>JARFJB010002493.1:260000-349270 GCA_036346205.1 Vesta saturnalis
TTGCAAGTTGCTCATTTCCAAAAAAAAACAGCAATTAGTTGAAATAATAAACATGTGTCCACTGCATGATACTCGTTGTTTATTTGAATTCCTTTTCTGGCAGAAGCGAAATTTTGAACTTTTGATTTTGCTGATGATAACGTTACATTCGTCATATTTTTTCCTACAATTGACTTCATACCTTCGCGTCCTTTTTCAAATGCCATGTGACAGTTTATTTGCTCGCCACCAACAATGCCAATAGCAAGTGCCGTCAATCACTCCTTTCCTTAAACAAATTATGTTCTTCGAGCCAAAATATGATTTTTTTCAAATCAGCATTGTCTTTAGTCATACGACTACATGTTGTGTCAACGTGCTGTTCGCTATTTGCAGTACTTAGACCAATGTACTCTTCCAAACTTTGCATTACTTGAAAAGCATATGGCATTCCTAATAAATATCTTGCCATAACGGTTTCAGTGTTGAGAGTCTGCTCGATCGTCATGTCGCTCCAAATTCCAGAAAAAGCTTTATCTGATCTTCTTATAGTAAAAAACCCTTCTTCGGTATATCTGCGATACTCTTCTTCATTCATAATATACTGCAATTTTTCCATATCCTGTAAAAATACTTGCAGAGCTTTGGCATAAGCGAAATGGCCACCTGCATGCAAAATCGGCAACATTTGAAACATACTATGCAGGTGTAACTTCCACTCTCCCAGTCGTTCGCTTTCAATAAATTGAATCAAAACAAGCTCCATCTTCAAAAACTGTATCCATAATTTCGACGTTTCGCCTTGTTTTTCCAAATTTTGCAGTTCTTCAATGAGTTTAGCTGTCAGTCGCCAACTGAAATTGTTTCTTCTTCTTGCCACCCTCCGATGAATGTATGTAGGTAACGTTTTAATTGTTCAGACACGGCGTTAATTCTCTTCAAATAACGATTCCGATCGCTGTGAATGTTAAAATATGAGCCCTCACTGATCTAGAAAAAGCGTGCCCTGACATCAACTTCTTGACACTTTCTACTGCGTATGCTGTTGACCACAAATCTTCCAACCCACTTTCTTCCATTATGTTTCCCATCGCTCCTAAATACGATAGAAGCAAATGAAAACCGCCAAGAAGCACGACTATGCGTTTAAAAAGCGGATTTTCTGATTGCTCTACAATAGAGCGAGCTTTCAAATATAGCGGCAAATCAAAAGTCACAAAAATTGTATTTTGATTGCACTCATCAGCTTTTTTTATTGAGTATAATAATGCTGAATTCAAAGTATTCAAATCTGATGGTGGGCCATTGACAAAAGGTAGACATTCAATGTGTGACAGAGTATGTTTGTTCTTTAGATATGACTTCCATAAAACCTTTCCACAATGGCGTACCTTGTATGTCATTAGCTTTGGCCAATAAATACGTCATATAAGTTGGTGATACTACTTTCTCTTCACGTTCACATAAAAAATGACTCATATCAAAAACAATATTTTCGAGCTTTTTGGCGTTAGACGAAGAAAATGGAACGATTGGAATTGTTTCTTTTTGAGCTAATTGTTGAGCGGACGGCATCCTAGAACATCTTTTTATTTCTCCTTCATAACTGACTGAATGATAAGCCGTGTAAATGGCAATGCCTCCCAAGCAATGAAATGTTTTATGGCCATCTAGTGTGCTGACATTGTGGTCAGTATTGTCATAAACAAACTACACCAAAGTATCTTCTTTCTTCACCACCGGAGGATTTTCAATTGACGAAGCTTCATATAACTGAACGTTGTGGTAAGTTTCCGAAACTCCCAACTTACTTAAAACGTCAACAATTAATTTTGAACCACTTTTTCTTAATATATATGTCCCGACTGCTAATTGCAATGTCGAAACAAAAGAGTTCGGGCGTAGCATTGAAATTATTGTAAGGGCAATGTTATCGCGCCGAAAATTATCTTGACTTGAGAAGATTTCTCCTTTCTTTGATAGTAGGCAAGATAAAAAAGTTTTTAATGACTTCGGAATGTCTAAAACTACATTTTTCAGGAAAAGCTTTTCTGGCGGATATTCAATCCTAATGTAATGCTGATTTTTCACTTCATGACTAATTATTCCTGCAGATATGTGTAATAAAACTTTTTTATCAAAATCGGAAAGAGATTCGGGATTTGCTAACCATTCTTTACTATTTTCAAAAAGAGTCGTCGTTTTATAAAAATAAAGCGGTGGGTGCCCAATATTCTTGATAATCAGCATGTCGTCACCAAACTTCTCTTCTAATTTTTTATGTAGTAAGTAATTACTCAAACTTACATTATGTTCACTTGCTGCCATAATACTACGAAATTGCTTAATATCAAACTTGTATTTTCCACTGGTCTCAATATAATCTACAGTTTCTTGAAATACTTTATCAGACTCATCGCTAGAGCTTGCACTTGCAGGCTTTTCTAACCAAATGGCACTTCGGCATTTAACATGGTAATAGCCAGAGATAGTACATTCTTCTTGTAATAAAAATCTCAAACGACTAGCTATTGCTTTGGCACGTGGATTATTTACGGACTTTGCCCAATCAAAAACGGCCTGCTGAGGTTGGTTGCGGTTTATCGTATACAGTTGATGATGTTTACGATCCAATGGCTTTTCACAATAAATGCATAGTTCAGAATAATTAAATAACTCATCTGTTTCGAAACCCTCGTCATTGACAGTTGGAGTTTCACCTGGCTCGTTCAATCTTGGTTTTTTCCTCTGCGATAGTGGTGTGTCTGATGCGGCTGCATATCGTTTTCGACACTTGTCATGAAAAACAGTATATTGATCTTCAGTAAATTGTTCCCAGATTCTCCATTTTTCGTCATTCCTTCTTTTACTCTTCTCAATAAAGTTTGTAATACACCTTCCTAGTAACGTCCTCCGCACGTATCGCTACATCGGAAACTGTACACTTTTCGGCATCCATATTCTCTGAAACAGCTACAAACAAATAATATAATATAATTTTTTTTAAGTAATACTTATAACAGTTCAGAATGTATTTGTTGGGGACGGGTGAGCAAGTAAAGGCAATAATACTCAATGTTTGATTAATTGATAGTTAATTTTATTTTCGACACGCCGTGCGCGAGGCTCGACTTTACGCACGCTCGTATTCAACGAACGACATCTCATTCGACGCGACTTATTATCACGGAAAAATTACTTGAATTACAATTTACTACGTTCATATCTTTCCGAGCAAAAAATATATTTTTCAAGTATATTTGCATTATTCAAACAATTATCCGCCTCAAAATCCGCGTCGAAAGTTTGAAGTTTTTTAGTAACCATTGGTTGGGATCTAGATTACCTGGACTAAAAGGTTTCGCTACCTGCACGTATCATTCGCGGTGGATAGGTAGCAAGGTACAAAAGTAACACAAAATATCCTGCAGAGACTCCAAACTCAGAAAATGTGGCCCTTCAAAGCCGACTCCATTTTGAAGAAATGCTGGCATCAAAGCGTGTCATATAGATCGTATGGTAAAAATTTCAATGATTTTATAATAATTCAACAATTTTGCACTTTTTTGTACGATTTTTAAATTGTAAAAAAACTTATAAACCTCGTAATCCTTATTTTATTATTATTAATATTTTATAAGAATTTAATTATATAAAAACTTACCTTTTTCTATGTCGTTAACACCTACAATAAGCCCAATATAAAACACTTTAAAATGCACGTTGATCCAAAACAGAAACCACGCTATACAGAACAGTTAATGCTACGACTCAAGCATTCGTTAGCCCAACTGACATTGAGAGACAGCGTGGAGTTGCGCAGTAGCACACTGCGCAGGCCAACTGCTTCGCTTCGTGAATCAACCGGCCTAGTAACGCGCCGTCGTGGAAACTCGCTCTATTTTCCTTTCCGTTCAACGAAAACGCACGTGCAATAGCATATTTAGATGTAGAATTTCAAGATGTACAACTTTTGTCCGAAACTTTTTTCGAAATTCCGCGTCGTTTTCGAGATAAACCCGAAAAACAAAAAATTTCACCGTTTTTCTCAATTTTCACCGCTTTCCCGCAAAAATTTCGCCTGGCCAACCCGAAATTCGAGTTCCTGAGGCCAAAGTACCCCTAAAAGTGCAATTGGTAGGACACTGGGAAACTTTTTGATTGTTTGGCCCGGTTAATTAGACTATAATGCTATTAAAAATTAATAAATCGTCATCTATTTTATCAAATGGTAAAGCAAGTATAAGGTCATCAACATAACGTTTTATAAAAGGAAAATTAATATTTTTAATTCTATCGAAGCAATCTTGTAACAAATCATCTAACACAAAATTGCATAAAATTGGTGAAATTGTAGAGCCCATAAGATCTGTTTATAATAACAATCATTGAATAATAAAAAAAATTTTATTATTGACTCCTAAACTTTGAAAGGTTTTCAAAAACATAAAAGATATTAAAATTGCTACTAGAAATCTTAAAACGATTTCTACATTATACACTAAAACAAAAGCTCCCTTCTCTGATTTAGAGAGTTCCAATATTGTTTAGTCCATTCCATGTAATGATTGTAATAAAAGCTACATTGGCCAAACTTCACGTTGTTTACTGGGTAGAATCACTTCTCACAGAAGTGATGTAAAACGTAAATTATTTTCTTGTGCTTTAACAGAATACTCAATTAGCCTTTCTCATAATGTGAATTTTGACCAAACACAAGTTTTGAGACGTGAATTAATTATTTTAAAAGACTCTTTTTAGAAATGGTATAAATAAATTTTAACACTAACTGTTTAAATAAAAAATAAGACATAAATAAGCTAAGCAATATTTATAATTACATTTTAACTTTTGAACATTAATATTATCCCCTTCTATAATTTATAAGTTTTCGGTTATTTTAACAAAATTTTAAATTATTATATTCATATTCTTTCTTTCCAAGTTGATAACATCTTTATTATTTTAATTATTAAATTATAGAAACCTTTGTTTGTTTAAATATTTATTAATATTATTAACCAGTCAACTTTACCTTTCTTTCATTATATATATATATATATATATATATATATATATATATATAGACCGTTTAGAATTAATTGCACATAACATACTCATTCTTTATTAATTATACATTTATCTAATTCAAAGAATTAAATCAAAACTGGGTAAATTTTTGCTTAGCAGCGTTAATTTGTTTTAAGCAACGTTATACTGTAAATAAAAATGCAAATCTAAGGTTCTAACCTATACTAAACATCACGAAAGCTTAGAGAATGTAGCAAAGCTTTGGTTGTAAACGAGAACTTTTAAATCGTCAATTAACTAAGTCAACTACGAAAACTCCCTCATGAGATCTACGCGTGATTCGAATGCGCAAATCCGGAAAATTTGGTATTCCGTAACTAAACTAAGAGCATACTGTACAGTAACAATTTCGAAAAACTTTCAGTTAAATATAATTTAGCGGTATAGTTAATAAACATTTCTTAAACAAGGAGATTATTTGAGACAATTTCCCCTAAAATTTATTGAGA
Organism: Vesta saturnalis; assembly: GCA_036346205.1. NCBI lineage: Eukaryota > Metazoa > Arthropoda > Insecta > Coleoptera > Lampyridae > Vesta > Vesta saturnalis. The sequence goes on from JARFJB010002493.1 coordinate 265,520, forward strand.
ACCATAGAAGTAGTAATTACAACTAACTCATTAGCGCGTTACAAATTAGAATCCTTCTTAATGACAATGCCAGCGCTTCTGCACTGAAATTATTATGAAATAATTACAGTAATAGTATTTTAAACTAACGCTTTCTAAGTGGAAGCCTTCAATCTTCTGCAAACATTAGAGAAGTTAAGAAAAAAGTTAACCGCGTTCGATTAGCTGAGAAGCTCTGAATAATACAGTAACGCTAATATACAAACAATCTCCAATTATCAATTTTCATTCAAGGAGATTTTATTTACGTGTTTTTTTAATTAAGAATACCTGATAAACAATATTTGCTTGAAATAAAACCCCAAATTAAGGACAAAGGAAGATTCTTCAAAATAACAAGCAATTACACTTATGTAACGACAGAAAAAAAGATATAAAATTTGATATTTAATCCCAATATATACCGTTTAGTGCAGAATTTCGTAACCTAGTGGGTACTATACTTATTAATAAGCACATTAATTACTTTCTAACCAATGCTCAATTCCCATGATCATAGAATTCGTAAACCAAAAAATGACAATTTCATGAACTTCGTACTTTTGTACAATTTTCGAAACTGCACCTCTACTGATTCGTCCTGTTGGATGATGATGAACGTTATTAAACAGATTTAAAACAGTTTGATATGCTTTTTTCATGTCACCGTAACCTACTATTATTAAGACCTCAATTAATTCTCTTTCATTTAATCCCATGCTTATTTAAATTCAAAAGATAAATAACTGCCATTTAACAAGCCAATTAATACCTTTAACTACTTCAAATTTCAATGATAAAACGTCTACAACCTCATAATGACAAGAAGTGATAACTGGATAAGGTCCATAAAGTTGCGAAAGAATGAAAGCACTAACAAAATAATTCACGGTTTTGGTTAATACTTCGTTAGTCCCTTATAGGTGCTTCAACTAATTTATTAGCAAAATTAGCAGTTGGTATGTATTTCAGCTGTAAATATATTCACAGATTCACGTTGGCTGAACATATTTTGCACAACACAATGTTACGTATATGTCCCGTTAGTGCATCGTTAGGCTGCTCTAGCGCTTCAAAAATTTTTGACAGTTTCAAAAGTAAGGTTGCAAACCGAAGTTTCCATTTGTTTTGGCTAACTTGACGCTAGCAATAAGTTTTCACCGATTAAATTATTAACATTTTGTTAGTACTTCGTTCGTTCTCTTTAGTGTTTCCAAAACTGTACTCAAAAATTCAAAAGTAAGGCCTCAGATCCTTCTAGTAATAAGTTATTATTGATCAAATTACGACATCTATATTTGATTAATGAAATTTGATTAATGGCTTCCTGTTTTCGTACAAACTTTTATTTAAGCAAATTTAAGATAGACGTTCATAAACATTTCTCGGCAGCCTAACAATATCCCTAACTCCCTCCCAGTGGTCCTGAGTGCTTGAGGCAAATCTTAGCCTGTTCGGGAATAATATTAGTAAAAAAAATTGTTTCCTAACTAACGAACAAATGAGCCGCGCTATGTTCCAAACCATTTCAGGTAAGTAAAGACTTTCACCAATCTGAAATAAAGCCACACCTGCGGTTAATGCCTGGATACTTCTGCTTAATGCTTCCAAACTTTACAAAATTACTCTGTTAATAACGAAGGAACGGGGCACTTAAGTATCCACCTAACAACAAGATTTGGCCTATGAAAGTATACACTTTGGTGAGTGCTACGTTAGTGCATCGTAGTACTACAGTATTTTTAAATAACTTCATTAATGACGCAGCAGTTAGTACATCAACTTCACAATAGCAAAAGGCTAACCTTGGGGAAGTAACCTTACATGCATTATAGGGGTATTGCGGATTACTAACCAAATATGTAAATAACATATTTCTCCTGACTATACACTTGGTAAACTCCATCGCTAAAAAGTGCAGTTACCTCTTGACCACACACTTGATATTAACACATAGTATCTTTTTATACTGATGGAGGAAAGCGACATATTTTGGTCAAACGTTAATAGTCAAGTACGTTGCGTTCTTAGATGTAGTTTAATTACCTACCTAGCTATATTAATGCAGGTATAGAAGCATACGCAAACTATGTGCGTGTGTACGTGTATGCGTGTGTGCGTATATGCGTGTGTGCGTGTGTGCGTCTGTGCGTGTGTGCATGTGTGCGCGTGTGCGTGTGTGCGTGTGTGCGTGTGTGCGTGTGTGCGTGTGTGCGTGTGTGCGTGTGTGTGTGTGCGTGTGGTGTGTGCGTGTGTCGTGTGGTGTGTGCGTGTGGTGTGCGTGTGTGCGTGTGTGCTGTGTGCGTGTGCGTGTGTGTGTGTGCTGTGTGTGCGTGTGTGCGTGTGCGTGTGTGCGTGTGCGTGTGATGCGTGTGGTGTGCGTGTGTGCAGGTGTGCCAGTGTGGCAGTGCGCGTGAGTCGTGCGCGAGTGTGCGCGTGTGGTCTGTGCGTGTGCGTCGTGTGCGTGTGCGTGTGGTGCGTGTGCGTGTGTGTGTGTGCGAAGTGCGGTGTGTGTGCGTGTGGCTCGTGTGCGTGTGGCTGTGTGCGTGTGGCTCGTGTGCGGTGTGCGTGTGTGCGTTGGTGTGTGCGTGTGTGCGTGTGGTGTGTGTGTCGTGTGTGCGTGTGCGTGTGTGCGTGTGTGCGTGTGTGCGTGTGCGTTGCGTGCTGTGTCGTGTGTGCGTGCGTGCGTGTGCGTGTGTGGTGTGGTGTGTGCGTGTGTGCGTGGTGCGTGTGTCGTGTGTGCGTGTGTCGTATGTGTGCATGTGTGCGTGTGTGCGTGTGTGCGTGTGTGCGTGTGTGCGTGTGTCGCGTGTGCGCTGTGCGCGTGTGTGCGCGTGTGTGTCGCGTGTGCGTGTGTGCGCGTGTGTGCCCGTGTGCGGTGCGTGTGCGCGTGTGGCGTGTGTGTGTGCGTGTGCTGTCGTGTGCGTGTGCGTGTGCGTGTGTGCGTTGTGCGTGTGTGCGGTGTGCGTGTCTTTGCGTGTGTGGCGTGTGTCGTGTGTGATCGTGTGTGGTGTGGTGGTTGTACGTGTGTGCGTGTGTTGCGTGTGTGTGCGTGGTACGTGTGTGCGTGTGTGCATGTGTGCGTGTGTGCGGTGTGCGTGTGTGCGTGTGCGTATGTGCGTGTGTGACGTGTGTCGGTATGTCGTGTGTCGTATGTCGTGTGATGTACGTGTGTGCATGTGTGCGTTGTGCGTGTGCGTGATGTGCGTTGCGTGTCGCGGTGTGCGTTGTGCATGTGTGCGTGTGCGTCGTAGCGTATGTGTGTGTATGTCGTATGTCTGTACGTGTGTGCAGTGTGCGTGTGCGTGTCGTGTGTCGTTCGTGTGTCGTACGTAGTGCGTGTGTGTCATGTGCTGTGTGTCGTGTGTGTGTGTGTACGTGTGTCGGTGTGTGCGTTGTGCGTGTGTATGCGTGTGTGTCGATGTGCTGTCGCGTGTGTGCGTGTGCGTATGTGCGGTGTGCGGTGTGCGTGTGCCGTGTGCGCGTTGTGGCGTAGCGTGATGCGGTGTACGTGTGTGCGTGTGTGCGTTGCGTGTGTGCGTGTGCTTTTTGCGTGTGGCGTGTGCGTGTGTGTTGCGTGTGCTGTACGTGTGCGTGTTTGCGTGTGTGTCGTCGTGTGCGTGTGTGCGTGTGCGTGTGTGCGTGTGTGCGTGTGCGTGTGTGCGTTGTGCGTGTGTCGTGTGTGGTGTGCGTGTGTGATGTGCGTGTGTACGTGTGTGCGTGTGCGTGTGGCGTGTCGCGTGTGCGTGTGCGCGTGTGCGCTGTGCGTATGCCCGTGTGCCTGTGCGGTGTGCGTGTGTGTGGTGTGCGCTGTACGTGTGCTGTGTGCATGTGCGTGTGGGTTGGCGTATGTCGTGTGCGTGTTGCGTGTGCTGTGGTAGTGTGCGTGTGTGCGTGTGGCTGTGTGCGTGTGTGTCGTGTGCGTGTGTGGTGTGTGCGTGTGCAGTGTGCAGTCGTGTGCGTGTGCGCGTGTGGTGTGCGGTGTGCGCTGTGCCCGTGTGCGTGTGCGCTGTGCGTGTGCGTGTGTGCGTGTGTGCGTGTGTGCGTGTGGTGTGCGTGTGTGCGTGTGTGCGTGTGTGTGTTTCGTGTGTCGTGTGCTGTGTGTCGTGTGCGTGTGCGTGTGTGCGTGTGTGCGTGTGTGCGTGTGTGCGTGTGTGAGTGTGTGCGTGTGCGTGTGCGTGTGCGCCTGTGGGCGTGTGTGCGTGTGTGTGTGCGTGTGCGTGTGTGCGTGTGTGCGTGTGTGCGTGTGCGTGTGTGCGTGAGTGCGTGTGGCGTGTGTGCGTGTGCGTGTGTGCGTGTGCGCGTGTGCGCGTGTGCGCGTGTTTGCGCGTGTGCGCGTGTGCGCGTGTGCCCGTATGCGCGTGTGCGCGTGTGAGCGTGTACGCGTGTGTGACCTTACTTTTTACGCCGTGTCGGTTTACTTACCGCCGACGGGAAGCGCATACGACGGCGACGAGCTCGTGGCTAAATTCGATCGGGTTACGCGCGCGCTAAACGGAAAGCTCACGATTTTTGCGGGAGACTTTAACGCGAAGTCACCGCTGTGGGGGGCCCACGAAGAAGACGCGAGGGGCGAGGCGATTTGTGACATAATCGAAACTAGGAATTTAATATCGTATAACGACAACGTGAGACCGACGTTCGAGGGTCCCAGAGGAACGAGTTACGTAGACGCCACGTTCGGAACGGTAGAAATGTATAACGCGTCGCGCGAATGGAACGTAACGGAAGTAGAAACGCTGTCCGACCACAAATTAATCACGTGGATCGGAAACTGACGAAAAACGAGCGACGAAGGTCAAAACGTGAGGTACTGTAACGGTAAGGCGAAGTGGGAAGAGTTCGACCGCGTATATCGAGCGGAAATAGGCGACATAGGGGAAATAGCAACTCAAATCGACAGTGACGATGCCCTGGAGGAGTGCGCAGCTAAATTAAACGAAGCCGTAAGGGTAGCGTGCGAGGTTTCGATGCCTCGCAAAAAGAGCTACAAGAAAAGCGTGCCGTGGTGGACGCCGGAACTGACAACCCTGAGAAGGGAAGTTAACCGGCTAGCCCATAATTCGAGACGACACACTACGATCCCGGGAAGACGAGAAGAAAGGTTACGGGAATTTCGCGAGATAAGAGCAAGGTATAAACGAACGATAGAAGAAACACGCACGCGGAAGTGGAAAGAGTACTGCGCACAAAACTCCGGAAAGGTCCCTTGGGGAACGGCGTATAGGATCCTAAGGGGTAAGCAAACGGGAAGACGCGGCCTAACTACGGTTAGGCGGGAAGACGGGTCAATGACGACAGGCGCTCTAGAAACCGCGGAGACGCTATTGGAAACGTTCTTTCCGACGGACGACCGCAATAGCGACGAGCCGGTTCACCGGGCAATAAGGAAGGCGCACGAAACACCGGGAATGTGCGGACCGGACGACCGAAGCATCACCGCGGAGGAAATCCGCAAAGCATTGAAACGCATGAGCACCAAAAAAGCACCGGGACACGACGGGATCACACCGGACGCGGCGTTAAAGCGCTGGACGCTACGCCGGATGTCTGGTTGAAGATTTTCAACTCGTGTTAGGACAGGGAATATTTCCGGCATGCTGGAAATTACAAACGATGCGATTCATTCCGAAAGCGGGAAGAAGCGACGCCACGGACCCTAAAACCTACCGGCCGATAAGTTTACTTCCGGTCATAGGAAAAGCCCTGGATAGAATAATAGCGAGGCGTATAGAACACCACGTAAAAACCGCGGGAGGATTTAACCCAAATCAATTTGGATTCAGCTCGGGAAAGACCACCGTAGACGCGATAAGGAAGGCAGTCCGGGAAGTTAAAGCGGCGAGAGCGAGGGGGGATTACTGCGCCGTCATATCGCTCGACATCCGAGGCGCTTTCGATACCGCCTGGGTGCCGGCGATAGGATGGGAGATGCAGAAACTCCTACTACCCCGGAATTTAATCAAGATCGCCGGAAGCTACTTCAAGAACAGGACGGCGCAGGTGCAACTGACCAACGAGGTTGCGAGGAGGCGGGTAGAACGCGGATGTCCACAGGAAAGCCGTACTGGGCCGGTATATTGGAAGATAATATATGACACTATATTCAGAGCCAGGCTGCCTCCGGGATGCAGCCTGATAGGATACGCCGACGACACGCTATTAATCTCAACTGCCGCCCAATATAAACGGTTAAAAAGCGTAACGAACACTGCACTTGAAACGTTAGTCGCGTGGGGGCGCGAGTTTAAACTCGAATTTAACGCGAATAAGTCGGAAGGGGTATTTTACGGGAAACACATAAACCAGCAGAAACCATCGTTTAGGTTGAGTAACGAAAGAATTCGCTGCAAGGAGTTTATTAAATATTTAGGCGTCCTGATAGATAACAGGTTAAACTGGAAAGAACACATTAAATACGCGAGCGCAAAGGGAAAACAGATAGGGAATAAAATAGGAGCGGCCGCGAAATTAACCTGGGGAATCAAGGGAGCGGCACTAAAAACTATATATGAAGGCGCGATACAGCCGGCTGTATTATACGGGGCAGAAATTTGGGGGGAAAGACTAGGCGTAAAGGAACGAAATAAACTTTTAAGCCGCGCAACGAACGATGGCCGTGAAGACGGCCCGGGCGTATAGGACGGTATCAACCGAAGCAGTACTAGTCTTAAGCACGTTATTGCCGCTAGATTTTTTGTTACAGGACGAACGAGACCGTGCAGCGGCCCGAAGAGGCGGAAGGGCAAGCGGGAGAGTACTCGGCGGACTAGGATACGCGAACAGAACGACCGAAACGAGGGTCGACGCCGGCGAACTGGGGCATCCGGCCGACGTGGCTTCATCCTCCGACTTCTACATCGGAGAGGAGGGAGCGGCCGACGTCAGGTGCTACACGGACGGCTCGGCATCGGAAGGGGAACGGAGCGGCGTACGTAATATACCGAGGTGGGAGGGAAATAGCTAGCGGCGGAGTAAGGCTGGACGAGGGTTGCAGCAACTTCCAGGGCGAGCTGGTCGCGATCGTCGAAGCCCTAGGGTACGCGCTGGGACATTTGCGAGACGTCCCGGAAATATCCATCCTGTCGGACAGCAAAGCCGCACTGCTCGCTCTGACAAACGTCTCTAGGCCTACCGAACTCGTGGCGGAGGCCTGGCGACTGTTACGTCGGGTAGCGGCGGTGTCGGCCGTCAAGCTACATTGGGTGAAGGCACACGCCGGAAACCCCGGAAACGAGAGGGCAGACCGGCTCGCAAAGGAAGCAGCTAGGGACGACAACGCGCGGATCTCCTACGCCAAGATTCCGATGACCACGGTAAAGAGGTTACTGTCAAACAGGACAATGAAGAGATGGCAGGGAAGATGGACCGGCGCGGCGACCGGCCGTTTAACCTTCAGGTTTCTACCGGACGTCGCACAGAGGATATTTACTGCACCCGAGTTGGACCCCTTTACAGTCCAGCTCGTAACGGGGCACGGCGGAACCGGAAGTTACCTAAAAAGATTCGGGAAGACCGAAGACGAACGGTGTGCGTGCAGGCACGCCACCGAAGACTCCGGTCACATAATTTTCGATTGTGAGATCGAGGAAGGCGCTAGGAGGTTGGCGGATACGAGACTGGTCGGTGCGGGCCTACGGTGGCCACAAACGTGGGAGGAAATCACGGCGATGGCGGGCGAACGGGAATGGTGGACGGAACTATCTAAATTCGCGAAACAAGTGCAGAGACTTAAACCGTACGTTGCGTGAGTAGTGTAGTCCGGGTCGTTATTACTAAAAATCGCGTCTTTTACCTATTGTGACACATTACCGATTATGACTTTATTACCGATTGGGACAATATATAAACCGGATTTGACAGTGGCGCGCGCGCGTGCGGCATCAAGTTTCCTCATGTCGCGCGCAAACTATTTTAAGGACCACCGGATCTAAATTACGTTCCGGTGTTAGGGTAGGCCCCCTCGGAAGAGAGGCGGAAGAAACGGATCCCCGATAACCACGTAAAGGTCTTGCGAATGGTTGCCGTGGGTGGGATGCGGGGCGGAAGAAGCCGCAGGACGGTGCGGACCTTGCGTCAACCGGATGTCGCTCGTAAGGAAACGACGGGCGAACGAAGGTCCATCCACGGCATCGTTTCGGGTCAAGTGGAAGTTGCCAAGTTTTTTATTGGACGTCGCCGATCTTCCGAGGGCATCGAATCGACGGGAAGGAGTAGCGGATAAGGACCACCGGAGCAGCCACGGAGTCGGAGCGACGTGGGGGCGACGGTGTTAGTGAAAGTGCTAGTGCTAGTGACCGCGAGTGACAGTGTTTATCCTGCGGAAATGACGGAAAAGTGCTAGTGCTTGAGTAGGTTTGACCGGACGCAAGCTTCACTTGCGTACAGTCGACGCATTTCCTTCAAGGGAAAAGCGTCGACTTAGATAAGTAGCGTCGAGGGCGCGAGCTTCACTCGCGTACAGGCGGCGCCGTTTCCGGTGACGGAGACTATAAGCTCCGTCGTCGGAAAGGGCGCATACCTTATGCATGTATGGGTGCGGGCCTCACTCGCACACAGGGACCACGGTCGCCGACTGTATCCGGCGAACGCGGACCCTTAGCGCTATCTCTCGAGGGCGCGGGCCTCACTCGCGCACAGGAGTTGCGGCCGCCGACTGTAGCCGGCGTATGCAAATCCTTAGCGTTAGCCTTCCGGGCACGGGCTTCACTCGTGCACAAATGCAGCCGTTCTCGGTTCACCGAGAGCGGCGGCATCTTAGGGAGTACGGAACGGGTACGACACCAGTCGTGCACAGGCACCTTCCTTTCGACGCCTGCCACCGAAAGGACGGTGTTCTTAGTTAGCGTATACGAACACGGGCGTGGCTCGTGTATGATACCTTTGATTTTCTAGTTTCGGCGAAATCGGGGTATCCTAGTTAAGTAGTTTTAAGAACGTAGATTAAGTAACTAAAACGGGCGAAGGCTTCACCATCGCACAAATTTTCTTTTCCCCCGCTCCAACTCTATGGAGAAGGAAGTTTTAAATAGAATAAGAGTAATGATACGGACGCGAGTTGCGCTCGCGTACAGCCGCCCCTTACCACTACGTGGAACAAGGGCGACTTACTTAGAATAGATACTTAATATTAATTTAAATAGAGGGCACGAGCATCACTCGTGCACAGACGACTGGACCGCCGGCTACGTCCGGAAGCCCAGGATTCTTAAATATTTCGTAAGGTAGAATTAAGAAATAGGCACGGGGCGTCGGAGTAGCCGTCGCTCGGACTCCCATTGGGGTCTTAGTTAAGAAATATAGGGAAAGGGCGCGGTGTTAGGCCGCGTACAGGTGTCATGTGACGCCTTTAGATAAGGAACATAAGGGCGGGAGGCGGACAGTCCGCTTCACAACCTGCATCTGAGCAGGTTTAGAGTAATTCTTAAATTAGGAATAGGCGGCCGCAGGATTATCCGGCGGACAGCTGCCGCTAGGTAGCTTAGTTAAAGATAAGAAGGTAGGAACGGGCGTAGGATTAGCTTACGCACAGATGCGATTGCCGCATCTTAGACAATACTATTTAGGACGGGTACGGAATAGCCCGTACACAGGCACCTGCGGTGTCCTTAATTAAAGGACGAGGGAATAGCCCGAGGACAGATGAGGGAGCCGCCGCCTCGGCGACGACTCCAACATCTTAATATAGGTAACACGTGGGAGGAGGCAAGCGGAGCAGCGTGTTCTTTATTTGATTCAGGATTGCTTGCACAGGGTTTCACACTAACCCGGAGCTCGGCGAGCCCCTTCCCTACCCTAGTTAAGGAGCATTATTGTTGAATCAGGAATGTAAGCATTTCTACAGGGCGTTGATTGGACACCTGGAGAAATGTCGATAAAATACTACTTGTAAAATATCGATTATGGGACAATAAATATATATTGAATTGAATTGAATGAACGTGATCTTCGAGGGTTTTCCATGTAAGCAAGTATGCTACCTGAGGAGAACACATAGCTATATCGATTGCTGATAATTTGCTTGCCCGCGAATTTATGAATGTTCCTTCACCCGTATTTAACATAACCAAATCGCATTCATTTATAATGGTTTCAATTATACGTCCACGATAGTCTGTTTTTTCCGAACCCCACAGAGTGTTGTGCGAGTTGAGGTCACCAATAATTATATAAAGTTTTGGTAATTGTTTTATTACGTTCTGTAGTTCTTGTTTGGTCCAGGTAAAATAGGGAAGATAAATGTTACACACAGTGAGTTTTAAAGGGTGTTTTATTTTGACCGCTATTACTTGTAATTTAGTTTTAATATTCAGGGGCGTGGCAGGAGTATTTTCGTTAATTAGTGTGAGGACACCCCCTTTTGCTCGTAAGCGTAGTTCGTCGTCCCGTCTAAAACATTTGAATCCTTTCAATATAAATGTGTCTTTATCTTTTAGGTGCGATTCCTGTCAACATACGCAATAAGGTTTGTATTCCGACACAAGTAGCTGTATTTCCGGGTAATGTGTTTTACACCCATTGCAATTCCATTGTATAATTTTGTGTGTATCCATTGTGAAATTGCACAGGAAGGATGATCACAAGTTAATAAATAATTAACGTATAAATAAATAACAAATATCTGTATATGGGACAAGAAACTAATAAATAAATAACAATTAACGATGTATACAAGGACAAATACAAATATAAAAATAAATATTATCACAGATGGTATCACAAGTTGACTTGACTAGATAGTATCACGGATTAAATTAACTAGGTATTAATCGTCAGCACCCTGTCACTGCTTGTGCCCTGGGTTTACCCTTGGGCCATCCCTTTTTTCTTTTGGCTTTTAGCCTGTGCCAGGGTTGTTTCGTCTACGGACGCAATGCTTGAATCCGTAGATCCGGTTCGCTCTCTCGGTGTTTTTCTTTTGCGCCTCTGGATTCATCATCCATCTCTATCTGACCTATTTCCAGTTGGTCTTTACTTTGTATCGTTGGCTTCTTAAAAGGAGCCATCCTTTCGTTTTTCATAATAAATACCGATTTAAGTGTATCTACCAAGGTGGGAATAAGTTCTTTGGCTAGTTCTGTAACTTCTACCTTCTCTTTTACAGCTAAAAGTGCTTGGATGTACGACGCATTACCAGCTACTGTTGGTTTAATCACAATTTTCTTTGCCTCGAAGTATGACAGATTCTCTTTGACTTTTATTTCCTGTATTGCCACTTCCTGCTTATATAAAGGGCAGTCCTTACTTCTGGCGTTGTGATCGCCCTTACAATTGACACATGCAATCGGTTGATCGCATGGCCTGCCTTCATGTTACTACATTTAGCAGCAGTGTGACCAAATCTTTGACATCTGAAACACCGCATGGGTGCTGGTACATATAGACGAACTGCTAACCGATAAAACCCTGCTTTGACCTTTTCAGGAAGTTTTATTTTATTGAACGTCAATATATGGGAAGGCGTATCTATCAATTCTCCATTGACCCTGGTCTTAATGCGCCTTACATCTATCACACCTTCTGATGCCATTTCTCTCTTTATTTCCTCGAGAGAGCAATTTAGTAAATCTCTACAGACAACGACTCCACGCGATTGGTTTAATGTATTGTGTGCTGTTACAGTAACTGTCATTTCACCCAAGCGCTTTGTTCTTTGTAACAATTGTGATTGTTTACTGGATGTTGTTTCCAGAAGCAATCCCTCTCGTATTTTTTTTACTTGATTCAAATCCCCAACTAAACCATACAAAATCTTTGCGATTACGAATGGAGAGACTTTGCTAAAGTCCGACCCATCATCACGCTTGACGATCAGAAACCGAGGCGTAGGCCCCTTCTCCCGATTCAAGTCATTAGTGGAAATAGGTGTTCCACTAGCACCACCCTCATTTATGGATAAGGGCGCTCCAGAAATAGAATTTTTGGATGTCATAGAGTTCCACGAGTAATGGTGAAATAAAAGTCAACTACGGTAGAGCACCTTACCGCAGCAAGGCTACATACTGTCAGGGGTCGCCTGTTACCTAAAGACCACAACACGGTACGTATTACATCTTGGATTACGCCTTTTATAGAGTGAGGTCTCCGAACATGTAACAAAAAACAGAACAAGAACCATCAAAAGATAGACTAAGACAAACGACCTGGGATAGCTTAGCTTCACCACTGCTGGCAACAGTGGCTACTGAGCCCCCCCACTGCGACAAGGTGTATCCCTTGGGGGGGTACTATTACTATTCCTATTACTATTACTATTCATACATTATTCATCCAACTTTTGAAGAGAGCGGACGTGAATTTACGCTGCTAAAGTGTTCTTGCAATTATAAAGTTTATTATTGCCAATTTATAGACTAAATTAAATAAATAAAAGTGTAGGTCGTAAGTTACATGTGTAAGTGATAAAAATGAAGTGCAATCATTGTAAAGCAGATATGACGAGTGAAGAGATAAGGTGTTACGGATGTGGCTCAGATTATCACTTTAAATGCTCAATTTCTGAAACTACATATAGATCGAAACCGAAGACAGCAAAATTATCATGTAGGTGTAAGAACTGTAGAAGGGAATGTGTATCTGGCGAAGGGGATAAAAAAGAGGAAGATCGTGACGTTGATGAAGAAATGACACCTAAAATGAAATTGTTTTTCGAGAAAATAATGGATTCGATAGAATTCATGTCACAAAAATTTGACGATTTAAATGAAAAATTTTCAGATTTAGATAATAAATTTACACAAATAATCGATGATAACAAGCGTTATAAGGTAGAACTCAAATCAATTAAACAGGATCTACAATTAAAAGATAGGCAAATTGAAAATCTCAATGATCGTATAAACAAAATGGATCAATATAATCGCAGAAAATATGTAGAGATACACGGTATAGATGATAATGCAGAATCTCCTAATATTAAACTAAATCGCGTAATGGATAAAATAGGGTGCACTGATATGACAATTAAGGTGGTTAAAGAAATTTCATTGAAAAAGACTAAATTACTTCTAGTTAAATTAAAAAGTGAGGAAGACAGGGATGCTGTTATAAGTAAAGGTAAAGACTGGTGGCGAAAAATGTCAGCTGATGATAAAAAAATAAACAAAGGCCTCTTTTTTAATCACAATCTCACACCTATGAATAGACAGCTACTATTTGAGACTAAAAAAAAAGCATTTTTACATGGATATAAGTATGTGTGGGTTAAAAAAGGTACAATCTTAGTGAGGAAATCAGATGGTGAGAATGTCATAAAAATATCTGCGCTTAAAGATATTGATAGGTATGTTATGTGATTACATGGGATTTCCAATACAAAGAACTTTCAGTTTCAATTACTTTATATTTTTGCCTTATATTTTGAGTTTTGTAAATATAATTTTAATCTTGTATATATAATAACACATGTTTAAGCATTGAACAAATATGAACTTAAATTATAATATATACTAATGTATATAATTAAATGGAAACAAATTTTCTTGAAATAATGCAATATTATATGCCAACCATTTATAGATGGTAACATTGCTCATAAAGGCCATCATTTTAGTAATTTTGTAATGTTTAAAATAAAAGAAATTGGGTATTCTTAATCATGTGTAAAGATTACTAAACAATAATCTGATAGTTAATTTATATTACTGATTATAACATTATGGGGGAGTTAAGAACAGAGTTATCGAATGGCTGATAATAATATGTTTATTAATTCACATACACGTTACAAAAAATTGTATTATAATGTAAAAAAAAAATTTGTGTGAGATATAAGTGACGATGCAATTTCCAAACACTAAAAAGTATATAACTATATTATTATTTTATCAATCCCAGTATCAAATGATAATTCACTACCTATATATGAATTAAACTTTACTAATCAGTAAACGAATCCTCTACAAAAATAATTTTAACATTTAAAGTTAATTTCTAAATATTAATAGTTGTAGGCAAATTATGGGAAATGTTAATTATTACGTTTCAGTGATTCATTTTGTAAGTAGTGTAAATATGATATTTTACTGGAGTTAATATTGTTTTTAAAATTACATTACCATTTAAGGCTAAACAAAAAGAAAAATTTTTTTTTCGGTTTTTTTTTTTTGTAAATAGTGTAAATAGGAATCATTTGTTAGTATGACATATTGTTTTTCATTTAAATTATCTCATCGTCTAAGGTTAATTTCTACTATTTAAGATTTATGACAATTCATACGAAACGTGCTAGTTTCAAAATTCATTGTTGCGAACACTATGTAATACTGTAAAATATTACTATCAAAATAATATATTATTAACATAATTAGACTATATACAGCTCCAACTCTTCTTAAGTTGAAATTTTATGTTTACTAAGTAAGAATAATTTGTATTTATTTAATTGTAAAATATATGGTACCGACAGACAAGTCTTTTGACTTCGTTGGGCCAATAACTGTATATATTTCTGAAATAAACGATTCAATTCAATTCAATTCAATTCAATTACTATTACTATTACTATTACTATTACTATTACTATTCCTATTACTATTACTATTACTATTACTATTACTATTACTATTACTATTACTATTACTATTACTATTACTATTACTATTACTATTACTATTACTATTACTATTACTATTATTCCGTTAACTTGCATTCAGTTCGGACGGTTTTATGCTCGCTCCTTGAATTGTGAATTTAAGTTTATTTAAAAGCTAAATAAAATTTCAAATTAAAGTTGTAAGTGAAGTGTAAGTGAAACCGAGTATAATTAGCAATCTTGAAAAAAAAAATGAAGTGCAACCATTGTGGGGAAGAATTAAGTGCGGTCGAAGTGAAGTGTTACAATTGTAACTGTGATTACCATTTCGTCTGTTCTATTTCGGAGAAAACATATAGATCTAAGTCTAAAATTATCATGGAAGTGTGAGTATTGCAGGGAAAATAAACCGGGTAGTCAAACGGTAGCAGTAATCCCAGAAAATAAAAACAATTCAGAGTCCGATACCGACAAGGAAATGGCGGATATTACAGAAGAAATCAATCCAGCGCTTAAAAACTTCATTGATACATTAATTACGTCAATACAATCGATTTCTAATAAAGTAGACAACCTAGATGCTAAAATTTCAAAAGATAACGAATATTTAAAAGAAGAGGTCAGGTCATTGAGACAAGCAATTGAAACGAAAGATAAGCAGATAGACGTTTTAACAAATCGTGTTAACTCTCTTGAGCAATATAAGAGACGGAAATACGTCGAAATACACGGTGTAGAAAAAGGACAGGAAATAGCACCCGAAAATAAATTTAAACAAATTATAGAAGAAATCGGATGTGCGAACATCGAGTACAAATCTATAAAACAGATACCTTTAAAAAACAACGACTTTCTTTTAATAAAATTAAAAAACGAAGAGGACAAGTCAGTATTAATTAGCAAAGGTCGTACGTGGTGGCGTAATTTAACTGAAATCCAACAAAAACAGAGCAAAAAGGTTTATTTTAATGAGTCCCTTATACCAGAGCTACGTATACTCTATCGCGAGGCCCGTAAAAAAGCGTTTTTGCACAAATTTAAATTTGTTTGGGTTAAAAACGGTAAAATATTTGTAAAAAAAGGAGAAAATGAGCAGGCTTTAATTATAAACTCTACGAGTGACTTGAATAAAAACATTGTGTAAATTTTTAATCGTAATTTTGCTTTTTTTTCACCTTTTTGAGAACAATCCAAGATAGTGAGGGAACAATCTAGATAGGGGTCTTAAACACGTTTTGTAAGGTTTAATTTTAAATTTTTATTCTCATGTCTTAAACGTTCATAGCGTTTAAACAATAATTATATTTAAGTTACAATTAAAACATTTTGTAAAACTAATCTTTCAAAATATATTTACATAAATAGAATACAATGACATTAGAACATTTGTGTGTGTGTGTGTGTGTGTGTGTGTGTGTAGTATAGATATCAGAAAATACTTATTTTATTTAAATATTCTGCTATAGAAAATCGATTTAGGTTTGAAACATTTATATTTGAATTCACCTATTAAGTTCAAAAATTGATATGACATATTTGAAAGGAACAGATATTAAGCCAACAAAAAAAAAAAAAATTTTTTTTTTAATATTTCATTTGAATGTTAAGTATAATTTTCAGAGAAGCAGTGAATTTTAAAACACAAAATTACATTTGCAAAATGAAATTAAGAAAAACTAATCTTGGAAATTGACTAGCAATTTACTTAAAATTGGAAATAACATTTCAACTAATTGAAGAAAATACGATTAACTTTGAACTGTATGATTAATTTTCAAACACCAAACACTACACTTTAATTAATACTTGTCTACAACCTCACAAAAAAAAAAAAAAAATTCACTTCAAAAATATAAAATATTATCGATAGTAATCCGCACGGAATACAGACTAAAAATATTAGAGATTTGTAAAACCCATACAGGGTAAAATGTTTTTCTTATGTATTTTATATTAATATTAGTATAAAATTTTGTGTTTGTGTTTCTTTGCGTAATATATCATGTTCATTTAATCTATTTTTTTCAAAATGGTAAATGTCACCTTTATATTAATTTCTTCATTTATCTTCTGTATTTGTTTTAAATTTATGTAAAAAGGGTATTATACAATTAAGAGTGCAAGTAATATTTTTTATAAGTAACAAAATTATATCTTATTTACGTTAATATGTAAACGACAGGCACCAATCGTGAAGTCTTGCAGACTTGATTGGACCTAAAAATGTATATTTTTTGTTTAATAAATCAATTTCAATTTCAATTTCAATTTCAATTTCAATTACTATTACTATTACTATTACTATTACTATTACTATTACTATTACTATTACTATTACTATTACTATTACTATTACTATTACTATTACTATTACTATTACTATTACTATTACTATTACTATTACTATTACTATTACTATTACTAATAATATACTTAGAAAAGGAAAAAAACTGGTGGAAAAGCTTACAAGGAGAGGAGAAAGAAAGCCATAAGCGTCTCTTTTTTAATGAGCAGTTAATTCCGCAAATAAGGCACTTGCTAAAAGAGGTCAAGAGAAGGGCTTACTCCTGCAAATTCAAATATGTTTGGATAAAACATGGAAGAATACTGGTCAGGAAAGACGACGGAGATAAACATCTGTGTATTGGAACAATGAGCGATATTGATAAATATATTCAATAGATAGATACACGTGTACTTGGTAATATAAACTTTCATTTAATACGGAAATTTTTATAGATTAGATTTACTACAAGTGCATTTGCAGAAAACATGTTTAATTTATTTTTACACATTTCAGTTTATTTCCCTTAGAAAAAATCTTAATTTAAATAAAATTAGTAATTTATATATAATAATAATTTAATCACTTATTTTTAAAATAATTGATATAAACTAAAAATGGAATTGTTTATAGTGCACAAAATAATGCAATATGCTAAGCATTGTTATCATTTATTGAAAATGATCAAATTTTTATTCATTTGTTGTCGAATAAATAGTTGGACCTCTAATAGTTAAAGAATAAATTTTTAAGATTATTAATTTCAAGTATGAAATTACGTAAAATGTACCATTGTTATAAAATATTAAGAATTAACTTAATTTAATTGTAATAGTTAATGTCGATTTATACATCAATTTTAATCAATGCATTATGGGTATTATATGCTAAAATAAGGTCCAAAATGCACGCAAAATAACAATTTATATTTAATTTTAGCCATTTTGATAATTATATTAAAAATGAATTTGTTTTGATTTGGTAGTTAAGTAAGTGTGTAACGTATTGTTATCAAATTTTAAGAATAAATTTATGTTAATCGTAATTGTTAATCTAAATATACATTGAAGCTTTATACATGCTTTAGGAATAATTTCTTGCCATACTAAGGTATAACATGCAAATAAAAGTTAACATCTAACTCTACTTACTTTGATATTGCATAATTGTTCTTAAATTGTTATGTACATAATATATGAAAATTACTTTAAATCGGTATAACAATTATACTATGTATTATGAATAATTCACGGCGCACCAATAAACAAATACGTGAATAAAATAAAAATTCAATAGTTAATTATAAATATTTAATAATTATAGCGTCAAATAAGATTTTACTGTAATGAATTAAATTAATGTATATCGTTTAGGAATTTACGGATGGGAACCGGCCGTTAAGTCTTATAGACTTGGCCGGACCCTATAACTGTATTTTATTTGTAAATAAATAATTCACAAATAATTCACAAATTACTATTACTATTACTATTACTATTACTATTACTATTACTATTACTATTACTATTACTATTACTATTACTATTACTATTACTATTACTATTACTATTACTATTACTATTACTATTACTATTACTATTACTATTACTATTACTATTACTATTACTATTACTATTACTATTACTATTACTATTACTATTACTATTACTATTACTTACTATTACTATTACTATTACTATTACTATTACTATTACTATTACTATTACTATTACTATTACTATTACTATTACTATTACTATTACTATTACTATTACTATTACTATTACTATTACTATTACTATTACTATTACTATTACTATTACTATTACTATTACTATTACTATTATTGTGTTGGCGCTTAAGGTGCGCGGACGTGTTTTATAATCGCTCTTCAAAGTTGTTAAACGAACTATATTAATTATTTATTTAAAAGTGTAAATAATTTGCAATATACTTAAAAATTTTGTATATCATATAAACTATATGTGTGATTAGAAAATATGTGTGCAATCATTGTAAAGCGGAGTTATCAAGAAGAGGTTACATGTCATGATGTAAAGGTGTTTATCATTATAACTGCTCAATATCCGAAACTACTTTCCGATCAAAATCAAGATCTGCTAAACTGGCATGGCGGTGTGGGTATTGTAGAAAACGAGAGCAGCTACCGGAGGATACCGTGGAACAATCTTCTTATGATTATAAAAACGATGCTTCTAGTATAGAAGGAAGTATGAGCCCGGAAATGACATCTTTATTCTATGAAATTAAAGAGTCTATAAAAAATATGTCTGAGAAATTAGACAATTTAAACAATAAGGTCGAGAAAAATATCGCTGGCAACAGGCTGCTGAGGGAGGAAATAAAGGAGCTGCAGTTAGCGGTGCGAAGTAAGGATAACCAAATAGAAATGTTAAATATACGTTTAAATAAAATGGAGCAGCACGGTAGGCGCAAATTTATTGAAATCCACGGAGTTGATAACGATAACGTTGCACCTAACGATAAATTTAAAATGATTTCGGAAAAAATTGGGTGCGATAATATACTAACAAGGTCTATTAAACAAATACCTTTAAAAAATAGTAATTTGCAATTAGAAAATGAATATGATAGGGATTTAATGATTAAGAAAGGAAAAGAATGGTGGAGAAATCTACCAGATGTGGATAAAAAAAAGCACCAAACGCTTATTCTTTAATGATAGCTTAATTCCTAACTTTAGACAACTTCTAAGGGAAGCAAAGAAAAAGGCGTTTGCATTTAAGTACAAATTTGTGTGGTTTAAGAATGGACAAGTGCTGGTAAGAAAAGCGGAAGGTGATAGAGTTATAAAAATTTCAACGTTAAGTGATATAGACAAATATATCAGTTAAGATTATCTAAACACAGACATTTATTTTCATTTATAATTATTCAGAATTTTAAATTTTGTTTAAAGAATTCAATTTTTAGTTTAAATATGAGTACATTAGAGAGTAACGAATTTAATTTTATCAATTTTATAAAATGCTCTGATATATTTGAATGAACGTTTTATTGATAGAAGTTAAACAGCACAAATCAATTAACATTTTACATGTAAATATTAGATCGATAAGAAAGTATTTTGATGAATTATTAATCATTATTCATAAATGCAAATTTGACATTATTTTATTATCAAATCAATATTACTGATTGTCTAAAAGATGCTTTTAAAATTGATAATTATGTATGTATTAACAAAATTAGAAAAGGTAAATCAGGTGGAGGACTAGCTATTTATTTTAATGATAATGTGAATTTTACCGAAATACCTGTAAATACTTATAATTTTGAATGCCTAAATTACAGTCGTGTTTCCAATATAATATTATGGATTTAGTGTTTATATATAGACCGCCAGATAAACATAAAACATTTTATAAGTGAGTTAGAAATACAGTTGAATAATAAACGTGTGTATGATGGACTAATAATCGGTGACATTAATTTAAACCTATTGGACAAAATGAATGCAAATGTATCGAATATGAAAGCATGCTAGCTGGATTTGGATACATAAACGCCATTCACGATGTGACTAGGAGGAGATTAGGAAGATTGTATAAAAGGTCATTAATAGATCACATTTATGTAAAATCCAAATTTAAAACTATAAAATCTGCAGTTATCAACCACAAATTAGCTGACCATTATCCTACAACATTATATATAGAAGATGGAACCTTTAACAAGAGTGATTGTATGGATAACGGAACAATCAAGAAATTTAACAACTCTGGTATTAAGAAAATGATAGCCGAGCATAACTGGCAGTATAAAAGACGAAGATATAAACGTTTAGACCAACAACTTCACAACTGTATTAAGTAACATCTATAATTGCAATCGCATAGAAATAAACGTAAGGAACACAAAACACCGAACAAATAATGGATGGATAACGAGAATCTTTACTACAAAATTAAGGAAAGAGATAAATTATTCAAAGATGGAAGTCGAACCCTAAGAAAACCATTTACATGAAACATACAAAACATTTAGAAACCAGTTAAACAACGAAATTAGAAATGCAAAAATAACATTTTAGCAAGAATGAATAGTACAAAAGAAACATATGGGACAACGTTAACTATATTTGACTAAAAGAAATCCAAAAATGTTGATAAAATAATGAATAACATAGGTAAGAATGAAACTGCAAAACAAATAGTAAATAAATTTGCAAATAACTTTACTCAACAACTAACAAAACTGGCAAATAAATGCAATCATCAGATAGATCCTACAGTATTGAGGCAAACAGAAGTTTGTTTTATATCCCAAAATGCAACAAAAATCGTAGAAAACATAATTACCAGTAAACTATATTAAAAATCCAGGACACGATAATGTGAGAACAGTGACATGAAAAACAAAGAATATTTTTGAAAATAATTGCTGATATTATAAATCAATCTATCAACAAAAGTACATTTCCAGACATATTTAAAATATCCATAACACGGCCAATCTACAAAAAAGGCGACCCAATGGACTACAATAACTATAGACCATTGAGTATTTTATCTACGATGGAAAAAATATTTGAAATATATGTTACGGACCATCTTAAAAGATATTTATCAGAAAATAAAATTATTCACATAAACCAACATGGATTTCAAATAGGTAAAGGAACTGGAACCCTATTAACTGAACTTATTGACCATATAAACACGCAGCTCGATAAAAATAATTACACAATTGCTCTGTTTGTTGATCTCACAAAGCATTCGACACCGTTAAACATGATCTGTTATTGAAATACTTAAACAACGCCGGAATTAAACAATTTACAGTGGTTTGAAAGCTATTTAAAAATGAGATACTTTAAAGTTAGTGGAACGAATTCAGTGACATGACACAATCAGAGTATGGTGTACCACAAGGAAGAAATCTGGGCCCGTTGCTTTTCTTAATATACGTTAATGAAATGTTTACAACAACAGACAAAACGAAGTTATACATGTATGCAGATGATGCTGTGCTGCTATACTCACACAGAGACATGATTACTTGCAAGGACACACTACAAGCCGAGTTTAACAACCTGGTGAGATGGACTCACGGTAGGAACTTGTACATAAACGAAGATAAAACAGTTTCGATGGTATTCGGAACACCGCACATGCGTAGACCACAACAAATTGAATTAAAAATACATACATGCACGTGTCTATCACAATCAATATACTGTAACTGTCCAATTGTAAAAAATGTAAACAGCACATTATACCTTGGGAATTACCATAGATAACAAACTTAAGTTTGATAAACATATTAATTACATATACAACAAATTGAAGAAATCTATAGGATGTTTCTACATTCTTCAGAGATTTCTAGACACAAATACATTGATTGTAGTATACCAGGCGTTAGTGGAATCCCAAATAAGATACGGACTTCAACTATGGGGTTGTGCTGAAAATGTTCACATTAAAAAAATTAGAAAACCTACAATACAGAATAATGAAACTAATAATCAAAGATGAGAAATTAAGCAAAAAACAAATATACATACGATGTAACACATTAACACCATATACGTATTATAAATATTGGTACCTAACACAATACAAAGAAGACAATAAATACAATGTGACGGAAAATCATAATCACCTTACTCGAAGGAAAAGATATATAGTGCCGCCGAACTATTACAATAATTATGGATATAGGACATTAAAATGTACAATACCGATACTGTTCAATACAATACCAGACGACGTAAAAACTAGTTCAACAATAAAGTATAAATATAATATAAAACACTGGTTACAGACACAAATAACATAATAACAGAAAGTGATTTGAATAAATAAAGTTTATAGGCTAATAAATCATTAATAAAAGTATGGACATGTAATATGACCTATTTAATTGTAATTTGCAATGATTGTGTACACTCTTAAACGCCACACCAAAAGCAGAAATTGTAATTTATATATGTATCTAAAACTTTATTGTATAAATAAGGCACCAACGAAAAAGTCATTTGACTTTGTTAGACCTTAAACTGTAAATACTGTGAAATAAATAAATTCAAATTCAAATTACTATTACTATTACTATTACTATTACTATTACTATTACTATTACTATTACTATTACTATTACTATTACTATTACTATTACTATTACTATTACTATTACTATTACTATTACTATTCTATTACTATTACTATTACTATTACTATTACTATTACTATTACTATTACTATTACTATTACTATTACTATTACTATTACTATTACTATTACTATTACTATTACTATTACTATTACTATTACTATTACTATTACTATTACTATCAAATTCGGTGTCAGGCGCTCGAACAGTACAGACGTGTTTTTAAGTGCTCGCTATTAGACGTGTTTACCATAAACTCGAATACAACTTTAATACAGTTTTATATTGAATTGATTGTAAAGTTTATTGAAATTTAATTCAATATGATATGTTATTTTTGTAAAGAAATTGTAGGTGATTGCGAGGTGAAGTGTTTCTGCAATCATTTTATCATTTACGTGTTCAGTATCTGAAAGCACTTACCGCGCAAAATCCAAGGCAAATAAACATTCCTGGCGGTGTCTAAATTGTCGAGAAGGTAAATCATCTACACAATCAGAAACAGAAAATGACGTTAATCCTGCTCTAAGAAAAATATTGGACCAAATAAGTGCCTCAATTCAGTTACTAACTGAGAAAGTAATAGACCAAAATAAAGTTATTGAGGAACAGAGTGTCTCACTAAAAATGATTCTTGACGAAAATATAAAATTAAAGGAAGAAATGGGGACTCTAAAACGTATTATTGACAGTAAGGATAAACAATTAGAAACTTTGGGGACTCGTGTTAATGATTTAGAACAATATAAGAAGCGAAAATTTGTTGAAATACACGGAATTGCGAAATCGAATAATGAAACACCTGAAGAGAAATTTAAACAGATTGCGGAAATGATTGGCGGTAGCGATATCGAATACAAAACAGTGACCCAAATTACCTTAAAAATAGTGACTTATTATTGGTAAAACTAAGAAACGGCGATGACAAAAGAAACTTGATTAGTAAAGGGCGAAAATGGTGGAATAAGCTATCTGAAACAGAAAAAATGTCGCACAGGCGTTATTACTTTAATGAACATTTATCAGTAGACAATCGACAAATTTACTATTTATCTAGAAAAAAGGCGTTTGTCTCCAAATTTAAATTCGCATGGATAAAGAATGGTCGCATTTTGGTTAAAAAAGACGAAAACGCAAGAACATTTAATATTCGTGCAATTAGTGACATTGATAAATATATTATTTAATACCATTCTATAATAATGTTATTCTTGGAAAATTCTAATATCATTTTGAACTTATTTGAAAAGTTTTTTAAATTTAATTATTCTTTGAGTTTCAAAATTTTCTTTTTTTTATAACTTATTCGTTTAATTTATATGAACATGTGTACTATAGAAATTTAATCACTAATAATTTATGTTTATATCATAATCGCACATACCACGCATATTTTATACATATACAAATTTTTAGGCTATCTGTAACTAATTCCCTAACAATTTCTTTATAAATATTGATTTACTTTATGGAATAATCATTTGAATTTTATTTTCATTTTAATTTTAGATTATTAATTTTATGATTTAGCTTATATAATGAATAACTAATTTGAAACAAAAAGCATTAACTGTAAATGTACTATATTAGCTTCTAATTAAATCTATAGTTCTATTTTTTATTTTATAATTGTGAATTGCTATATCTTAGAGCGTCTGAGTAATATTATATTTTAAGAACACCTTTGCTGTGATTTGATAAATGTTATAGAACGGAACCGACCGTTAAGTTTTGATAACTTGGTTGGTCCGAGAATTGTAGTTTAATGGGAAATAAAGATTCAAAGATTCAAAGATTACTATTACTATTACTATTACTATTACTATTACTATTACTATTACTATTACTATTACTATTACTATTACTATTACTATTACTATTACTATTACTATTACTATTACTATTACTATTACTATTACTATTACTATTACTATTACTATTACTATTACTATTACTATTACTATTACTATTACTATTACTATTACTATTACTATTACTATTACTATTACTATTACTATTACTATTACTATTACTATTACTATTACTATTACTATTACTATTACTATTACTATTACTATTACTATTACTATTACTATTACTATTACTATTACTATTACTATTACTATTACTATTACTATTACTATTACTATTACTATTACTATTACTATTACTATTACTATTACTATTACTATTACTATTACTATTACTATGTCAATAAAAAGTGGAATTTTTCGGAAGCCTTAAAAGTAGCTATTACTAGCCTATATACAAAAAGGATCCTATGGATTACTGCAACTATAGACCGATAACCATTCTATCAAGCCTAGATAAAGTGTTCGAAATTTACATCAGCGATAAAATTACAACATACATAACGAAAACGCTATTCTTCACACCAACCAATTCGGCTTTCAAAAGGTAAGGACTGAAAAGCTATTACAAAAATTTACTGAAGATATCAATACTCAATTGGACAAAATAATTACACCATATCAGTATTCATCGATTTTACAAAAGCATTCGATACAGTATCTCACGATCTGTTGCTTCAACAACTACTGGAGATAGAATAAAAGGACTCCAATATAAATGGTTTAAAAGCTATTTAAAAATCGAACCAGTTATGTTAAAGTGGGTAACAGTACTACCGTACCAAACAAAAATAATGTAGGTGTACCGCAAGGGTAATCTGGGTCCCTACTGTTTCTAATTTATGTTAACAACATCTTGTTATAAAGAATGCCAAACTTTACATGTATGCGGACGATGCAGTACTGTACTATTCACACCGTGATATTGAAACTTGTAATAAAATTATGCAATACGAAATGAACACATTGGTAAAATGGACGCATGAAAGAAATATACATATTAATGAAAAAAAAACCGTAACCATGACATTCAACACATCTCATATGCCTAAAATAAATAATCCAACGCTAAAAATTCACAGCTGTAATTGCTCCCTACAAACAGAACACTGTAGTTGTACTGTGATTACCACAGTCTATAATGCATTGTACCTAGGACTTAATATAGACCACCAGTTAAAATATGACAAGCACATAGACAACCTACATGCAAGAATCAAAAAAATGGTCGGATGTCTCTACATTCTTTGCGACATAGTAGATACTAAAACAATAGTAATGGTCTACAAGTCGTTAATAGAGTCCTTAATAAGGTATGGAGTACAAATATGGGGTTGTGCAGAATACGTCCATATGAAGAAATTAGAAGCGCTGCAATTAAAAATTCTTAAATTAATACACAAAAGAAGAATATTAGACAAAAACCAATTATTAATAATGAGTGATACCTTACTACCTTCAGCATATTACAAATATATACATATAATCCAAAACTATGACAATAATGAATACAAACGAACAATACAACACACATATGCAACTCAGCACAAAATATGAAGTACCATATTTTTCAATAGATATGGAGAAGAACGTTGAAGTGCGTAATCCCGACACTCTTCAACTCGATTCAAGCAGCATATCTGGAAATAGAATAAATCCTTTAAGATAAATGTCAAACATTGGTTACAAATTTCTGATTAAAATTGTCTTCTTTTTTAAAATTCATGTTATGATCATTTATAGCTTGAATGACTGTGCAACTGTAATGAACGTCAAATCAAATATATTATTTCTGTTATAATAATTCATTAGAAGTATTGTAATTTATTTAAGTATGGCACCAACTGCCAAGTCACTATGACTTAGTTGGACCTGTAACTTTCTGTATCTATAGACAAAATAAATTCAAATTCAAATTCAAATTACTATTACTATTACTATTACTATTACTATTACTATTACTATTACTATTACTATTACTATTACTATTACTATTACTATTACTATTACTATTACTATTACTATTACTATTACTATTACTATTACTATTACTATTACTATTACTATTACTATTACTATTACTATTACTATTACTATTACTATTACTATTACTATTACTATTACTATTACTATTACTATTACTATTACTATTACCATTACCATTACCATTACCATTACCATTACCATTACCATTACCATTACCATTACCATTACCATTACCATTACCATTACCATTACCATTACTATTACTATTACTATTACTATTACTATTACTATTACTATTACTTTTTTTAATTAATTATAGGCGTCGACTGCCGGGGTCATTTGCCTATGTATGGCATAAATTGATAAATATACAAGTGATTTTAAATAAATAGACACAAACACATACATATAACTTTAAATCTTGTGATAAAGGTTAACCGCCCTTAGAAAACCAAGAGTGTTTTTTATATCTACACTATTTTGCAAGTTTCTCTCTACAACGTTACTTAGTCTAAAAAACATACGCTGAGCATCATATATGGGACAGTCGCAAATGACATGTTTGATACTAATCTGGATATTACACTCCGTACATACTGGTGCATTTTGACCCAACAGGAGGTGCTTGTGAGTAAGAAAGGTGTGACCAATGCGCAAGCGATGCGCTTTGTTACACTTTCGCGATCTGCTTTAAAAGGCAGGTATTGCATTCTCGTGGATTTTTTTACATAATATAAATTTTGTTTTAGATTCTGCCATTTGGTCTGCCATTTATTGAAAATATGGTCTTTTAGGCAATGCATAAAATCTAAGGATCTCACGAAAGGCACATCGTAGCTATATTCACGAGCGGCGCTACGGGCGGCCGCATCCGCCTTATCATTACCAGTCACACCAACATGGCTTGGCATCCACAAGAAAGTTACCCGTCTATGACGCGTGGCTAAGTTGTACACAAGGTACTGAATTCCTGAACAAATGGATCAGAAGAGAACAGGTTTAACAAACCTTCCAGGGCGCTACGGGAGTCACATGCTATCAGACAAGCTGTGTAGGTCAGCGTAGTGAAAGAGAGATACAGAAGAGCTTGCCACAGCGCATATTGCTCTGCAAAATAAATCGATGCATTTCTGTTGAGAGACCAGGAATTCACTTCATCACCTACCACAAAAGCAGAGCCTACACCATCACTTGTTTTGGATCCGTCAGTATAAATAATTTTGTCGTAGCTCTTTTTATTTATCGTTTCCAAAAATTTTTGTCGCCATAAATGGTTAGGTGTTTCATTTTTTAGATTTTCAACCAGGTCAAAATCTACGTCGACTTCACTCAATTTCCAAGGAGGAAATTCAGAAAGGCTTATACTCACAATCTCAGGTGATAGAAGTTGTTCGGAGATCAAAAAGTTTCTAAATCTTCCGAACGCGGATCGCTCCGATGCGGTTTCTCCAAGTAAGTTGGTTATGAGGATGGCCTTTGTTGCTCATTACTTTGGCCATGTATCTAGTGAGTAAAAGTGTCCGCCTATTTTCTAATGAGCAGATGCCTGACTCACAATGCAGACTTTCAGCAGGGCTTGTTGGAAATGCACCCAAACAATACCGTATGCCTATGTTGTGTATGGGATTAAGTAGAAGAAGAGTACTTTTACAAGCTGAGCCGTAGGCGATGCAGCCATAATCAATGCGGGATAGAATTAGAGACCTGTACAAATTTAACATCGTTTTAGGCTCAGCACCCCATTTTGTATGTGCCAGTACTTTAAGTATATTCAGAGTTTTTATACATATCTGCCTGAGCTCCAAAATATGATTCTTCCAAGTTAACTTGGGGTCGAAAGTCAGGCCCAGGAACCGTACTGAATCAAGACATCGTATTGGCACATCATTTAGATAGAGTACTGGATCGTAGTGAGGCTTACGCAGTCTACAAAATGTACACATTTTGTTTTTCAGATGAAAAACAAAACCCACGAACTGCGCTTGCTTGTGTACTAAGTTGATCGAGGACTGCAATTTGCACCGGATTTCACCAACGGTTTTACCACGACAAAATAAGGTAAGATCGTCGACATATAGTAGACTTTCGACATCAGGCTTCACCTGTTTGGCAATTTCATTAATTGCCAAAGCAAACAGAGTGCAACTCAGAGTTGAACCTTGGGGTACTCCATTTTCTAAAAATCTGGACGATGAGAGGACATTACCAACACGAACATGGAATAAACGATTTGATAAAAAGGATATCACAAACTTGGGTAAGTTACCACGTAGACCGTATTTATGCATTCTTTCCAGTATTCCGTACCTCCAGGTCATGTCGTACGCACCTTTCAGGTCAAAAAATATTGCGACAAGATGCTGTCTTTTCTTGAAAGCTTCTTGAATTTGATAGTCCAAGTAAGCAAGATGGTCGGTTGTTGATCTATGTCGACGGAATCCTGCCTGCTCCTGCACTATGAGGTTGTTTTCTCAAGCCACCACATCAGTCGATTGTTCACCATCCTTTCTAAAAGTTTTCCCAAACAGGAGGTAAGACTGATTGGTCTGTAACTACCAGGAGACAGGGATCTTTACCTGGTTTTAGGATGGAACGATGATAGCTTTTTCCATTGTACAGGATAGATACTATTTACCCAGAGGTCATTGTACATCGAAAGAAGACAAGTTAAAGTTATCTGGTAGGTTCTTCAGCATATCATTTTTATTGCATCTAGTCCAGGGCACGTTACCTTGGTCTGCTTAATTGCCACTTTCAGTTCCATCATGTTGAAAGGTAAGTTATAATCAAGCTGCTGAAGGCACTCGAAATTCAAATGAATCTCCCTGTCACTTATACTTTCGACAAACGTTGGCTCATAATTGCTCATTCTGCTAATACGTTCAAAGTGGTCGGCTATTATATTCGCAATTTCTTGTCTGTTTTCAACAACAGTGCCAGTCTCGTCTTTAAGGCAAGTGATGTTCTGAAAAGAGCTCTTGCCAGAGATGGCTTTGACCCGCCTCAAACGTCACTCGAAGTTGTCTCAGATGTAATGGAAGAGGTGTACTCATTCCAGCTTCTTCTTTGATTTTCGAGGATAACTCGTCTACAGTAAGCACGTGCACGTTTAAAAGTGATCAGGTTTTCCGTACCCTATGCTTTTGATATTTTCGGAACGCTGCCTTCTTTTCTTTAATTGCATTTCTTACCTCTTGATTCCACCATGGCACGTATCTCTTGAGGGGACGAACAGCCGAGCGAGGTATGCTCGAAACCGCCGCATCGTAGATAGCACTAGTGATAGAGTCTACATCTGAAGAATCTGGAATTTTAAGGTTCTCCTGAAAAAGACGCCAATTTGCGTTCGTCGATATCCATCTTTCTGATGTATACTGAATCTGTTGCATAATATTCGATCTTATAATAATAGGAAGTGATCGCTGTTATGCAGGTCACTTTCAGTTTGCCAATCGATAGAGGGCGCTAGTCCACTAGAGCAGATGCTCAGGTCGAGTGCGGTAAAGTTGTTTGCACGCATGTTAAAATAGGTGGGAGACCCACTATTGAGCAACAGCAGATCGTCCCGATTCAACCATCCTTCAATATCTCTTCCCTTTACATCGGTCGCAACCCCATAATAGATTGTGAACGTTGAAATCGCCTAACAGGAAGAATGGTAAAGGGAACTGATCAACAAGTGTATTTAGTTCATTTGTAGTCCAATTTTTATCCGGCAAGTAAATGCTGCAAATTGTAGTCTTTATTGGAATCCCAATAGTGATGGCTACAGCTTGTAGATTGGTTTTCAGTTGGATTTTTGTGTATGGGATGTCATTTTTTAATAATATCGCAACTCCACCACAAGCACGCTGAGCATTTACCACATCATTACGAAAAATGTTAAACCCTCTCAAGGAATATGGTTGTCCAATTTTCAAGTGGGTCTCTTGGAGACAAACACATATAGGGTCATGTTTTTGTATTAATAAACGAAGATCACAATATTTTTGTACAACACCACGACAATTCCATTGAATAAAATTGTTCATGGAAGTTAGGAGTTAAAGTCTATATAAATAAATAAGTATATGACTATACAAAAACATATAAATATATATACATGTGTATAAAAATGTGTTGAACACAAAAAATATAAAATAAATAAAAATATACGCATAATAAATAATTTTGACAATTTCACGTGTTAGACAAACAAACAAATATATCACAGGAATAGTGTAAAAATTGTTATAAATATCACAGTTGAAATATCACAGAAATAATAATGAGTATCACAGTTCAGTTGATCACAAAGGCATCTTAACTTGTACATGCCCCCTTAGAACCCCCCTCAGATGTAGGAGGAATTCTGGGCTTGCCTTTCGGCCAGCCCTTCTTCTTCTTCTTTCAAGTTTAGCCTCGGCCACTCTGCTCGTCCACAGACGTAACACTGGAGTCTCTGGATTGAGACCTAGATAGATGTTTTCGCTTGGCGCTCCTAGTCTCCATGTCCATATTTTCTACCTCAGAGGATGTAGTTGGCTCAGAAAAAGGATTGAAACTCTTTATAACAGGTTTAGATAACGATATACCAGGTCGAGGATATACCTCAAAAGTCTCTTTTTGGGTAATTAAATTAATCACGGCTTGCAGCTCTTCTTTTATAATATTTCTGATTTCAGGGCCAACAGACGGAACGAGTACGGGTGGCGGTACTGACGCTACACGAGCAAAGCTATTACCTGGTGTTACTAACGTATCTACTTTCTTTCTTGCGTCCAAGTAAGATAGCCTGTGTAACACCTTGACCTCTTGGATTTTCATCTCCTTTTGGAGCACTGGGCAAGTTTTTGATATTGATTTATGCGGCCCTTCGCAATTAGGACAAACAATGGGCTCTTTGCACGCGGTACCCTCGTGTGAGTCCTTTCCACATACACATCTTCTATCGTGTTTACAGTTACCCGATGAATGTCCAAACCTCTGGCAATTAAAACATCTCATTGGGTTTGGGATGTAAGGGCGCACCTGGAGAGGATAGAAAGCAGCTTGGACCGTTCTGGGTAACTTCGGGACATTGAAAGTAAGCACATGATTTGCTGTGTCAACAAATTGACCATCGCGCCTTGTCCTTATCCTTCTAACATCAATCACGCCTTGACTTTTCAGATTATCCTTTATTTCGTCAAGGGAACAGTTCAGTAAATCCCTACAAAATACAACACCCCTGGATGTATTCAGGGCCCCATGCGGAATAACCTCCATTTCATACTCTCCTAAACGTTGACATTTAATGAGCTGCTTTGACTGCTTGCTTGAAACAGTTTCAACTAACAAGTCTCCCTTTATTTTCTTTATTTCTTTAACTTGGCCTACTAAACCATATACCGCTTTGCTTATTAGGAAGGGACTTACGGTAGCGAAGTCGCCTTCCTTCCTTTTTAGGACCAGGAACCGGGGCACAGAGTCCTCCTTCTCACTGATACCTATACCTTTCAGCGAAATACTTCCCTCGCTCCGTCACATCTTTTTTCCGCTGGTTGCCCACAGCGCCCATTTCTGAGGATGGGTCCTCTAAATTATTTAAAAAAACAGACATGCAGTTCCCACGAGAAGGGATGAAATACAAGTCAACTATGGCAGTGCACCCATACCACAGCAAGCCTAGTTACAACAGGAGGACGGCAGGTATCCGGAGGGCACCGTTCAAGACCAAGTCACGTATGGCCATTCATATATCGGCACGGTTCGCATTACACCTTATATTCGCCTTTGTTAACGGGGTAAGGTCCCCAAAACATAGAACAAAAGACAGAACCAAAACAACCACAGTAATACTAAGACACACGATGGTTAGGATACTTGGCTTCACCACTGCTGGCAACAGTGGCTACTAAGCCTCCCCACCACGACAAGGTGTATCCTTTGGGGAGGTACTATTACTATTACTATTACTATTACTATTACTATTACTATTACTATTACTATTACTATTACTATTACTATTACTATTACTATTACTATTACTATTACTATTACTATTACTATTACTATTACTATTACTATTACTATTACTATTACTATTACTATTACTATTACTATTACTATTACTATTACTATTACTATTACTATTACTATTACTATTACTAGTAGTGTGTTCAAACGTATAACTAATTTGTGTTTACAAAAAAAGAAAAAAAAATAATAAAGCTTTAGTTATAAATAAAAAGCCAAATTTCTAAATATAAAGCAGTTTAATAAAAATCTAACAAAGAAAATAAAATGGATAGTTCTTCTGGTGTAATGCAATTCGTAAGTAGAATGACAATGTCAATAGAACTAATGTCAAAGAAAATGGATGATTTAAAAACATTAGTTGAAGGAAGCCTTCAAGAAAATAGAATTCTGAAAGAAGAAATAAAATTACTTAGGAATACAATTGAAAATAAGGATCGACAATTGGAGGAATTAACATCACGAATGAATTGTATTGAACAGAAAACGCGGATGAATTTTTTAGAAATTCATGGTATAGATGCAAATAATACCATTACTGCTGAAGAAAAATTACAAATAATTTTAGACGACATTGGCTGTCCTGGTGCTGTAATTGAAAATGTAAAACAAGTAAGTCTCCAAAACTCTAATCTATTATTAGTTAAATGCGAATCAGAAAAAATGCGTGATAATATACTTAGAAAAGGAAAAAACTGGTGGAAAAGCTTACAAGGAGAGGAGAAAGAAAGCCATAAGCGTCTCTTTTTTAATGAGCAGTTAATTCCGCAAATAAGGCACTTGCTAAAAGAGGTCAAGAGAAGGGCTTACTCCTGCAAATTCAAATATGTTTGGATAAAACATGGAAGAATACTGGTCAGGAAAGACGACGGAGATAAACATCTGTGTATTGGAACAATGAGCGATATTGATAAATATATTCAATAGATAGATACACGTGTACTTGGTAATATAAACTTTCATTTAATACGGAAATTTTTATAGATTAGATTTACTACAAGTGCATTTGCAGAAAACATGTTTAATTTATTTTACACATTTCAGTTTATTTCCTTAGAAAAATCTTAATTTAAATAAAATTAGTAATTTATATATAATAATAATTTAATCACTTAGTTTGAAAATAATTGATATACACTAAAAATGGAATTGTTTATAGTGCACAAAATAATGCAATATGCTAAGCATTGTTATCATTTATTGAAAAATGATCAAATTTTATTCATTTGTTGTCGAATAAATAGTTGGACCTCAAATAGTTAAAGAATAAATTTTTAAGATTATTAATTTCAAGTATGAAATTACGTAAAATGTACCATTGTTATAAAATATTAAGAATTAACTTAATTTAATTGTAATAGTTAATGTCGATTTATACATCAATTTTAATCAATGCATTATGGGTATTATATGCTAAAATAAGGTCCAAAATGCACGCAAAATAACAATTTATATTTAATTTTAGCCATTTTGATAATTATATTAAAAATGAATTTGTTTTGATTTGGTAGTTAATAAGTGTGTAACGTATTGTTATCAAATTTTAAGAATAAATTTATGTTAATCGTAATTGTTAATCTAAATATACATTGAAGCTTTATACATGCTTTAGGAATAATTTCTTGCCATACTAAGGAATATAACATGCAAATAAAAGTTAACATCTAACTCTACTTACTTTGATATTGCATAATTGTTCTTAAATTGTTATGTACATAATATATGAAAATTACTTTAAATCGGTATAACAATTATACTATGTATTATGAATAATTCACGGCGCACCAATAAACAAATACGTGAATAAAATAAAATTCAATAGTCAATTATAAATATTTAATAATTATAGCGTCAAATAAGATTTTACTGTAATGAATTAAATTAATGTATATCGTTTAGAATTTACGGATGAACGCGTTAAGTCTTATAGACTTGGCCGGACCCTATAACTGTATTTTATTTGTAAATAAATAATTACAAAATTCACAATTTACATAATTACTATACTATTACTATTACTTACTATTACTATTATTATATACTATTACTATTACTATTACTATTACTATTACTATTACTATTACTATTACTATTACTATTACTATTACTATTACTATTACTATTACTATTACTATTACTATTACTATTACTATTACTATATTACTATTACTATTACTATTACTATTACTATTACTATTACTATTACTATTACTATTACTATTACTATTACTTATTACTATTACTATTACTATTACTATTACTATTACTATTACTATTACTATTACTATTACTATTACTATTACTATTACTATTACTATTACTATTACTATTACTATTACTATTACTATATACTATTACTATTACTATTACTATTACTATTACTATTACTATTACTATTACTATTACTATTACTATTACTATTACTATTACTATTACTATTACTATTACTATTACTATTACTATTACTATTACTATTACTATTACTATTACTATTACTATTACTATTACTATTACTATTACTATTACTATTACTATTACTTACCACTTCAGGCACAAATTTGAAAATGACAGAAAGTCAAAATTATGGGACAAGGTTAATTATATGCTAACGAAGAAAAAGACAAAACCGTTGATGAAAAATTATGAATCACCTTGGAAAGCTAACGACAACGGATACAATAGTAAATAAATTCAAAAACGTTTCAAGAACAAGTTACACAATTAATAACTACTTGTAAACACCAGATAACGCTTCCAGTAAATTGCGACGAAACTGAATATTCATTAAGAATACCAGAATGCAATGAAGAAGAGATTACGAAAATAATTAAAAGTAACTTATGCATAAATAAATCCCGGATACGACAATATAAGAGCAATAGAATTAAAAACAATCCAGACATTTTGGAAAAATCATAACTGAAATGATAAACCAATCGATTAAGAGTGGTGTATTTCCGGAAGCTTTTAAAACGGCTATAACCAGACCGATCTATAAAAAAGGTGATCCGACAGAGTATGGTAACTACAGACCATTAAGTATAATGCCCACAATAGAAAAAGTGTATGAAATATATATAGCTCAACACCTAAAAGATACCTGTACGAGAATAATATTATACATCCCAATCAATATGGGTTTCAAAAGGAAAGGGCACAGAAAATTGCTGATTAAAGTTACGGATGAAATAAATACGCAATTAGATAAAAATAGGTATACCATAGCAGTATACATAGATCTATCGAAAGCATTTGATACAGTGAAGCATGAGTTACTAATACAAAATATGAATAAAGCTGGAATTAAACGACAAGAACTAAAGCTGTTTGAAAGCTATTTAAAAAATAGATACTACATTGTCAAGGTCAATAACGTATACAGTGAGAAAAAGAAGTTAAGATTTGGAGTTCCACAAGGCAGTATTCTGGGACCGATATTGTTTCTGTTATACGTGAATGACATGTTATGCATCACAGAAAAGGCTAAATTATACTTGTATGCAGATGATGCCATATTATACTACTCACACTCAGACATACATTATTGTGAAAAGGTAATACAAGAAGAGCTAAACGCATTACTTATATGGACACATGGAAGAAATTTATTTATCAACGAAAATAAAACAGTGACGATGGTCTTTCATACATCACATATGCAGAAAATACAAGACGTGAAAATAAAATTACACACATGTTCATGTTTATATGCATCAGTAAGTTGCAACTGTAAAATTATTCATAATGTCACAAACGCTATGTATCTAGGAATTAATATAGATAACCAATTAAAGTACAATAAACATATAGAATACATATACTCTAAAATTAAAAAATGGTAGGGTGTTTTACATATTATACAGGATGATAGACGCCAAAACAATGATCATAGTTTACAAAGCAATGGTAGAATCCATCATACGGTACGAGTCCAGGTATGGGGATGTGCTGATTACGTTCACATGAGGAAGCTAGAATCATTGCAATATAAAATTATAAAATTATTACACAACAAAGTACCTTAAATATACAACAGTTAATGGAAAAAGTAACACTTTAACTGGAAATGGCTACTACAGATATTATCACTTAATTCAGCATTACAATGATGAGGAATACAAATATAGGATACAGCACAACTACTCCACAAGAAGACAAAAATTTATTGTACCAACATATTATAACAAATATGGAAAAAGGACCATTAAATGTCTAATACCATCTCTTTATAACGCAATACCCGAATATACAAACACTAATAAGATAAGCGACTTCAAAAAAGACATTAAAAAATGGCTTCAAATAGATTGTAATTAATTATCGTTATCAAATATCATACATGCACTACAATTAAAGCAATTATAAAATATCAGTTGAACAATGATTGTACGCACTGTTCTTGCGTTGGATAAACTTGTATAATATATTATAGAAAGCTATGTAATTATTTTATTTGTTGTAAAATAGTAAAACTGGCACCAACATACAAGTCTTATGACTTTGTTGGACCAAAAAATATGTATATATTCCTGAAATAAACAATTCAATTACTATTACTATTACTATTACTATTACTATTACTATTACTATTACTATTACTATTACTATTACTATTACTATTACTATTACTATTACATTACATTTAGACAGGTTTAATAAAATTTATAGTGATAGGACAAAGAAATTCTTCATTCATGTTATATTTATTTGAATTAATAATTAGCTTCCAAAATTATTACAATGAGTTACATTAACACGAAACTTATTTCTGTAAAATGCCTGTATAGAAAACTTTGTAATTAATAATGAAATTCATACTTTATTTACCCTAATATGTAAATACAAATAAATTGGTAAACATAATAACTGTCAAGTATACTTTAAGCTAACTCAAATGGGTATTAGGAATCATAATGATGAATTTGGTATTAAGAATTTATTTTGTCTTTTTTGTAAACTGCTGTACATAAGGTTTTATTTTCTCTCTTTTTTTCTTTCAAATTATCTATTTTATTCTATCTAATTTTAACAAAAAAAAATTTTTTTTTTGTGCATTGTAAATACTATTATTGTTTATCGGACTAGCTGTGAAACACATCTAAAATTACTTTAAAGCAAACCTACTACGATGTTTATGTTTATATTGTTTTGCAGAATTAATTATTAAGTTGAGTTTGACTCTTTGATTTTCTGAATTTAAATAATTGCTAATACAGATGGTTATTGTTTCTTTTTTTTGATGTCAATTAAATAATAGTTTATTGAACTCTTGAGTGTCAAAAATAATTTTTTATGATTAAGAATTGTTAATTATTTTTATATGTAACCTTTTAAATATACGGAACCGACATATAAGTCTCTTAAACTTCGTTGGACCGATAAATGTACGATATTTGGTGAATAAACAATTCAACAATTCAACTATTACTATTACTATTACTATTACTATTACTATTACTATTACTATTACTATTACTATTACTATTACTATTACTATTACTATTACTATTACTATTACTATTACTATTACTATTACTATTACTATTACTATTACTATTACTATTACTATTACTATTACTATTACTATTACTATTACTATTACTATTACTATTACTATTACTATTACTATTACTATTACTATTACTATTACTATTACTATTACTATTACTATTACTATTACTATTACTATTACTATTACTATTACTATTACTATTACTATTACTATTACTATTACTATTACTATTATACTATTACTATTACTATTACTATTACTATTACTATTACTATTATTATTATATTATTATATTATTGAATTGACGCTCGAACCGAACGGACGTGTTTTAGTGGTGCTCCGCGAAACTACGTATAAAGTTAATACTTGACTGGTATTTTAATAATTTATATTATCTAGTAAATATATTAAACGGTTAAATTATTTGTGAGTAAAAGAAAATAAGTAAATAAGAATAAGTGTAGAAAAATAAATAGAGTAGAACGCAAATTTTTAAAATAAGCAATTGAATCAATCGATCGAAGAAATTGTAATGGATACTTCTACTGGACTTATGGAATTTGTAAGTAGAATTACTACTTATATAGAATTAATGTCATTGAAAATGGATGAATTAAAATCAGTAGTGGAAGGAAACCTACAAGAAAATAGAACCCTCAAAGAGGAAATAAAATTACTAAGAGATACGATTGTAAACAAAGATAGGCAAATTGAGGAATTAGAATCACGTATTAATATTATCGAACAGAAAACGCGGGCGAATTTTTTAGAAATCCATGGGATAGATGCAGAAACTAACATTACGCCTGAAAAAAAATTACAAACAATATTAGAAGCTATCGATTGTCCGGATGCGGTCATTGAAGCTGTAAAGCAAGTACAACTTCCAAAGTCAAATCTCTTACTAGTAAAATGTGAAAATGAAAAAATGCGCGATAATATCATCAGAAAGGGAAGGTACTGGTGGAAAAACTTACACGGTGAGGAGAAGAAAAACCAAAAGCGTCTCTTTTTTAACGAGCATCTAATTCCGCCAATAAGGCACCTGTTAAAAGAAGTAAAGAAAAGGGCCTACTCCTACAGTTTTAAATACGTATGGATAAAAAATGGACGAATACTTATTAAGAAAGGTGATAAAGACAAACATGTGCATATTTGTTCAATAAGTGACGTTGATAAATTCATACAATAGATAGATACATGTGCTTTATCTCTTTGGTATTATAAACACTCACTTGATTTCGGTTGTTTGTAAATTTTGATTTTACTATAGGTATAAGTGCAGAATCTTATCAATTTAATTTTGTATTCAAACATCAAATTGTTCTTTATTTATTCTTACCAATAGTTCTTTAATTAAAATTAGAAATTCCTCTATTATTATAAATTAGTCAAGCGATTGGTTTGAAGAGTAACTGTTAATTTAATAAATGAAATTCGTTTATAATGGAGACCTTAAAAATAATTCATGTGGTGTAATAATTATTGTATACTCAGTATAATTCTTTTTTCTTTCAAAATTTGGCATATTCTGATTAAGAATGCTATAGCATAAAAGGAACAAAATTTATGTTTATTTTTGTAAGTAATTGATAGGTATAATTTAAAGTGCTTAACATATGAACAAATTATTATTTTTATCTAATATTAAGATTTAAGTTATTCCAATAGTAATTGTCAATGATAATTTTTATTGTAATTGTATGCATTATGATCATTGGTATGTCCACTGAAGTAGAAACATCTAATTAAACTAATAATTTAGTTCTCAATTTTAAACAAATTTGCTAATAATTTTAGAGTTGTATTAAAGTCAAGTCATATACATGAATCCCGTATTATTGCAATACAATATTAAGGATTAATTTATATAAATTGTAATAATATAAAATTGAAACACTAAGATCCAAATATTCTCTTAAAATATGATTTTAATATTGCATATTAAATATTTTTTACAGCTATCTTAGAGACTATTAAGTTATGTTTTAAACGAATAACACATTATAGCAATCTACTATTAATAAATTATCTAAATTTTAATGAAGAAATAAATGTATGTTGTAGCCTTAAATATACATTAAGAGTAATCTTAGGCACAATAAGGAGCAATCACATACACAAAATAAGAATTTAAAAATTTAATTGAGACACTTAGATTTTAGCGTCATATAAGTTTATATTGATATAATGTAATTTATGTATATATTTTTTCTGTATATGAATGGGAACTGACTGTCAAGGCGAAAAGACTTAGCCGGACCCAAGAACTGTAACATATTTGAAAAATAAATAATTCAACAATTCTATACTATTACTATTACTATTACTACTACTATTATTTACTATTACCATTACCATTACCATTACCATTACCATTACCATTACCATTACCATTACCATTACCATTACCATTACCATTACCATTACCATCACCATCACCATCACCATCACCATCACCATCACCATCACCATCACCATCACCATCACCATCACCATCACCATCACCATCACCATCACCATCACCATCACCATCACCATCACCATCACCATCACCATCACCAACACCATCCCATCCCATCACCATCACCATCACCATCATCACCATCACCATCACCATCACCATCACCATCACCATCTCCATCTCCATCACCATCACCATCACCATCACCATCACCATCACCATCACCATCACCACCACCACCACCACCACCACCACCACCACTACCACTTCCCTCAGGAGGCTCATGCTTGTGAGAACGGGCGTGGCAAGCCCGAGGTACCCTAGCTGGATTCTCGCCTTTCTTCTACTGCTCTTAGGCGAGATCCCTGCTGTCGTCTGTCCTGTCTGGCCTCTCTTGGCCGCAATTTCTTCCCTGGCGCTATTAGGTTAACCGAGGGCTAGAGGTCACTATTTTCCAACTCTCCTCTTCTTTTTTCAAAAAAAAGTGGAAGGATACCCGTAAAAACCAAAGCCAAATCCTAAGGTGTAGCACCATCGTGCCGAGGGGATGCATGGCACAGGGCTATAAGTGTGTCTCGAGCGATGCTACGGATACCTGGCGTCCTCTGTGGGATTTTAGCATTAGCTCGGTAAGGGTGCACTGCTGAGCTGGACTGTATAGTTCGTCCCAACTCGTGGGAACAAGATGAATGAAGCAAATTTTAACCAAGTTGAACGGAAGGATGAGACCAGAAATGTCAAGGAACTAGATCTGGAAAAACTAGTAAACCCCTTTGCAAGAAGGGAATCAATTACAAGGACACCCCCTGAGTCGAGCAGGAGTTCTATCTCCTCCGCAAACTCTGTGGCACAAGAAGAGATTGGGAATTAAGGTGTAGTAGAGGACAGGCAAGGAAAGGACTGCGTCACGTATACCACGGAACCCAAAAGAAAAAGGATGGGAACGCCAGAGAAAGAAAGAGGAAGGCAAGAACATGCGGCTGAATTCCTAGAACGAATAAAAAAAGAGTACAAAACACTTAAAGATATAATTAGAAAGGGAAATGAGGAAACAAAGACTCTTCAGACAGTACTGCATGAGATCAAAAATGCGGTCACCAGACTTGAAAGGAATAACAGAAAAGTGGAGATATCATTGAAATTCGTAGAGGAAATGTTTGAGATGTTGGCAAAGGCAAGTAATAGAGTAAACCCAAGCGGAAATAGTAAAGAAACGGCTGAGATAGGCACTCAAACAACTAATAAAGAACAAAAGAGGTTAATCAGAACCGTGGAACAAG
Source organism: Vesta saturnalis (assembly GCA_036346205.1). Taxonomy (NCBI): domain Eukaryota; kingdom Metazoa; phylum Arthropoda; class Insecta; order Coleoptera; family Lampyridae; genus Vesta; species Vesta saturnalis. Next base: position 307,624 of record JARFJB010002493.1, read on the forward strand.
CACTAATCTTGGAACACGACGAACAGGCATTAAATGACCTGATTGAATGCGAATGGCCTCAGGAGGTGTTTAAGATGTGTCATACAATACCCGCCGATAAATCTGAAGGTGATAAAGCTATAATCCTCCAAGAGGGTCACGATATACAGGAGAGAAAATCCGCAACTGTCACTGTTACTAGAAAAGAAGCAAGTAGAAAAAGGAAAAATGGTCTGCGGGAAAACAGCTTGCGCCGTTATAGCAGATGAGAGTACCCTCGAGGAAAAAGAAAGCTTTGTATACATTATTATGACAAAGGCGGAGAAACCCCGGGAGACAAGCTAAGTATCAAAGCTAATATGATGAAGATCATTAGTGCTATGAAAGGAGGAGATAGGAACATGCCTATCTGCCTAGTAGACAAGAGTATCAACCAAGAAAGGATAAGGAAGATAATAGAATACACACATGCAGAAAAGAAGGCGTGCAAATAAATATACAGGCAAATAGAAATAGACGCCAAAGCATAATAAATGAAAAAGGCCTGACCCGTAATAACAGGAATAGAAATAACAATGAGGAAACAATAATAATAAAACCTGCAGAGAGACTGACGTATGCTGATATAATCAGAAGCATGAAAAAGGATGTTGATACGAAAGGAGTGCAGATAGAAAAAATCAACAAAACTAAGAATGGTGAGGTACAAATAAAGGTAAAAGGGCACAAAGAAAAATACAGACAAGAGTTTAGAGAGCTGCTCAAAACAAAGATGGAAACAAAGGCTCAAGTCGGTCTGAGACAAAGAACTCAAACCATCATGATTTGGGATATGGACGAAACTACTAACGTAGAGGAGATTAAGGCCGTTGTAGATAACGAACTAAAGAAGGGTGGAATGCAGCAAACTGACTTGCAAATAAAACTAGCTGATGTGGCAAATTGGAGGGGACAAAAGCACGCTTTTCTAACCACAGCGGAAGACGCAGCTAGGCTGCTAATCTCAAGAAAAGCCATAGGCGCTGGATGGAATAAGTGGAGGGTTAGGGAGCTGGAAACTCTCCCTAAATGCTTCAAATGCCACAGAGTGGGACACACTGCCAATAGATCACCAAGAAGGACACAGCTGAACCTTGCCGCAAATGTGGACAGCAAGGGCATTATAAGAAAGAATGCAAGAATGAACAAAGGTGTTATCTCTGTAAAACAGTAGGCCACAAAGCCGAGACAACCAAATGCCCTGAACATAAAAGGCTTCTACAGGGGCAAAGGAAGGAAAAGAGGGGAAGGCTATTAAGCGCGCAATGAAAGTCATCCAAGGCAACGTAGACAGGGGAAGGGAAGCAATGGACTTTATGTACAAAACCGCAGAGGAACAAAAAGCAGATATCATGATTATAGCAGAGCCAAACAAGAAAAAGGCCATCTAAGGGAAATTACACGTGGACACTAGGATAGACGCGGCTATAGTGATCAGAAATGCACAGCAACCAATACGAAGAACAGGCGCTGGAGATGGTTATGCATGGGTCGAATTAGAGGAAGTAACTATTTACAGTTGTTACATATCCCCAAATATAGACAGACAAACCTTTATACTATTCTTGGCGGCACTGCGAACGGATGTGAAAAAGCACACCAAAGATATAGTCGTAGCGGGAGACTTTAACTCCAAATCACCTCTGTGGGGATCAGGGATAGAGGATAGAAGAGGAGAAATACTGTCGGAATGGGTAGCTCAGGAAGACCTCGTAACACTTAACGAAGGAGGCCAGCCCACCTTCATAAGAGGATCTCACATAGATATAACTTTCTGCACCAAAAATATCAGTAAATATGTGACCAATTGGAAGGTGATAAAAGATGAGACACTTAGTTACCATCAGCACATAGTCTACGAAATTGGAAAAGGGAAAGCAGAACAACATGGTGCCAGCAGGGAGAATAGAGGTTGGACGGTCAAGGATGACCAAATACCTAGAGTGGTGCAAGAAGTCTGGTTACAACTCAACCAAAGCAATGGCAATCGTTACCAAAGCTTGTAACAAGCTACTGAAAAAGAAAAGAACCCCAAGAAATAAAAAGCCTGTGTACTGGTGGACGGAGGAGGTGGCAAACAAGAGGAGAACCTATCTCAGAATGAAAAGAGCAGCGACTAGGGCAAACAAAAAGACAAATGAAAGGCAGAAACAGGAAGCCTTAGACAATTACCGCCGTTGTCTATCAAACTTAAAAAAAGCAATTGCCACCGCAAAAAGGGATGCCTGGAAGAGCGTTGTAGAACAGGTAGAACACATGACCTGTGGGGAAAAGGGTATAAAATCGTTATGGATACGCTTAAAAGAACACCGCCGGTAAGCTTAAGCGATGAACAGCAAATGGAAGTGGCAAGGGAGTTATTTCCGAAACATGAAGTTAAAAAGTGGAACAAACAAACAGTCTCTAAAGCAGAAGTAACCCTATTTACTCATGGAGAACTAACAGCGGCCTGCGATAGGATAAAACCAAATAAAGCCCCAGGGCCTGATAAGCTACCACCTGAAATTGTCAAGGCAGTTGTCAGTAGTATCCCGGAAAGAATACTGGAAGTGGTAAATTGTGCCTTGGTGAAAGGAATGTTTCCGAAAGAATGGAAAGTCGCAAGGCACGTACTAATCGAAAAAATCAAACCGGGGCAGAATACTAAATCATATAGGCCTATCTGCCTACTAAACGTAATGGGAAAATTACTGGAACAACTTATTTTAGAGAGGCTTAAAGCGGAAATTGAGCGAACTGGGGACCTCTCTGACGAACAATACGGTTTCCGACAAAAGCGGTCAACCATTCATACACTGTAAAGGGTGCAAGAAATTGCTGACGAAGCTAACGAAAGGGCAGGCCGGAAAAGATGCATCCTGATTACAGTAGACGTACGTAATGCGTTCAACTCTGCACCATGGGACGGCATACTGGAAGAGCTGCAAAAGAGGAAAATTGCACCCTACGTGTATAATATTGTACCAACCTATTTGGAAGATAGGTGGCCATTTGTAGGTTCAAATAGTAAAATGCAAATGACGTGTGGCGTACCACAAGGGTCAGTCTTGGGACCCATGCTATGGAACATCTACTATGAGGATGTTCTAAGAATTCCAGCACCACGCACGGTACGGCTGATTGGATATGCGGACGATTTGGGAATCGTGGTGAGCGGTAAAGATAAGGCAAGGTTGCAGGACACCTCAAACAAAGTTATGGCAGATGTAGCCGAATGGTTGAGAGGTTGAGAGGCTTAGAATGGCGCCACAAAAAACAGAAGTTGTAGTACTCGCAGGGGGGCGAACAGTGAAAGAAATAGAAGTAAAAGCTGACAATCTGGCATTGAGGAGCCAGGAAAAACTGAAATACTTAGGAGTCTATCTAGACAGAAACATGCGAATGGGAGCACACGTCAGGAGCGTCGCAAAAAAAGCAACCAATGCCATCGGAAATATAAGCCGATTACTACCAAATATTGGAGGCCCAAGAGAAAAACATAGACGAATACTGCTTGCTGTAGCCCAGTCAATCACGCTGTACGGTGCGGAAATATGGGGAAGAGCAATGAAAAGAAAAACATATAAGAACATCTTGCTTAGTGTACAAAGAAAAGCCGCAATTCGCATAGTGAGTGCCTACAGAACGGTCGAAACAAACGCACTCCTAGTCATTGCTAGAACCCCTCGAATACATCTGCTTGTGGAAGAAAGGTGTGCTATACGAGATGGGGCTGCGGGTGAAATAACTTTAAGGAAATGGCAGGAAGAATGGCAAAGTAACACAGATCGTAGTCTATGGACAAAAATGCTAATTCCCAATATAGAACCTTGGGTCAAAAGAAAACATGGCGAAGTGACCTACCACATCACTCAGCTAATATCTGGGCATGGATGCTTCCAGGCCTATAGAAAGCGCTTTAAAGTAGCCGAGAGCGACCTGTGTGTTTAGTGCCAAAACATAGATACGGTCGAACATACATTGTTCAAATGCAGCAGATGGGACGAGATCAAAAGCACGATACAAGACACTACTGGAGAATTAACACCTCAGAATATAGTTGGCAAGATGTTACAGACAGAGCACAACTGGAAATCTATATACAAGCTGGCCAAAATCATTATAGAGAACAAGGAAAAAGACGTCAGAAGGACGGAAAGAGACTAGAGGGTCAAACATCCATATCTTCCTTCTCCCGAAGTAATGGCAATAGTAGTCCCAGGAGAAGATACGTAAAGATCGGGGGTGTTTTTAGTGGGTAACCCTTGCGGACTCCCACACTACCTTGCGCTATTGACCCTAGCGCAAGGTGTCCTTAACGGATTTTCACCTCCACCAAAAAAAAACTACCACTATCACTACCGCTACCGCTACCGTTACCGTTACCGTTGCCGTTACCGTTACCGTTACCACCACCATTACTATTACTATATACTAAAAATATTACCACAGGAAGGAGACACCTGTATTAGCAACATAATCTAGAAGTAACAAGTTTAGCCGTGAGAAAGTATTTCATGGTATTCTTGGTAAACGTTTATAAAGGCCATTGGCGAAATGAATAGTAGAATTTTTTATTGATCCCTGATTTCTTATCCTTGCTATATACCAGACGTTATGTCTGGATATTTGCAAACGCCCACTCTTTGATCACCTAACTCAAAGTATTGATATCGTTGCCTGATGTTTTACCATCTTTTTTGAGCTCACACTTGCCTTCAATGTATAGAAAACTATAAGTAGTCATAATGAGATCTTGACTTTGGATTAAAATGTGTATTTCAAGATTTAGAATTCAAGTTCCATACTGAAGAAAAGTCTGAACGTCTGAGTTAATTATAATATTGTCAAAATGTACATTTTGAAAGAGTAAATGATCACTTTTTATTAACAAAAATGCTAAAAATAGTTATTATGATGGATTTTGAAGTGTTAGAATTGAAATATGAAGAAAAAAATTCTACCAAGAAGTAAATAAATATATCGTTTTTGTATGTAATAAATAATCAAACCTATAATTTTTAAAATGCATTACTCATCGAGGTCATCCTTTTGAGTAACACTTCAAATTTTGAAACTTAAATTAATGAAAAAAATGCAAATTATTATTAAATTTTACAGAAAGTTGTAGACGTAGATGTCTGCAACTTTTATTTTCTATATATTATAAATTAACGTGGGAAATATTACCTAGTTGTAGTAAACGTCCTAATGAGACATAAGACGAAACGTAAAGGGTAATGTGATTGAACTACGAAGTGTTATACAATTTTTAATGTTACTACTGTACTTTTTTTAAGTAGATCCATTTAAATCCAACCGGAACACTTTCAGAGGCTTTGTGTAAAACAATTCAAATTTCGAAAAAAACATCAGCATCACTATTTATATCAGTTTAATGAAATTTTCATTCATCCTAATCCACTTTTCTACTATACTTTTTCTACGAGTGTTTTTGCTCAAGGTCAACTCACGTACACGTCCAAGTACATGGTTTATCAAGGTCATCATCTTCAAGGCCACCTCGGTCATGTCATGTAGCCCTGCCTCTTCAAGGTCACCTCGGCCACGTGTTGGTAACCCTGCCTCTTCAAGGCCACGTGGTAGGTGTGTAACTCTCTTCAAGGGTATGTTGTAGGTTGGTAACCCTGCCTCTTCGAGGTCCCCGCTTCAAGGTCAGTAACCAGAAAAGTCACTAGAAAAGTATGAATCGTATTTGTTATCAGAGGTGTGACCTTGAAAATTGTAAGCATAGACTTTGAACCGTCGGTTTGAACAATGCATCGTCTTTGTTCTTGATTTCCTAGAATTGAGATAACAATCTATTTTTAAAATAACGGAACAATAAATCATCTTTGTTCTCTCATGTGGCCTTGAAAATTGTAAGCATAGACTTTGAAGCGTCGGCTTGAACAATGGACCCCCTTTGTTCTTGATTTCTCAGAATTTCAGAAGCTATGACTCAGCCAAAACAATAGATCGTCTTTGTTCTCTCATGTGGCCGTGAATATGATAAACATAGACTTTGAAGCGTTGACAATGGATCGTCTTTGTTCTTGATTTTCTAGAATTGAGATAACAATCTATTTTTATAACTCGACCTGAACAATAGATTGTCTTTGTTCTCTCATGTGGCCTTGAAAATTGTAAGCATAGACTTTGAACAATGGGCCCCCTTTGTTCTTGATTTCTCAGAATCGAAGTGTAGATAATAATCTATTTTTAGAAATTATAACGGAACAATGAATCGCCTTTGTTCTTTTACCTTGAAAATTGTAAGCATAGACTTTGAACCGTAGGCTTGAACAATGTATCGTCTTTGTTCTTGATTTCCTAGAATTGAGATAACAATCTATTTTTATAACTCGACCTGAACAATCAAATGTCTTTGTTCTCTCATGTGGCCTTGAATGTGATAAACATAGACTTTGAAGCGTTGGTTAGAACAATGGATCGTCTTTGTTCTTGATTTTCTAGAATTGAGATAACAATCTATTTTTATAACTCGACCTGAATAATAGATTGTCTTTGTTCTCTCATGTGGCCTTGAAAATTGTAAGCATAGACTTTGAACAATGGGCCCCCTTTGTTCTTGATTTCTCAGAATCGAAGTGTGTTTAGATAACAATCTATTTTTAGAAATTATAACGGAACAATGAATCGCCTTTGTTCTTTTACCTTGAAAATTGTAAGCATAGACTTTGAACCGTTAACAATGTACCGTCTTTGTTCTTGATTTCCTAGAATTGAGATAACAATCTATTTTTATAATTCGACCTGAACAATGGAATGTCTCTGTTCTCTCATGTGGCCTTGAAAATTGTAAGCATAGACTTTGAACAATGGGCCCCCCTTTGTTCTTTATTTCTCAGAATTAAGATATGGAATCTATTTTCGACCTGAACAATAGATCGTCTTTGTTCTCTCGTATGGGGGAAACGGTTGCGAAACAGCTATCTGTTTTGGGAAACGGACTCCCTGTTTTAGAAAACGGCTACCTGTTTTTAGGAAACGGCTATCTGTTTAGGGGAACGGCCACCTGTTTAGGGCACTTGAGGGGGCGTGGCGTTGCTTGAAACATGCATAGACTTGCTTGAGACCGAGGGCGATGACTTTGAGGATACAGCTGATGTGTACGATAACCTACAAAACAATAGATCGTCTTTGTTCTCTCATGTGGCCTTGTAAACATAGACTTTGAAGCGTTGACAATGCATCGTCTTTGTTCTTGCTTTCCTAGAATTGAGATAACAATCTATTTCTAACTGAACAATGGATCGTCTTTGTTCATTTCTCAGAGGTGTGACCTTATAAGCATAAACTTTAAATCGTTAACAATGGACCGCCTTTGTTCTTGAAAGAGATGTATTTAGAAGCTATGACTCAGCCAAAACAATGGATCGTCTTTGTTCATTACTCAGAGGTGTGACCTTGTAAGAATAGACTTTGAACCGTCGGCTTGAAAAATGCATCGTCTTTGTTATTGATTTCCTAGAATTGAGATAACAATCTATTTTTAGAATAACGGAACAATAGATAATCTTTGGTCTCTCGTGTGGCCTTGAAAATTGTAAGCATAGACTTTGAACAATGGGCCCCCTTTGTTCTTGATTTCTCGGAATAGGGCACTTGAGGGGGGCGTGGCCTTGAAACATGTATAGACTTGCTTGAGACCGAGGGCAATGACCTTCAGGAATGTAGGTAACCTAAAATTGAGGTGGACAATCTAGTAACTTTTCTAGTTACTGACCTTGAAGGACTAGTGCAAACATGACCTTGAAGAGGCGGGGTTACACACCTACCACGTGGCCTTGGCAGGAGTACAAACCAACAACGTGACCTGAGGTGACCTTGAAGAGGCAGGGCTACATGACATGACCAAGGTGGCCTTGAAGATGATGACCTTGATAAACCATGTACTTGGAGGTGTACTTGAGTTGACCTTGAGCAAAAACACTCGTAGAAAAGGTATAGTAGAAAAGTGGATTAGGATCCCTATAGCTATACTACTGATGTTTATCAGGAAAATACTTTCGCATGACTAAACTTATAGATTATGCTGCATTTTATTAGAGTTTATAGACTTTTGCTTATACAGGTGTACCTGTAGGAATTATTTTATTCATTTAATTCATTGTTTATGTCCACAACTTATAAGAATTATAAAACGAAAGCTATACAGTTAAGTTGAATAATACATACGCCGAAATGCGTTCTACTGATTTCAGGAATTTGTTAATGAAATAAGGTATAGTAATCTTGTATAATTTAGTCATGTACATTGTGTTATTTTTTATGTATTTTTCATATAATCAACTCTGTGATATTTTTTGGCGAATGTAAGTGCTTTTGCACGGTAACATTAAAATGTATTATTATTATTATTTATATTACAGTCGGCTTATCACAATTACTCGTGTTAAATGTAATATTTCCCACGTTAAACTATAATATATGGAATATAAAAGTAGCAGACATCTACGTCTACAACTTTCTATACAATTTAAAAGCATAATGGGATAATTTAAAAATTCAACTGTTTATTTGAGCTTCTATGAATTACGTTCCTTATAAGAAAAAATACTTCACGTAAATAACTAGATCAACTGAATCATTCCCTTGTTTGATAAAAAGCAAAGCGATAGAGAACCCATAAATTTTTAATGCCTTTTTTTACGATAATCAAACAACTTCAAAAAACATGTCGGCTTTATTTTCAAAACAGCTGTCGAAATAATTTGAGGACTCAATTATATGTTTGAATGAAAATTTTATTAAACTGATATAAATAGTGATGCTGACAGTTTTACTTCCACATCCAATGGATGTGGAACAAACAGTTTACAAAATATTAGCAAAAAACCGGTTTTTCCTAAATATCTCCGGAACTACTTAACATATTCAAAAAGTGAAAATACTATTAGATAGGAAATAAAATATCTCACAAAAAGTATTGCAATTTTTCTAAAATTTTGTCATTTTCCAAATATTTCCAAAAAACTCGATTTTGGAACCCGTCCACACGATTTTTTTGAAATTTTGTTGTTAGAGAGAAAATCAAATTTCTGATCGAAAATCATTCTTGTAATTTCTTTCTAGAATTAATCGTTTTCGAGTTATTTAAAAAAAATGATTTTTTTATGTGAAAGTATTGATACGATTTGCAACGGTTTTTTCGAAATTTGTTCCGCAAGCATGATAACTTACAGGTATATCAATTATTTAGAATTTTTATTTTATATTGATGTACCTGTCTTAAAAATCTTATTAGCAATTACATTAGGTTAGATTTGTTGTAACATGTAAAATCTCGTTTTATATGAAAATTAATGTAAAGTTAAAAATACAAGACTCCGCGTTTATTTTAATGGTGAACTCAATTGAATCATAAATTAGAACGTTGCTGAAATGAGAATAGCCAGAAGTTCGATCTCAATTCTGTGAAGCAGGATATAATATAATATTAATTTTGCATTCATTTATTAGTGCAGTGAAAGCTGGCAGTTTTCAAAATTTTAATTGCTGTTACTCTGAAATATTACATCGATGAGTAATGCATTTTAAAAATTATAGGTCTGATTATTTATTTCATTTGTAGAAGTTTTGTCTTCATGATTCATTTCAAACACTTCTAAAATCTACCTTCATAATACTACTTTTGCCATTTTTGTTAATAAAAAGTTATCATTTACTCTTTCAAAACGTACATTTTGAAAATTAGTTTTCTGTACATTGAAGGCGAGCGTGAGCTCAAAAAGATCGTGCAAATTTATCAATAATATCAACTCCATATGATTTCGGTGATCAATAGTGGGCATTTGCAGATATCTGCTATACAGTAAGCATGAACAAAGCACTAAGTCATCAGGGATCAATAATGAATTCTATTATTCATTTCATCAATCACCTTTACTGACGATTAGCAAAACCATCTGTGAACGCTTCATACTAAATGTGTTTTCACGGCTTATATAGGTGTTTTATACCTATAGGAATGTTTTTATTGAGTCAGTTCATCGTACCAACAACCACTTCCACTTGTTGATAATTTTGATAACGTTAACGAATTTGCTTGTATGTTTTAGAATTTTATTCTAACATTTAGTTACATACATCTAGAAGAAGAATATCATTGATTAAACGCCCAAAAAAATTAGCGATTGTCAATATTTTGTGTAATATTTTGGTGCAGCCGTCTCCAATAGATCCACTCCAGATGTATGCGCTTAATGAACAACGAGAAAAGGGAGATTCGGCAGATTCTTTGAAAAGTAAGTACACTTTACATAATTTAAAGTCTTTCATAATCATTTATTTATGGATAAACACATTACTAATTTAATCAATTATTACTTTTCTAACATTACACCTGCAACTGTGACATCACCACCGCTAACAGCAAAGCAGAAAAAAACAACTGTAATCCCACGCGATAATATTCAAATTTTGTTTATGCATACTACAGCGACAACACCTCAACCAGCCCAATTGAATCTGAATTACCCAATATATAGAATTAAAGACTGCGAATTGTTAACTTAGTTGATGAATTTTTTTTTTAAAGTATAAATTGAAATATTTCGTCCAAATTCATTCAGATGTGTAAATGATAGCTGTTTTAAAAATAATGCCGACATTACGCATTTATTGAGATTATTTAATTTCTTAAAAAAATTTTGAATCAGTTATTGTAATGAGGAACTCAATTAAATCATGATTTAAAACGTTACTGAAATGAGGATAGCTAGAAGCTCGATCTGAATTCCGAAGCACCTTCGCCGCCAGGATATGGATTTATGGGTCCTCTGTCGCTTTACTGATTTAGTCAATACACATTTCACGCACATTTTTAAAGGGTTTTCAATAGATGGTTTCGTTTAACCCTACTAATTCTATGTTTAATAAGTACAAGTTGCTAACTGGCTGACTGATTCAACACACCACACTGCGGTTTATAATAAAAATGTATCCTTGACTTTGAGTACCTACCTACCAGAACTTTCACACAACTATTTGACCTTGACTCAATTTGGACGATACAAGAACCATTTAACCTTGACCTACTTTTTAGACAACAACCTGTCACTCTTCTTGTTTCCATGAACTGATTCTTTTTTTTATTTCTAATAATTGTAATACACCAATAAATTTTGACCTTGAGAAGCTTAACTCAATTTAGCCAATACATGCACCATTTAACCTTGACCTAATTTTTATCACACACAACCTGTCATTCTTCTTGTTTCTAAGAACTGATTCTACCTTTAGATTTCTAAGAATTGTAATATGATACCAATAAACTTTGACCTTGAAGAGCTTGATTCAATTTAGCCAGTACAAGAACCATTTAACGTTGACCTATTTTTTAACATAGACAACAACCTGCCATTTTTCTTGTTTCCAAGAACTGATTCTATTTTTAGATTTCTAAGAATTGTGGTATTATACCCCTGCAGCTCAATAAACTTTAACCTTAAAAATTCTATTCTTAGATTTCTAAGTATTGTAATATGATACCCCTGCATGTCAATAAACTTTGACCTTGAAAATTCTATTTTTAGATTTCGCACCACCAGAGGGCGAATGACCTTTAACTGAGATTGAAATTTAAATTTCCCACCAAAAGTGAGCCAGAACGGGCCCTATATTACTACTCTTATTCCCTATACTCATGTCATTTAAGATAGTTTGAACATCTCTGGTGGTTGATAACCACTTTAAATTGAAGTCTTAATTACAATAAAATAAAAATGTCTTTAACTCTTGATTTTGCGCTTCTATGCGCTACTATTGGGTTAGAGTATATTCTTGGGAGAATGTGAAACGCAAAAGTGAAACATCTGAGACCGGCAGTAACAAAGGTAGTATAGCATACTACGCTATTAGGTGCAATAAATGGTTCGTTCGTGAACCATTGTGTTGCAGGGTTTGGTCAAGGGTAAATGAGCAAATTTTATATTCAGCATACGTTTCGTATAGACATTAGCTATTAAAATATTATTGCAAAAGTGAAATTCTCTGTGCCGTTTTAAGGAGTTAAGTTAAATTAAGGGATAAATAGTTTTTTTTTCTTTTATTAAAATTGAAAATATTTATGTAATTGAAAACTACCAGAGATGTTTAAAATAACTTACATTAAACACATTTTTCTGAGAGATTGTCGCGAATGTAGAGATGAATGTGTACAAGAGGTTCGATGGAGCTCTTGGTCAGAAGTTTGCAGTGTGTGGTTCTGATAGTAGCTGACAGTCACACGAACACTTTTAAAGCATTAAACCTTTAACCCTTGTGTTCCGAGTTGAACGACGTAAAAAATCAAATTAAAAAACAAATTTTTGTACCATCCGGAAAGATGGATAGGATTTCCCATGAATTCATATGGGCAATCAAAGCGTGCATTAAATGTGCGGTCCAGGGTATTTGGAACTTCTCAGGACTAATACTTTGGTAGTAAATACAAAAGTCATTCGTTTGTCCGGTGCAAATTTCCAGGTTTATTTTTACGGCAAAATTGTACACTTGGGAGCACACCGATTCCGATTTATGTCTGATACTTCACTCCCTCCTCCTGCATTACTTATAATGAAAACTGCAATAAACAAAAATTTTTAATTTAATATAACTTATACGACGTCTTAGGTTGAGGCGGAGAATTTAAAGAAGTATTTGACCCACCGGCATTAAAAAAATTATTCGTTTTGAAAATGTATATGGCGACTTGCTTAAGTAAAGAAATTAAACAGATGTGATGTATCTGCTACATGTTTAATAACCGAAAACGTAGAATCTTGCAAAGGAAGAGTGTAGTAACTGTAGTAGATGCTTTTATTGTGTTCCGCGACAAGGCAGTTATGATCAAAGGGCGGTGGCAGGTACACATTGTGTATTACTAATTAGTAATATAGCTATGCCGGTTCTCGTCCACTCTGCAGTGTTGCTGTCTCAAGGTTGCCTAATTAATTCACCTCTTTAAGTTTATTTACCTCTAGGGGTGTAATATTAAAATTCTTATACACGAGAGTGGCAAACCTCAAAGCCAATCAACCTCTACAAACTAAAAGTTCACTGACCTCTTGAACCCGGAAGTTGGTGGATTTCTATAAATCTTAAAATAGAACTCGTTCCTAGAAACCCCAAATATCAGTGCCCTCTTTAGGGCCACAGACCCAGTAAACCGGAAGTTGATCAGTTTCTAGGAATCTAAAAATATAACCAAACTTCATTAACCTGGGCCAATGGTATTTTCGAGGGAAATCAATCTTCTTCTAACGAAAGCCGGCTGAAATTTTACATGGAGTCGACGTCTCGGTTTCACCGGATTAACGTTATCCAAGCAATACCCAGTGTCTAGAAGTAAACACCAACGTATTTAATAATATGACAATTAATTTAGCCAATCAGATAAACTAATAGATTTTGGTGGAAGCAAACCGTTCACGATACGTTTACAATTAAAAAAGCATGGATCTAAAAATTAACCAAAATTCATATAATCGACATCATCCCTACAGTAGGTCATTAATCAGCAACCAGCTGGTCAACATTCCGAGAGAAATATTTTTAACGTTAATTGGTTAAAAGTACTCAGCGATAATGTCGGCAGCGGAATCGCTAACCATCTTTCAAAACACACATTTTTATGATACCGTAATTAAGTAGGATATTCACACTTACCTTCCATATAGAACTTCAAAGTATGGACCTTCCGAAGAAATACGAACATTAATTCAAAATCAAGACCTGATTACAGCTACCTATGATAATTATCTATACATAGAAGAAAAAGTTGAGCTTAAAATTTCCCTAGTTTCCTTATCGAAAAAATTCGTTGAATTGGGTGGTCAAACACTGGACGTGTGCTGAAATCTTGGTGTAACATCAGCACGGAAGGGATACATTTACTATACAACAAACAAGAGCAAAGCATTAAACCAAAAATGAGGAACCGCTCAAGGACTAAACACAGTAATAAAACGCAACAATAATCTTAATAAACAATTTCATTTGACACGATATATACAAAGTAACCCTTTAGTTGCAACACTTTATGGTCTTCCCAAAATACACAAAACTGCAAGTGATAGTTTTAAGGAAGTCCATATTAGACCAGTCATTTCCCAATCAGGTTCAATTACTGGTCGTTTAAATAAATCTAGTTTTAGTGTTAAGAACTCCGTCGAGCTCATTAATAAAATTAAACATATTAAAATAGACAGCAGTACAAAATTAATTAGTTTTGATATTGTCAACCTGTTTCCTAATGTTCCCATCGAAGAAACTAAGAATATTTTTAAAGACATTTACACAACAGCAATATTAACGTTGAATTCAAAGATGAGCTTTTTTTAATGTTGGTTGTAGGTTTTAATTTTTTCAAATTTAGAGACAAGATTTATTTGCTAAAGGAAGGTTGCCGATGGGAGTAAGTTTATCTCCCCTTCTCTGTGAAATCTTCTTAAAACACTTATACGCTTTACTCGAAAACACTACATACAAAAATAATGTGGTCTGTTGGATCAACTATATTGATGATGTCTTCCGTGTCTTTAAAAGTAATGCTAGTGAGCTAAACAATTTTTGCACAAATATCGATAGTTGGCACGAAAATATAAAATTCACTAAATAAATGGGAGTATCACAGTAACTCACTACATAGCTTCCGCCATGCAGCCATCCATGCGTGCGTACAAAGGTTATACACGTTTAACCTAAAAGACACTGACTTCCGAGTGGAAAAGAATATTATCTACCAAATAGCTCAGAACAATGGATGCAGTAGGAAACGGGTTTACCAGATCATAAGCAGAACCATAAGCAAAATAAGATTCAAAGAACTAACCTGTTTGCAGAGTATACATGAAGAGAATAAACATTACGTTACGCTACCGTACTATGGTTCTATTTCTCAGAAGATTGCAAAGTATTTAAAAAAAATTAAAATTCAGGTGACGTTCAAAGTGCCTTACAATATAAATGCAAGTTTGTGTACCTACAAAGACAAGCTAGAAGAAAGTCATCTCCCTGGCATTTATAAATTGAATTGTGAAAATTGTGATTCTACTTATATATGTATGACTACATGCAATATAATCGTAAGAACTAAAGAACACAGTTTTCCCATTTCGCCGAGAACATACTAAACAGTGATCACGAATTTAACTTATAGAATGTTATGCCACACTTAATAATAATAAAAATATTAAACTAATAGAAAATTCTACATTAAATCTTGTCTTAAGAGAGGGACCAACCTACTTAATGATATAATTAGTCAATCCGCTGTGAGATCTAGTCATCTATAATAGCAACAACCACCAGCGTTAGTTATGTAGCGTACATACTTCTAAATTGAATTGTTAAAACTTTTAACTTTTTATTTGTCAGTGAACTCCAAAGAGGTCAATAAAATTTGGTCTATGTCAGTGACCTTATAGAGGTCATTGAATCTTGATTTTAAGAATTCTAGTAATCCACCAACTTCTGGGTTCAAGAGGTCAATGAACTATGGACTAGAACCTTTTCGCATTTCTTGGAACTGGTTCTATTTTTAGATTACTAAAAATAGACCAACATCCAGTGCAGTTCAGTAAACTTTGGCCTAAGTCAATATCCTTGAAGTGACAATGAAGTTTGGTTATATTTTTTAGATTTCTAAAAATCACCACACGTCTTCCTTCTATTTTACACTTGACCCATTTTTAAAGGTGGATTAGTTTTGAGTTTCAAAGAATTACTTCTATTTTTATATTTCTAAAAATTGTAATATGACACCCCTAGAGGTCAAGGAATTTTGATCTTGAGTGTCATGTTTTAATTTTTATAACGTTGTACAAAGCATGCATTGATGCTAGAGACAACAGTAGAATCTAGCGGGTGCAAAATGCTTGCCTCCGTATCATTTATGAAATTTCAAGAACAGCATATTCTATATCTGCTGAACTTAAAACTTTAAAATGGTTGAATATGATTCATCTGTTTGCTACCATAAATATTGAAATTTTCATCATTATTCTTGTGATTTCGTTACTTCCTCTGTTGTGCCACGTAGATCTAAATTAATTAAAAGATTTTAGTTTTTTAGTGACACTGATTACGTGGTACGATATACTGTTTCTAATTAATGTTGTAAACAAATCGCTTCAGTAAAAAATATGGATCTTGTTCAATGCACCAAAATATTAAAGAATTGGATTCACTTTATAGAAAATTATAGAAAGTTGACTTTAAGCAAGCAATGGCTGATGCGAGAGAATTAGCTAAAGAGTTAGGAATCGAACCAGTATTTAAACCTCTTAAAAGGGTAAGACGCATTCTGAAGACGTACCAATACTATTGGCTGAAAAAAAATTCAAAGTAGGATTTTTTAACCCTCTATTGGATGCATACACTGAAACTTGGAATGTTCTATTTCATTCAGATAAACTGCCAGATACAATTGAATTGTTAAAATTATGTATAAATCTTCAAACTCAGCTTACTGTCGGTACAACATCAGGCATAGTTGGTTCTTTATTAATGAATTAATAAGCTTAAAGGCTTTTCTAAAGAATAATTCCGTTTCTGAGAAATTCGAACCCCTATATTAAATTTGATCAATAAATGCTGAAGAATTATATCCAAACGCGTGGATTGCATTACGAATTTTACTTACTATACCAGTAACTATTTGCACTGGTAAACGTAGTTTTTAAAACTTCTTAAAACGTATCTGAGAAGTACAGTGTTGTAGGAAAGACTGACTTTTTGGGCACTATATCGATTGAACAAGGAATTGAAGAGCAATTAGAGTTTTCCGCACTGATACAAGATTCCGCTGAAAAAAAGCTAGAAAAGTCAATTTTAAATAATGAATAATTTTTAATTAGCTTTGTATAATAACTATTAAAATATTAAATTTTTGTAATTTCATTTTACTTTAAAATTATTATTAATTTTATTAAATTGCTTTGGTATGTGTGAATCCTTGCGGTATTACGGCTCAAATTCCATTAATATAAGTAATTTGATTGTAATCTCATTGCATTTAGAATTTACATCAGTTCTACATACATAAACACAAAATTTACATCGATTGGGGCTTGTATTTCGATGGCGCAGATAGTTAGCGCGGTACTCTAGCAAAGTACAGGTCGTAGGTTCAAATCCTACTCGAGGTAAACTTTTTATTTATATATTTAATAAAATTAACATAAATTTTTAATTACATATTTACTTTTGAACTTATTCGTTCATAACAAAAACTTATAATAACATTTTGCTTTAGTTTTATGGCTCCTATTAATTTGCATTTAGATACCATAAATTAAGATTCAAATTTAAAGTTAAATGTAATATTTTTTTAATAAAATTTTTCTTCTCAAAGAAAATGAAAAGATTTTAAAATTTATTCAATAATTTTTTCTACCAATACATTATGCAAAAACTAAAGTAGATAAAAAATTTTGTTCTGCTTAAATCATGCAAAAAAAATTGAGTATTAGATTTCGTCTGGTACTTCAATATATCGACCACTCCTCCATTACTCTAAGGCAGGGTGCAGGGCGCCACAGCCCCACTTGTCAAAAATGCTAAGGCCGGAAATGTTAAATTTCTTTCATCAATGTTCTAAAAAATACTCCAAATATAACTCGATTGGAGTAACGTTTTAATATAAATTAGATTACGAAAGTTGTAACATTAAACTAGTATCGAAACTTGCTTTGACAGAATCTAAAGCTTTTGCATTTGTTTGTTTTTATTATAAAATTATGTGCAAAATTTACAATATTTTGAATGCATCATAAATGATAATCCATACGCGTGTGTCCAAGTGGAACATAAAGTCGGCTAAAAATGGGTGTAACATTGGGACAATATTAATAGGTAGTCGGAAAAAACTCCTGGGAAAAAAACCCAGTAAGAAAAACTCCCTAAAGAAAACCCCCCGGAAAAAAACCAGGAAAAATGACGGAATAAAAAACCCCGCAATGTAACCATGCTAGAATTCAGTTTGTTATGAAACAAAATAGTACTACCATTAATACTAATTAAACCTAATGTTGTAACTTATAGCCTCTAAGGAATTTATCAAATCTCTTTGAGTCGACTTTGGAGCAGTACATACTTCGGTTTCTTCTTTTTGGGAATTAATGGGCCTAAATTTGGTTGTTGTAATTTTGTTTTGTCGGCAGCTACCTCTTGACGCATTTTAATAATTAAAACCCACACCGTGGGATGAGTTTGGCCCACTTAATTAACGAATCGGTGATTCCACCCCTCGTGTGGTTATTCTTTCTCCATTTTAAGGTAATGTGGTGGACGTTCCATGTCTCAGGTGGAAAAATTGACGGAATATTTCGCAACCGTACTGCAGCATTGTTACTCCCACCTATCCTTCTATATGTTCCGGATACATATATATTGTTACAGTAAACTAGCAGATCTTCTACTCCTTGAGGAATATTTTCTTGCAAATACGCCATACCTTCCTCAATATTTTCTCTGGACAGAACAGCCAATCCATCGAGCATACGACAAAACTTTGAAAATATTGGGTGCTCCCTGTATCGACCCTCCAGTCCCAGTTCTTGCACTTTCCTGTGAGTTCTTTACACAAGATGGTAAAAACAGCCCCTTTTCGAAATCCATATGGACGTGTGTTGGATCAAGATACAGGTTTCGTTGTTCGTAATTCCGATAAAGTATTTGAAACATTGTTTTCGTAGGTTGATTGAGTCTTCTTGTAACAAATCATACGTGCATGTTATGAAGGTATCCCCTATTTTTGCCCAGACAAGATATATTTGTGTGATTAGGGGTGGTGCAATGGATAATTGCCATCAATGAACCAAGTTGATGATGTAGTGTCCCCCAGGTACCCTATCTTGAAAACTTGAACTTATTTTCAATAATGGAAATTCAAAAACAAAACAATCGCTAAGTAATTTATCTTGACTTTACTGACAATAACGTAATTATTACTCAAATTAATTGCTTACCTTACTTTGACATTCCTGGCAATAATTAAAATTAGAATTTATTTACAAGTCTTTAATTACTCGCAAACCTCAAATCTGATTAAACGAATTGGCCGTCTAATGGTAGGTACGTTGTACTATTTGACTTAGATAGGCTGGATGAGGTAAGTGTTGCATCATGTAAGGCAAGTAAAAAAATAAAACTACTCAAATTAAAATTAACGAGCTTTGCGCAATGGTGGTTCAGCCCGTTAATATACTATTGTGGGAAAGAATCACCAATAAAACCCACTTTATTTATAAATAAGTAATTGGACAAGTACATTAATAAATCAAATAACACAAAAAAACAATGAAAGGGTTAAATATGTAACAACACCATTAAATCAGGTCAAAGTGCTTACAAAATGATAACATTAAGAGGAAAACAAAAAAAAGCAGTTTAGTTACACATAAAGACAATAAAAAAACATGTAGTCGCACCCACGATTGTGTCATAAATATTCAGAATAAAAATCGCAATACCAGACATGTGGTCCTTTAAAACCAGTCATGCCGGTTTTTAAGTAAATAAGCACGTAAAACAATAAGGTAAGTTACAGTACATATAAAATACAACAGTAAAATTACACAGGTGATAATAAGGTAAAGGCAAGGACAAAAAAAAATAGACAAGGAAAATACACGTACACAATTGTTTAGTGACTGCTAAAGCATAAAATACCTACGTAAAATTACAATAAATTACATGTAAAGAGAAATTGGTTCGCAGGAAAACAATTCTACTTAAACAAACTGACAAAAAAACTCATTAAACAAAGCCTTACAAGGGTAAGTTGTAAATAGATCATAACACCGTGACCGATATATAAGGTTGAGTGCGTTAGAAAAATACAGCGCCCCTTTCTCAGGTTACACGTTCATCTATGCAACAATAAAAACAATAAAAATAGAATTCGAGGTGTTTAATCGTCATCTGGAACCGGGAGTATGTAACCACTTGGTAATTTCCCATTACAACTAGTAACCAAGTATTCTCCTGTACCCGTTCTCCAGGCCCACGTCTACACAAATATAAATGTAAATAACAAACAACAATTCTAATTCACACAAATACAAGAGTGAGGGAGCCCTGCACTGTATTTTATTTTAGCAGATTTCAGCTTAATGAGCCCGCGTCCGAATCAGATACCTTTGCAAGGCAATGCTCGATTTCCAATACGTTATATAGCAGGGATGGCCAAGAGGTCGAACGCGGTCTACCGGTCGACCGCGAAGGCGATTTAGGTAGCCCACGAGAGTTAAATAAACTGAATAGAAAAATATGAAAAAATAACATTACTTACTTTAAAGTGTATTCGCGCCAAGGACTGACTATAGATAGGTACTCATACACTTCGGTCGTAACGCAATAGTAGTATCGTTGCGTGCGTGTGTGTGAGTTAGTCGCCTCGCTATTCACTGGCTCTTTTCTTTTCATTTCGCATTGTTTTCTCGCGGCTTTGTTTGGTAGCTAGGCAGTACTAGTTTCGATTTGAGTGTGAACGGATTACAATTAATTTGTTGCGCGGCGATAATAAAAAAATAACGTAGGGACCTTGTAACTTTGTGTTTTTTATTTATTATATCTATATCAGAATGTGCGCCATCTAGTTCGAGTGCAAACGATGTAAGACTTACCATTATCATAGTGAGTGGGAAGAGCATTTTTTTTTCGTTATGGTCAAGTACAAATGTGTGTGCCTAATTTGCAACTCAAGTGTAGCATTACCGAAAAGAGTAAATCTTGAAAGGCATTTTAAAACTACACATTCAAAATACGCCACCGATTTTCCATTTGGCAGTAAAAACCGAAAGTTAAAAGTACGCGAATTAAAAAGCAACTTAAGTGCACAACAATCCTTTTTTACGAAACCAGACTCGAAATCAAAAGCTGCAACACTAGCATCATTTGCTGTTACAGAAATATTGATAAAACGAAAGAAACCTTTCGAAGATGGAGAAATGATCAAGGAAGACATGCAGAGAGCTGGAGAAGCACCTTTTAATGAGTTTAAAAATAAAAGAAATTATTTCAGCAATAGATGACATTTCACTGTCACGAAACACAGTACAGTAATGCGACGCAGTGAAGCTTTAAGTCAAAATTTGAAACAATTACTTAATGAAGACTTGCAGAAATTGTTGTTTCTTGTTACTACAGTTTGATGAATCCTCCGATGTAACCGACATTGCTGAATTGTGCGTTTTGGTGCGTCTAGTTTTTGAAGACATGACGACAAAAGAAGAGTTATTGACGATAATTCCATTGAAAGGGCAATCAGAGGTGAAGATATCTACAGATCTTTTAATTTTAATTCACTGGTTCATACACCAGCAAGTTTTGTGCTCTAAAACTGTCAAATCAGATATTATGATGAAAATTGCTTTTAAACTAGTTAATTCTATTCGAGCCAGAAGTTTGCATAGGCGTCAATTTCGAGCTCTTCTTGAAGAGACTGAAGCGAAACACTCAGATCCTTTGCTACATACAGATGTTAGTTGGCTTAGCCGTGGTGCCTTTTTGAACAGATTTCGCCAATTACTGCCACAAATCAAGACATTTATACAATCGAAAGGAGAAAATGTACCTGAGCTTGAAGATGAAAAATGGCTTATGAAGCTGGCCTTCCTTTGTCACATAACAGAAAAACTCAATGAGTTGAACCTGAATCTCCAAAGGAAAGACAGAACCATCATTGACATGACGTCTTTGATTAAAACTTTTAAAAGTCAAATTCAAGTACATGCATCTCAATTAAAACGAGGCGAACTAAAAAATTATAAAAACATGAAAGAAGAATGTACGCCCAATTCAAATCGGGGCTTTAAAGTTTTCGCTGAACAGCTGGAGAATTTGCACCTGGAGTTCGAAAGAAGGTTTGCGGATTTTGCCGCTCTCGAAGAAGTGCTAAGTTTCATGGTATTTATTCTCTTTTAATGAATATATTGACATTGACAGCTTGACCGTTAATAATTAAAATGTGAAGCGACATATTTTTGAAAGCATCTGGTAGTACAGATTTCTGGAAACTGATTTGCAAAGGCAAGTTTCCATGTCTAAGAAAGATAGCCTTATATTTGACTTCATTTTTCGGTTCTACCTATCTTTGTGAATCAACATTTTCAGCTATGAATGTGCCACGTGTCTAACCACCACACGGCACAATACAGCAGAAATGAGTGAGCTCGGCTAAAACTCAATCAAACGGTCTCAAGACCGCAGAGCACTCGGATTACATGGTTGTTTTGGAGGTATCGATAATATAGTTGGAATGACAATTTGGTTAGAAAGGAAAGAACCGGAATAGGCGCCACAAGCTTTAACGAAAGAAGGAACAGAAAATGGGTTCTTATTCCTTGAGAGAGGGAAAGCCTGTAAAGCTTGAAACAGGAAGCAAGTAATAGGAATAATAATTAGCGAACAATTCCCTCAACAAACGTAAATTTATTTCCTTCCTGGAATTCCCAACAAAGGAGGCAATAAGCCAAATATTATTGTATAGCTACATAAACATGAATAATAAACGAAATAAATTATATACAGTATGTACGTTATTCCCACAATTCACACCAAAAGAAAATAAAATATAAATTAAAATAAGTTTAGTAGGGCAAGTCGTGAGCTTGTATTTAGGTCGCCAACATTTATAAAAAAATTAATATAAGTTAAAATAATCTTGACGAGGGCAAGTCGTGAGCTTGCATTTACGCCCACAAGAATTTATAGTTTAGTATACCAAAACACACAATACCCCTTCTGGCCGAAGTAAGACCTTACTTAGCTTAGCCTGAAAAGGCCAATTTAATAAACTTATTAAATCAGTTACTTATAAGAAAAAAATAATTAAATAATTCAGCTTGCCTTTCGTTTAACAAAACTAAATACAGACCCCTTTTTTTTATTAAGTTACCTAAACACAATTGGAAAAGCTTGTTCTGTCCCAATTTTATTTCAAGAAACAAAGAAAAATAGTAATTAAACAATTTAAAATTAGACACGGAAATTAGTCCGAACAACCTTATCCATATTCGAGTAAAGAAAAGAATATTATATATTTGATCTACCAAGTAATTTGAACTAGCATCCGGTATACATAATAGTTGCAGCAATGCTACTGCGCCGACCACATAACCAGTAGTACAAAAGTAATTATTCAAAATGGAGGTTATGCATTAATGGGTTTCCAACTTTAATAAAAGTTATTCAAAATTTTGACTGTTGATTGTGCGTGAAATATGAAAGAATGCTTAATGAACATATAGCAGTTCTACATGAGAGAAATGGTATTAAAATTAGCTACAGGCTGGTCTCCAACTGACACCGAACTTATATTACAGGTAAATCTGTTTAACAAATACTTGTTGATATAACTAATATAAATATATTTAATTTCCTTGTAGGTAATCGTAACCTGCTGAAGGCAATTTAGGTACGAGGCTTATTCAGAGGTAAGATATTTGTCAAATACTTGTTAACGGAACTAAAGTAAATGTACTTCTTTTCGTTGTAGAAAGCAATTTATTTATACATGCAATAAAAAGAAAAGAACTGACCTGTGGTTGCGAATGCTTATGCGTTTTTCAAAGCAGCCAACCAACGAGCAAGCAGTCCCCAGTATGTGAGCTACAGCTGACCGCAGTTTATCAACACCACAATCCAAGCAATCAGCCAAACAGATACAGAACGGATACTCTTGTTACATCAATCAAGACAACCAAATGTTAACATGAACTTAAACTTAAACTTAAATATATAGAAACATAGGTTTATGGAAGCCCAAGTTAGTTGCTAAAACGAAAGAAAAGAATGAAAACGATGTTTATTCAGTAATAAGGTGTTACTTGTAAGATCGAATACGAGCGGTAATTTAAATGTCTTAAACGATTTGTTACACTTATTTCTTTGAAGAAGTAATGTAAAATTCTTTTGTTTGTGAAACCTGAAAGAGAAGTTCTAATTACAACGAGGTCAGCAAGATCTAAAACGGCTTACCAAAATGTATAGGTGTAGTAAAATATTTCTATTACATACGCCTTAAATAGCGATTATATCACTTTTATACAACAAAGCTATATTACATAGTGAAAATTTTCCATAAGAATGATGCTTAACAGCTAGTAAATAGAAACAAGAAAATTTTCTAGAAACTTTCCACCCTTCTACAGCAATGGCGATTTTGAGAAGAAATCCAACGCCTCAAGAAACAATTTTACAACTTTGAAAGCTACTCCTTTGAAATCATTATTACCACATTTAAATATTTTGTTACCGGATGTTTGTTTTCAAAATTAAACATGATAAGTAAGATGCAGTTATCTAATGGTATCACCATCTAGTGGTGATTTAGCAGAGTGACAGGTACCTATAAAATGTAAGATTTTTGAAAATAACCAGAACCTACGTTCATCCCAGAGATGGCGCTATAGGTATTAATTGAAGTTAAATTTTGTAAAAACGAGTAAACCTTTAAAATACAGAAGTAGATACGAGAGAAATAATTTTAATAACGTAACAGCGTACACGTTCTAAAAGAAAATTGTATGTGAAATAGAACTTAACTACAGTACAGGAATTATTCTGTATATCATTTAATCCATCATACTTATTAGTAAATGCCGTAAATACAGAAATTTTAAATCATTTAGTACAGAAAATAGAAACTAGTAAGCTTAAAGCATATTACTAAATGTTTAAGTCACAGATACTTATTTAAGGTCACTTTTAGAAACAGTAACCAGATAAAATAATACAATCGATCCTATATCGATTTTTGCACGTTACAAATGCAATAAAAACCAAAAATCGTTCCCGCTTAACAGACCCTCACTTAACTTCCTGTTTGCGCATCGCAGTTACTTCGTACACTCCCCAATATGATAAACTTGTAGAGAATATACAGTGGCAAACATCCAGCCAAAAACGTAAAGCGCAATGAAAGATGCGAATTTAGTATGTAATATTTAATTAATAAATACTTACAAATTTATCACAAAAATGTTTTATTTCTCTCTTTTAAATATTTTTGAACACAAGTAGAGACCTCACAGGTCAAAAGTTTGGCCACCCCTGTTATAAAGGCTTGTATAATTATTTGCTGCCAGCCTTAATTTATATAAAAATACCTACTTACACTTGAATTTAATTGATCACAGACACAAACCGTTAACACACGCGGTTTAACTTCAAAAAGGGTGACTATTATTTATAGATTAATATTTGAAAGAACACATTAAAACTAACACCCGAAAGAAAAGGTAAAGTCCAGTGTTCTCGAGCAGAAACCTTTCAGGAGCCGATTCTCCGGTAGTACACCAATCACCTCAAAAATTATAAACATTACATATTAACAAACCAAACGAAATTTACCAAACTGAATGCACCTTCAATTAGCAGTTCTTCTAATGTTTGTGGATCTCTCATATTAGGTCTTTTATGGTTCCAGCAGTTACGTTCGGTTGATCGTTCAACGTTGTAATTGAGATTGTCCGACACTATAATGAGAACAACATATTCATATATATTGTTGGTTAAACCAAAAGGGGCGTCATCGTGAAGGATTACACACATCCATACACACACGCACGCACGCACGATTGTACGCACGCATACACACGCACGCGCGCACGCACGCACCGAACCACCCATACACACGCACGCATGCACGCACGCAGACGAGCACGCACACACGCACGCAGACGAGCACGCACACACACACAGACACCGTGCCAAAAATAGTCAAAATGGGTTCTAATAGTGCCCAAACGGATTAATCCGGTCTTCTCTCAAAAAGTAAAATTAATAGTAGCAATTAATAGATACTTTATTCGCCTTGAGCGAACTATATTTAGCACACCGCCTTCGAACACTGTTTATGCACTGTTTTTACTTTTTACCACCTTTGTTATATCTGAACACCTCCATGTTCACCTTATGAAGAATGGTTGCGAATAATCATGCAAATTGAAATTTTGGTTTATATAGGTAACACACGAACAATGCCATTAGCGTTAAGAGTTAATCAACATTGTCTGTCATTACCAGTGTCATTACCAGTGTCATTACCAAGTATGTCCCTAACTTTCCAAATTCCATTCTAATAACATCAATTTCACCTTCGTTTGAAGCGTATCAATAAGTACCTACTCATCCATAGGAATTTTAAGTAAATTTAGAATTTGTTCCAGTTATCTAGATATCTAGATACACTTGAAACAAAGTATCTACGACCTATAACTAGATACTATTTAACAGTATCTTCTATATGTAATAATAAAAGATCAAAAGATCCATCAAAGATATGGGGTAAATATTCATTATAAAATTACTGGTATACTATACTATACTACGTTCGGGGGTGAGAGTGCAGTGTGGCGAAGATAGACAATACTTGCCTTATGGGAATTTTGCTTCGACGTTGCCGGTTGTATGCAACGGGCGATAGTACTCGTATAAGCTCAATGAAACAACGAGAGTTCTCAAATAAATTCCCATGTAATATTTGATGTAATTTTTTTTTTTTTGTTACATATTTTCTTTTTTTTTTATTTTATCCTGATGTTAATGTTAGTTATTATATACGATGATTTTTGTTAAGTAATTACATTTCTGATTGGTTTATTTTGTAAATTTGGCTGATTCCGAACTATTTTCTAATGCTAAATACCTTATTATTTGTACAAAATATGTTTACTCTTTATCTGTTAACCCTACTGCGTCGTTCGTTTTGTGTACACACATAAGCTGTTCGGGTCTAAAACGATCCATGACGTTCAAATGACTAATTAACATCACCTAGCTTCAGTTTTATATTTAAATAAAGATTTGTAGTGTAAAAGCAAACATTTAATAAACAAAAATTGGAAAATACATTTTAAAATAAGTATAATAATTGTTTACAGACTACGGAATATAAAAATGAACATTAGCGAAAAACGAAACGCTTCAAAATTAAATTTACTTATAAACAACGAAAAGAAACAACTAAATCTATAAAGGACAAAAAGGTATTTTATCTATTTAGAACACTGTTTGTATATTTATTCTACATGTTTCTTAAACAATACTTTCCACACTTGCAGCACAAACTGGAACACTTATTTTACTTTTTCAGCAACATCTCTTGCGGCTTTTGTTCTAGGAGAGTACTTTCTTCTTTCAATGTGCGGTTTTACCAATGACACCCAAATTTTCTAAAAAATTCCGTCGTTTTCGAAAATCCTTTGAACCCCAACTGTTTGTTGCTTTTAAATATAAAACGTAGGTATTGTAAGAACTAATGTCAATTACATTATAGAAAACGATAATCGGCCAGCGGTTTGTTTTCCTTTTTGTTGTATAACACATAACCGCTTTGCCCATGGTATCAACTGCCCCTTTTGTTTTATTATAATCTAGTATAATTTCAGGCTTTTTACTATTTAAGTTTGATATCGCCTTTTCCAAATGCAATGTACTTTGCAGTACAACACATTGGTTAGATTTTTCTGGAAGCTATGACACTAAACAAGTATCAGAAATAAATGCAAACTTTGAAGACATTTATGGAACGTTCTTCGTTTGAAGTAGCACTGATGGAATATAAGTCTTGTTTCTTTTCATTGTACCAATCATTGTGATCTTTCGCTTGAGTAGAAGCTGACCAAGTTCATACGACGTAAAAAAATTGTCAAATGTAATATTATGCCCTTTCAATCCATAAGAAAGGTCCAAAACATCCCGCATACCCTGATTTTGTTCTCTGGCTCCTCAAATGGGTTTTCCAAGGTAAGGTTGGATGTTACATACATACGCTGTGTTATTATCGCACAATACCCAACATTTTATTCCGTAACGAGCGGACTTACTGGGCATGTATTGACTGAAAGGGCATTTGCCTCTAAACCCAACTAATTGTTCATCAACGGTTACATTTTCATATGGATTGAACAATTGTGGCAAAATCTCTACGCATTTGCCCCAAACTTCTCTTATAGTCGCAAATTTATCTCGGGCTCTTCTTTCAGTTCGTGTTTGTTTATTATCAAATCTTATTACTCTAGAAATACGTTTGAAATTCTTCAAAGACATTGTTGCACGAAATATACTCCTACCTTTCACAGCATCCCATAAGCTTTCAGTCGATTCGTTATGAGATTTGAAAACGCCTGCTAAAATCAATACACCAATGTAGGCATATAAATCTTCTGCATCCAAATCTTTCCAATTTTTGTCATATACCCGACGACCTTCTAGGTTTCGATTTTCTAAAGTTATTTTTTCAATTGATGGTGGAAAGAAAAGCATAAAAGCAGATGACTCGTCTTCCACTCTTGAAGTGGTGTACCTAGTAAGTCCAGGTGTCATTGTAAGAACGTTATGTGCAGCAAGTCTCCCTTGATGCATAGGAGTCACTTTCCAAACAAACAGAAATATTATCTTCACTTTCAGAACATTCCTCTTCGTCAGATGGAACCCAATCATCAAAAGAATCTTGAAAATCAAATATTTCTTCGTCCGAATTATAAATTGCTTCTTCTAGTTGCTTTTGTGTCAAAGGAGGCACAAATTTTGATTGTTTCGAAGTCATAATAACAAGTTATTTTGCACAAGATTTGTATACAGAACTAAACGTCCACACTCACTAACCGATAAGCAAGCACTGTGAAATAATAAAGAACTGAAGGAATTACATGCAAGTCGTAACCTGTTGGTATTACTCACACTGTAATGCAAGGAATTATGCAAGTCTCAACTTGGTTCGGCTTCTAGAGAGCAGAGGACAAAAGTGACCCGAACAACTTATGTGTGTAAATTTTTACTGCTAAAAAACTAAAACGAATATTTTCTCGCTAATTAGAAAATATTGAAGCTGTATTAATTACAAAGAAAGTCCTAAAAGCCCAAATATCTAGAACGCATAATAACAGTTTGGGAAATTAATAAAGTAGCGTTCGGGTCAAAAACGACCCGAACGACGCAGCAAGGTTAAGGTCGGTTAATGACCTGTCTTATTATACACGATGATTATTGTCACAAAGTATTCTATTATATTATATCTATAGATTGCTGTTGTTGCTTTTTATAAATTTTCTTTGAAAAATCAATGTATTACAATAGCCGGATTGGTTTTTGAGAGGTGCATAATTGCACACGTTTGCGGAGACATGGCATCACTAGCGCTGTTTGCTATAAACGCTGTACTGCACTCTCATCCCCGAACGTACTATAGGTAGAAGATACCAAAGAACACGGGGGTACTTTTTCCGGATTTTTTTCGTAGAATCATATTGATACCTTGTATATGGCTTGCTCATATTAAACTTAAATTGGGCCGATATTGAAAAACACGATTACTCCAATACTTTTATTAGAATATTTATCCAGTATAATATCAATATATGTTTTTCAATGTTGACATTGCTAATATAGGTTGTATACGGATTTTACAATGGTATCGCAATGTTGTTTAAATTGTAATTATATAGGTGAGGTGCTTTGGAAGTTACACTGGAAGTTACAACAGGTGAGTGAGTTTGCTACTATCTGAATCAGGTAGGCAAGTGTGGTCAGAATAACGACCATGTGGTTTTGAAATTTGTGTTTTCTGAAGTTGTATATTTGCATGGTATGAGATTAATTATGTATGCCTGAATGAAATATAAAGCAACTAGGTGTACTTGGATGATATTGGACTGAGTTGGAATGATATCGCCGGAATATACAGGGGGAAGGGAACATCGGCTTTAATTATGATGATACTCAGGTAGTGTTGATAATTAAGTAATGAGGAGATACGAGAGGGTGTACGTAAGGATTAAGGTTACTAATATACATTGTTGGAGTGTAATTAAGGACAGGGGAAATCGTATTCGGAGCCTTAACTGCAGGCAACGAGTAAAGGGGTTTTTCGGTTTCAAGAGGGTTTTTTGAGTGGAAGTAACTAGACTTTCGGGGCAAGAGCCCCGTCGAACTAACTACGTCGTTTGGAATAATTCAAAAGGCCACCTCGGTGCAAAAGCAGCCAATATGTTGGTCTGAATTATATTACCTTTCTCTTTTGTATAGAGTTTCTGGGGGTCGCAATAATTAGTAATACGGGGCAGCGCCTCCGGAAAACTAAGTACTACGTATTTTAGGCCCGTTTATATACCAGACTCCGTGCTAAAAGCAGCCAAGAGCGTTTTATATAAACGTGACTACGGGAATGGTGGTTATAAGAAAGTATGATTAAGGAATGCAAGCGGTGGATGATTGCGGTGTGAAAAGGGGACGGCAGGTTTGGTTATTTAGTTAAGGATGTGGGTATGCTCTGGCAGGACAGGTAGGTCAGATGTTTGGTACAATAAAGGATGTTGCTCTGGTATGAGTGCAAGTGACAGGTCTGGTATTAAAGTAAAAGTATAAGTAAAAGTCGAGTTAAGCTTTAAAGTAGAGTGTATATGCGAGGTGGTCGGATATTTATAGGGGAAATGCAGAGAGTGGGAATAGCAATGGCAACTGATAACATTTATGAACAATGATAATACAGTTGTGGAAATAACTAGGAAATGAGGTTTGATAGGACTTATGTACTAGGATAGGAAATTTTATGTAAAGGATATGCAAGATCATTACAAAATAATATACCCCAATATAAGGCGAGTATTGAATAAATTGATAAATATAGGCTTAACGTTGCCTTATTTATATCGTGCCACTATTATTACATTCTGTATAACTGACAGAACAATATTAAACGAACGATGTGTATCCTGATAATATTGGGTATATATATATATATATATATATATATATATATATATATATATATCACAAGTTTTCAATCAAGGTAAATACCTGATTTTTTTAGATCTTAATAAAGGTGGATAAGTGTTAATTTTACAATAAGGTTTTATTGTGGATGGTTTATAAAGTCATCAACAGTTTATTCTGCTTCCTACTTAAAATTTTATGAACTGTTTTGTTGTCGAAGCCATTTTTAAGGCGATGTATTTTATGGTTTCTAGTTCTAGGAAAGGAAACATTGAAAGGGTTCTACATTGTGTCACTTACGGAAATTAATTAATTTTGCTGTATACACCTACCTGACGCTAATACGGGGTTCTGAAACTTTATGAGATTGATGTATGTACCTACCTAAATGTTAGCTTTATAATTGTAATGCTTAAGATCACTTCCGTATAATAATTTAAATATTGTACTTAATATACAACGTTGTTTCTATATGTTACCAATGTCTACGTTCTACTTGGGTGACTTTAGCAATGTAAACATTTAGTTAATTTAGATTAATGAAAGTACGATTTCGGTGCTTTGCATTGTATGTAATTGCCAGGGTCGTAGCTACGCTGTTGCAGCCGGCGCACCGCAACGGGGCCCCCGACGTTTCGGCCCCCAACTCAAGATAAAGAAATTTTTGATGCAAGGAGAAATGGTTAAAAACTTCAAACGGAGGGCAGGAAGTGTCATGCGTTCCAAGTTTGCATGACTGAAAGCGGAGACGGGCAGCGGTATATTGCAATACGCGCGTATATTGACTTCGTTAATCACTGTTCAGTTTGATTTCATAATATGATTTTCATTTTAAAATGAAATGATGAGAACTCACAAGAGTGGGATTCAAAAACTAGAAGACAAGAAAATGAAGAAGCTTGTCAGTTTTCAAGTTAAAAACGTCGTATTTTTTAGTATTATTATTAATTGTTGCTTATTTCAGTTTTAATATAAAAACACGTAAAATACAAAGTAAAGGCTGTTCAAGGACATTTGATCCTTACCCGTCTCCTAGTGCCGCGCTTCCATTATTCTTTTTTATTCTTTATGTCACAGATGATTTAAGTTCCATTAAATTCGATAGTTCATTGAATTCATAAATTAGGTTCATTAAACTGTCGTATGTTCAAAAAATTATGAGTACCCTCTTGTAGGTAGCAGACCGCGAAAATTTTATTATTGTAATAAGCGTTTGTCAAATCGCCATTGTTACCGCGATAAAAAAGACAATTAGTGGATTTTTAATATCGTGATGATACAAGAAATGTAGGAATTATGTAATTGATATTTGAGTAAAGGTTGAACAGAAAAAAAAGGAAACATATATTAGGGTAGAAAAATAGGTGTTCTGCCGAAACTGGCGTGACGAATTGTTGAAAATTTCTATACGCGCGCTCGTGATGTAAAAATGTCACTAGTTAGTAATTAATTACTAACGGTACACACTGCAATCAAAGACATCTTCGTTTGGTACTTGGAAACCCAAGACCTAAATGCAGGGTTTGCTACGGACGAATGCATATTTCAAAAATCAAGATGTCTTGCAATAATTAATATGAAACTGTTCCAACGTATATTAATGTTTCTTATTTTTTTATCACTTTTCTAAGACGGGGATTGGTTTTAGGGAGTAAACATATTTAGTGGAAACCAGAGCTGAAGACAGTTGCGGTTGAAATTTTGATTGAGCCGGACGCTTTGATTTGTTTTAATTAGAAACTCCCATTGTAAACAGTTTGTCTTTAAAATATTTCGTGCGTGTACATTTTCTTGTGAATTATCCAACACTAATTTGTCTTTTCTTTCGGGTGTTACTTGTAATGTGTTTTTCAAATATTAATCTATAAGTAACAGTCGCCCTTTTTGAAGTTAGACCGCGTATAATGATTTGTGTCTGTGATTAATTAAGGATATATAATATATATATATATATATATATATATATATATATATATATATATATATATATAGTCAAATTATAAACTGACACGGATAAAACGAGATTCTGGATATAACGATTTCGTAGGTAAATGATTGAAATTGTATTAGTTTACGTACTAATTTTTCTCGCTTATTACGTTCACGTTTCACGGTAAAGGCGAGCAAATTTCAAATTTTGTAATAGTTTTTATATACATACTAGTTACGAAATCCACACCTAATCATAAGTTAGTATTGTTGTTTGTTGTTTATATCTATATTTGTGTAGAGGTGGGCTGGCGAACGGGTACATGATACCGCTCTGGTTATTAATTGTAAAAGGCAATTGTCATGTGGGTACACACTCCCGAGTCCAGATAACCATTAAACACTTCGAATTTTTATTTTTATTTTTTTTATTGTTGTATAGATAAATGTGTAACCTGAGAAAGGGCGCGCTGTATTTTTCTAACGCACTCAAACTCATATATAGGTCACGATGTGATGATCTATTTATAACTTGACCTTGTAAGGCTTTGTTTTAATGAGTTTTTTTGTCAGTTTGTTAAGTATAATTAATAGCCTGCGAACTAATTTCTCTTTATATGTAATTTCTTGTAACTGTACCTATGTATTTTATGCTTTAGTAGTCACTAAACAATTGTGTATGTGTAAATTCCTTGTCTATTTTCTTTTGCCCTTGTCGTTACCTTATTATTACCTGTGCAATTTTACTGTTGTATTTTATATGTACCGTAATTTGCTTTATTGTTTTATGTGCTTATTTACTTAAAGACCGGCACGATTGCTGTTCAAGGGCCAGATATTTGGTATTACTATTTTTATTCTGATTATTTATAACACGATTGTGGGTGTGACTGCATGGGTTTTTTTTAATTGTGTTTATGTGTAACTAAACTGCTTTTTATTTATTTTTCTCTTAATGTTATAATTGTGTACGCACTTTAATCTGATTTAATGGTGTTTTGTTATATATATATATATATATATATATATATATATATATATATTTATTTTTGAGTTATTTGATTTATTGATGTACTTGTGCAATTACTTATTTATGAATAAAGTGCGTTTTATTGGTGGTTCTTTCCCACAATAGTATATTAACGGGCTAAACCACCATTAAAGCTCGTTAATTTTAATTTGAGTGGTTCCATTGTTTACTTGCCCCGCATGATGCAACCCTTATCTCATCCCGCCTATCTAATTCAAATAGCACAGCGTACCTACCACTAGACGGCCACTTCGTTTGATCAGATTTGAGGTTTTTGAGTAATTAAATATCAGACTTGAAAATAAATTCTAATCTTTTAATTGTCAGGAAAGTTGATGTAAGGCAAGCAATTAATTTGAGTAATAGTAACTTTATTGTCAGTAAGGTCAAGATAAATCACTTAGCGATTGTTTTGTTCTTGAATTTGAATTCTTGCAAATAAGTTCAAATTACACTTTTCAAGATAGGATACCTGGGAGACGCTACACTCTATAATACTCTTAACTTTTTGACTTGTTTTGAACTTTGTTAATCTAATACATTATTTATTTTATTTTCTAAGTAAAAGTTTAATTTTCAGATTCACCTGTAGGTTGCGAAAAAGACGCTCAAAAAGTACCTTTTAAATTAGAACCCATCCAACTGGCAACAAAAATATCTGATTTTCCAAATGACCAGGTAAATTCCTTTTTGCCTTTAAATAGATTTATATCGTTGATTAGACTACTATGCTTTGTAGTTTATAGCAAGTTTTTTCAATCATGGTTTATTTATTTGTTTTTCAAATAACTTTGTATTTGTTTTTATGTCATCTGTGAAAGCGTTTTTTGGTGTCTATTACATATTCCACCCGATCAACCTGGTAACGAAGAGGGAGAGAATCTGGATTTTCCTACAGTGATAACGTATTCGAGGATCAAGAAAGACACCATCGCCAAAGGACCCTGTCAACCTCCTGGTCCGTTCCCAAAAGACGCTGCTCAAGAAGGGAGATCTTTTTCCGCCCATTATTACAGTTCACTAACACTAACATTAGACCTAAAACTAAACAGAATTTGGCTTCATTATTGTTCCAAATTAGATTGTGTTTATTGCCAACCCTGCTGGTTGTTTTCAGAACAAAGTACTTCAGGGAAAAGAAATGCATGGGAAACTGGAGAACGTGACTAGCAGCATTTGACAGACCGTATTAAGATTCACAACACCTTAGAAACTCTTACCTGGTTTTGGAAGCGTAGAGGATGCATGGTACTATTGATGAGGCAATGGAGAAAAATTTTAAGAGTGAGGGAGACTACTGGAGAAAGGTTTTAAAAAGGGTTATTGACGTTTCACTTATGCTGGCTACTTGCAATCTCCCGTTTCGTGGAAAAAGTGAAAGTGTAAACATCTGTGACTCAAATAAAGCGAATTTTTTTTCAGTTATTCAGAATATGACTCTATTCTAAAAGCACGGTTGCAAAATCCTAAGGGATCAATAAATTACTTGTGTCCCGCTGTTCAAAGATAGATTCTGCTGTAAACTAGTTTACAATGAAATTGTTTCGGACGTTAAAAGCGCACCATTCTTTTCAATAATATTGACACTACGCAGGATATAAGCAAAACTGATCAACTTAGCGAAGTCTTTAGGTATGTTAAAATCATCAATGATGATAATGAATAACCAAATGAAATAAAAGGAATAGATATCACAGTTTTTTTAAACTGTTCAAAATATGTAATTAAACATTCAAGCCCCAATCTCATTATATTTAGAATTTACATCAGTTCTACATACATAAAGACAAAATTTGCATCGATTGGGGCTTTAATCTCGATGGCGCAGATGGTTATCGCGGCACTCTAGCAAAGTACAGGTCGTAGGTTCAAATCCTACTCGAGGTGAACTTTGTATTTATGTATTTAATAAAATTAATAATAATTTTTAATTACATATTTACTTTTGAACTTATTCGTTCATAACAAAACTTATAATAAAATGTCCAAAATATCTATAACTATTTTGGATCAAGCATTGTTCAGGGTGCACATAACACATTACCTTAAAAACACCCAACCCCACACGCTGGGCAGGCAGGCGTGATGTAGTTTATGCCCTTAAGGAAAGGTTCTGTGATATTTTGAAAGCTCTAACCCGCATAACTTTAATAAGAGAAAAGCAAATGGGAGAAATGAGGCGATTGGCCTCCAAACATCATTGGAAACTTTTGAATTTGTTTTGTTATTAATTATTCATTGTTACATACTGAAACATGTAAATTTGGCCTCAAATTCACTGCAGTTTGTAACATTAGACATAGTGGGTGACGCAGTATTAAATGTATCTGAACTTGGATGTTCGTTTTATTCATTGATTGAAGAAGAAACCGGTGCATGTGCTAAGTGGGGTATGCAGCCTATGTTTTCACAAAATCGAATGAGAAAAATCAAAAAGCAGAGTTTTCAAAAGATCAAAGGCTCACAAACCCTAAAGAATGGTTTAAGGGGTCAATATTCCATATTATTGTTGACAGTTTATGCTCTCAACTTGCCAATAGGTTCAAGGCTATGAAATCAGTAATTGACACATATAGGGTGATTCAGCCAAGTTTTTTGACATCATGCTCTGATGCTGAGCTGGAAAAGGAAGAGAACAAGTTCGGAAAAATGTTTAAGAGCTACATATCCCCTCTGTTTTGTGCACAGATATTTCTGTTCGAAGTCCCTTCAAATCGAAAATTGCCAAACTGTCTGAAGTAAGGCAGCTTGCTAATTTGCTATTGATAGAACATAACACACTGGCAAGCACATATCCTAATGTCTGCACCGCGTGTGTTATGTTCTTAACTGTTCCAGTAACAATAGCAAAGGCCGAGTGGTCATTTTCAAAATTAATGCACATAAAAACATACCCGAGAAGTTCAATGAGCCAGGAACGGCTAATCGGCCTAGCGCTTCTATCAATCGAAAACGAAGTTGCTAGAAGAATAAACTTCAACAAAGTTATTGGTCCCTTCAGCAAAAATAAAGCAAGAAAGAAGAAGTTTTGAATATCAAGATTTGTAAGAGGAACTTTTGGAAAATATAAAAATGTACCGTAGTATGATGACTGTTGTTTTAATTTATTTGTAGTTTTTTTGTATTTATTTAATTTTATCCTTATTATTGTTCATAGTCATTAGGCGTGGTGCAATATACGTTTTTTTTATTATAAATTAATCTTTATTGTTAGAATAAGACGTATTGGTCAATAAATATAAATGAAATATATATTAAATATAAATTAAATATAAATTGAAATAAATTAAATATGCATTAAATATACATTACATACAAATTAAATATAAATTATTGGTAACAACTGTTGCCGTCTATAATATAGAATGTCTGGCGCAGTTATCATGCGCAAAAAAATTCTGTATACTTCTCCCGAGGAGAACTCGAGGATTGTGTAAAACTTCGACAAATTTTGGAGCAGAGTAGCCAAATTGTCACTACTAGTTTCGTATCATATGTTCTGTAAACGTTAGATTCTTGAATGATGAAGGATCACGATTCATTATAGGCCTAAATGCCTAAATTATAAAAAAATCACCTTATTCATCTTATTTTTATCGAAAAATTGCGGTGTTTTTAGGTTATAATTTTAACATTTTTCCAGTTATTAAATCTGCTCTGAAATAAACTGAAAACGAGCATTTTAATGTGCAGTTTTTCAAATTCTCCGGCGGGCACCCCTTTACCCCCTGGAAGGTATTCCATAGCCCCTAGACCGCCTGGTAGTTCATGTCATTGGGGTCTCATTTGCTTATCTTGCACCGATGCCCCCACAGGTATAGCTACGCTCCTAGTAATTACTCTAAAAGCTTGATTACATGACTAAACAAAAAGTTACATTTTAATTTGTGTATAATTATGATTTCTAAATTGTTTGCCTAGGTTGATATACGGAAGAAATTTAGACTATACTTTGTACATTTCACGCAAGCAAGAGTATTATTAAATTAAAAATAGCCACTCTCTCGCCCTACGCCTGTACTCTTTGCTAACACAACATGAACACAAGCGTCAAAAAGTCTGTGTGCTGGCCACATCAGATTTTTTCTTGTGTCTAATCTCAAAGATTGTAAGCATTCATTTAAGCATCTTTAGCAATAAGTATCAACTCATAATTGGAATACTGGTTTCCCAAAGCCTAAAATTTGAATGCTATTTCTTTTCAAATTTTTGCGTTATTGTGAAAAAAAATATGACCCACCCGCAATTGCCCTAGTCTAGGGTTTAGACATTTATCTTTTTAGGCACTTATCTCAAATTTGAATGTAATCGCTTTTGAGTTTTTGAGATATTAATTGTATCCAAAAGAATCATCACAAATAAATGCACGCCCACTTTATGACATTTTCTAAAAACCACATTTTTGGACTCGATTGACCCCAAAACAGATATTTCAGGATAATTTAGAATTTTTCAACCGATCACAATAACTTTCTATTTAAGTTAAAAAAATCACAATAAGAAAAGGCCAAGAAAATAGTTCTTCCTATCAATTAAATCAATAACGGGTCTAGTTCCCATCTATCAGTTACGTGAATTAGGAAACTATTATTCACTCATTTGAGTCCCTAAACTTTTTCTAATAATATCACGTGGTGTTGTCCGTTTTACAAGGTAGGAAGAGTTGTTTAAATACTTGGTCCTTTTTTCTTTATTTTATAGCGGGTACAAGTGAGATCAAAATGATTACGTTACAGATTACTATTTCAGTGTTGATAAAACTAAAAAGATGAACATCCGCACAGAACGAAAACATAATTACGTCATATCAACGTTATTAGTATACTGTTCGTAATGTGTGTAATTTCGTTAGTTTTTAAACTAATAAAAATAAATTCTAAATCTGTAAAGCGTTAAGCAACTTTGTTCTATATAACTGAAATCGCTAAACTTTAAAATACGTGTGCGTTAATTTGCAATTATACGATGTGTTTACAGTACACTTAACTGTAAGGGGCACAGAGAATGAGTAGGTTTTCATCACAAAGAGATAAGTTGAAGAAAATGAAATTTTTTAAAGGAATAACTTTATTGAGAAGCGCTATATTGCTTCGTGTATTCATGTGGGTGTTACATGAAACATGAATAATATAATATATAATAATATATATAACATTTTGGAGAAATGTTTTAGTTGGGATTCTAGTTAAAATACCTTTGTCGTAATAATTCTAATCCCCATAACGATTGTTCACTTATCATTCGTATGTATTGATCCAACAACCAATTAAAACAGTTTCTTTACAAAACCATAAATCCGTTACTTATAATATGTGACTTTCAAAAGTTACACTTCACAGTTCACACAGCTAACGTTGTATCTGTAAGGATTACATTGCCTCAATCCGTTGATAGTATTTCGCAGTTTCTATCGCTAAAGGGTAGCTTGCTCAAATCCTTATTTTGAGATTAGTACTTAAACTTGTAACATATTGTATTAATTCCAGTTACCTAACTCTTTGCTTTAATTTAATCTGATTCTTTTCAAATAGACAAACATTTATGTGGACGATTATAATTTTCGTATTAAAAATCGATTAAACCGCCATTAAAGTTGGCACAACTTCCGAACTATAAACTACGAAGTGTTGATGATGTAATTATCCTTTCAACCCCTTTAAGACAATTATAATTAGTTACTCTACGTTGTTGTAGTTTATAGGATCTTATTTTCTCCATTAACCCTAACTTTAAATGTCGAATTTCAAAAACTTTTGCGGCCTCTACTAAGTCGTATCTATAATTTATTACTGATTCCATTATTGATCAGCGTTAAAGTTCAATTTACCATAATGCAAATATTTTATTATTTAAGATCAATGGACCAACTGCAATATTGCAGATATCAACGTCAGCATAGAATACAACATTTATTCCTTACGAAGCTCAGCTATCAAGTTTTGTGGTCTGAACGAATTTTATTCTTTGTAATATAACTTCAGAGTTTACAAAATCACCGAAAAACAATAAAACATTAAGGTTTATTCTGATTGAAGTTATTTGTTAAAAAAAGCTACTATTTATTGTCACCTGTCCCGAAAAATCATTTAGCTTGGCAAACTG
This sequence comes from Vesta saturnalis, assembly GCA_036346205.1. NCBI lineage: Eukaryota > Metazoa > Arthropoda > Insecta > Coleoptera > Lampyridae > Vesta > Vesta saturnalis. Next base: position 347,411 of record JARFJB010002493.1, read on the forward strand.
TGGTCGTTTAAAATTTGCACATAGCCTGGGGTAAACATTCAAAATCCCTGGTCAATCGATTAAGGTTCGGTGGAAACAGAATTATTTTTCTTAGTATTCCGTCCGATTTCGATCTCTCTAATTCTCAGTGGACTACATGACAAAACCCTACATATTAGATGAATTCCAACTTTCGGACTTTCGGGTTTTAAATTATATTAAAAAGAAACTATTTTTTTCAATAGGCCGTTAAAAAATCGGTTTCTAGTTAATAAGTGTTAAAAAATTAAATTTTTCAAGTTCACTATACATATATTTAATGGGTAAACTTTTCGAATAACACTAAAATACTAAAAGCTATGTTTCTAGATTTAAAGATAAAACTTTTTTTGGTATGTAACTGTTTGTTACCGACTGTAAAAGTTAAGTTTATTACATTTTAGATTTGCTTGGTTAGAACCCGGGAGCTTTTATTATAAGATAAGAACATATAGAACAAAATGGCTAGAGTCATACGCATGTTCATTTGATTACTGATGATGCTTTACATAATTGTACGAAACGCAAGGAACGTTTACATTATATCCCAGATTATGAGAAAAGTGATGAAATACTGTTAGATTATTTCCAACTTCGATGACAGCCATTCTTGTTTTACGATACACGCTGCTGATTCTTGCGTTTGTATAGGGGTTTGCATTAACTTGTATTACTTAAAACTGGTAAAATTGTCGCATCTTGTAATTAAAAACAGACAGAATGGTGCATATTAATTTTAGCTTTTGGTATATCTGGGTTTTTTTGTTTTTCGAAGACCTGAGACGCTTTACCAATTAAATACGTTTCTTCACCACAGCATTGCACTGATTTGACATATATAGTTAAAATCAAAATTAAATTTAATGTATACATTGTGTTTTCAATTCAACTCAAGACTTACTTAGTAACCAAACACGTTTTAAATTTATTGTGGCAGGCATGAAAATAATAGCGACATTTCCTTAAAATCATCCTGTTTATATTGCATATTAGATCCACTCACTTTAGATCCCTCTGTCCCTTCCATTATGCCTATACATGCAACATATGCATAAAATAACGACCGAGTTAATCATCCAAGTATAAACAACTGACCTATAGTGTTCGTTTCGTTTGATAGTGCAACAAATAGAATTGAATTAAAAGTAAAAAAGGTTTTCGCACTCTTGAGTCAATCATCAAGGTACAAACATGTAATCTATAGTATTACTTTCGTTTGGTAATTCAAGAAATGTATTTGCATTAAAAAATCATAGAAGTTTTCGTACTCTCAAGTCAATCGTCAAAGTGTAAAAATGCAACCTATAGTATTCGTAATCATTTGATAATGCAAGAAATATAGTTGCATTAAAATTAAACGCTTTAAAGCCCTAATATAATGCCTTTACATTTTCTCCATGTTGTCAAAGAAGAAATACTCGAATTCGTCAGTCTCGTAGACCAGTGCAATTAGCACTGGGCTTTCAGGATTAAGCCCACCTTGACATATGTTACCATGGGCAGAACCAACTTTATGGTCTGTTTTTACTACGTTGTGCTAATTCTATATCGCCCATTTATTATTTCACTTTTTAACTACCACGAAAGACTCAAACTAGGCGAAAATATCGATTAATAGATCTTTCTAGATTAATCGTATTTTGATTTGAAACTAATCTATTAATTGTATATGATTAATGGACTATTTGATTGATTATTTGACTAATCGATTCATTGATTATAGATTAATTAACAAATTGATTATTTTCAATAATCGATTGTTCAGACTTACAATGGCCCACCCCTATTCCACATTAAACTTTCTGCCCACGCTGCCCTAGATTATTTATTATATTACACTAG
>JARFJB010002494.1:0-417500 GCA_036346205.1 Vesta saturnalis
CAATGAACATACAGTAGGTTATTAACTTAGTTACTTTTGGTTGTTACTGTTTAAAAATATTTTTTAAATATTCTACCTACCTAAAACTGGCCTATGTTCATACATTTATTACTTACATACCTCCAAATATTTGTCTTTTAATTCTTTACGGTAAAATCTAAGTTCGCATTCATTAGTTCGTATTCTTTAGTTTGTATTCATTAGTTCGCTAGTTGTTTAAACAACATGTTTTTAAATAAATTGCTACGCATTCAATTTTGTTTTTTTCTGCAAATTTTGGCACGAAAAACTATATGTCCAATAGTTTGGTGCTCTTGGTTAATTGATATCGTTACTTTAATGGGGTATATCCGCGGATGGTGCATTTGCCCCGGTGTAGCGGGCAAGTGCCACCTGCAATCAAAAAATAATATTTTCCAGAAAAAAATATGAAAGCGAATGACATTTCGCGACCAAAGGGTACTATATAAGATGTCATAGTACTGATATACAAAATTTGAAGTTATAATATTAGCAATTCTAGTTTTGATGCTCTTTTAAAGCCGAATTTATCAGTTTTGGGTGTGCACTTGCCCCACCTGACCCTAGTTCTAGTAATTAATCACGGTAGTGTCGTGAATAGCTAAAGTAAACAAATATAATCGGTTTACATCAGTAACATAATTCAACTTTGATCTGAGATATTAAAGTAACGAACAGGCAAGAAAGGCGAATGGAAAGGATGGAATTATACAAAGGTCAAGTAATACCAGAAATACGCAATTATTTATTAAAAAAGGGATATCCATGAAACCGTAATAATAAGGAAGTACTCAAAATAATTATTCTGTATGAATACTATATAAGGAAAGCGATAAACTTGTGAGCAATTAATTATTTTAAAAATATTGTACGGTGAGAATTATATAAAAGTGTAGTAAGTAGTTACATACTATAGTAACATACATATTCATCGGTTGTACACAAAGTCCATGTATGCTTTTAAAAATAAACAAAATTCAAGGCAAGCTGTTATTTTTGTTGTTTATTTGAATTATCACAGTATTTAACGTATATATATATATATATATATATATATATATATATATATATATATATATATATTTCAGTTTCGCCTGTAAAGGACCTTACTCAATTATTTTAAATGGAACACCCTATAAATTTTAATATTTTTGAAATCTACATTCGATCCTAGGTCGGGTATGTTTAACTTAAGTCAACTCATTTAGTAGAAAATGTTTTAAAAAATTACCTCCGAAGTTAACATTCAGTAAAAAATCATAATTATTAATCGTTATCAGCAGAGAAACGAAGTTGGAAATTATCATAAAAAAAGAGCCTTTTATGCTGATTTTGAACGAAATTTGTTTCATAAAGGGCCGTACTGATTTTTTCTAATGACCACGGAAGAAATAGCAAAAGTCGACTGTTTTAAATTTGAACATCCTGTATATAGTTTCATGAATGAATTGATTTTTAAGTTGTCTTTGATTTTTTGTTATATGTCTTATATCTAAAGTTAATAGTTTCCGCGATAATAACCTTAGTTTGAATTATTTTGTTTTTCGCCCAATCCTCAAAATAAAATTAAAGGAAGCAACAAACAATAACACTATGCGCATCAGATATTTACTTATTATTATTTGCTGATGTGTAACATTCATTACTAAATCAACGAACGGTACAAAACACAAAACAGTCAACATTAATTTAAAATAACTTCAAACAACCCACCATTATTTTATAAACAATGGTTTACACGATTTCAAAACTTGCGTTAACATTTCAAGATTTTAGGCGTGATTGACCTGAAAGCTTCATGTATCCTGTTTTTTATATCGTCTGAAATTGTGGTTCTTGATATACACGTTCTTTACATATCCCCATAGGAAAAAGCCAATGTAGGGCCACTTCAATCCATCTTTGAGGATATTCATCGTTTTCGAAGTTTCTTACTCCAATTCCGTAGTGGGCAGGAGCGCCGTCATACTGGAACAGATGTGTTGACACATCATCAAAGGGATGTCTTTCAGCAAATCATGCCTCAATAAATCGGAATAAACCTCCGAAAATGTCTATCGAAAAATATGGCCCCATTACATATTGAGAAGAATTCCACCCACATGTTTAGCGACCATCTGTGCTGACGGTCAACCCTTGTCACATGTGGGTTTATACCAGAATAATGATAGTTGTGACTGTTCATAAACCCGTCATTCTGGAACGTTGATTCGTCCGTGAATAGAACATTATTAAAAATTGACTTTCATTGGCCAATTTTTCATAGGCCAAACCCTTAAACGGTCATCTCCAAGAAGTGTCTGGTGCCTTTAAAAACGGTATGGATGAAAATGGACGCTTTTATATAATAGTACGCCAAATTGATGTCCTGCTAGCTTCTGAAATTTTCAATTTGCTTAGCACTTGTTCTTGGGCCGTCAACCAAGGCTGTCATTATTATTTCTTTATTCGGCTCATTCAGGACTGATCTTTCACGGGAAGGTTCTGAATATGCCACAGGCCACATATCTTGCAAGAAGATTGTCAAATGCTGTTATTTCTGAATGGGTTCCGTAAACATTCGCCGAGAATGAAAACCATATCATCCAGTTATTTGGAAAACACTTCAGAATCGATTTTGAGCCTTTTGATAACGTGAAAACGATATATGTCAAATAAAATCAATTGAAATTAAACCGACATATGTCATCTGCGTATTACAATTGTTATAGTTATGGCATAGCTATGTTAAATGTTTATGATTAAAGAACAACATATTCTGAATAATTTTTTAATGCCGTCGTTTTTTTCAAATTCCTGGTTTTTAAGTAACAACACAATTTAGGTAATAATAGTTAAATATTCGAATAGGTCATTCTTTGTTGCTTCCTTTAATTTTATTTTGAGGATTATTATCATTCAAACTATTAATTATTAGGTATAAACTATTAATTTTAACATAATAAAAACAGTTCGTTCATGAAAAAATATACAGGGTGTTCCATTTAAAATAGTCGACTTTTGCTATTTCTATCGTAGTCGTTAGAAAAAATCAGTAAGACCCTTTTGCAATAAATTTCATTCAAAATCAACATACCGATAAGTAAAAGGCTCTTTTGTTTATGATAATCTCCAATTTCGTTGCTCTTCTGCCATCGATTGAATGGTTTTTTTACTGAATGTTAACTTTGGATAGAATGTTTTAGATCATTTACTTTCTGCTAAATGAGTGTACTTAAGTAGGTGAAAGGTCAAACAAATTTGACCTAAAATCGAATGTGGTTCAAAAATATTAAAATTTATACGGTGTTTCATTTAAAAATAATTGGGTACGGTGCTGTACTAAGAAACCGGACGCCTTGCAGGCTCAAACTATTTTTAGGTTATAAGCAAGGATAATCTGAATAAAAATGACTCGTGACGTTTTCTCTGCAACTCACCCTTTAGGATCCAGTCACACCACCGCTGTTTTTTAATTTGCACTACCCCAAGTGTAATATATATTATTGGTATTCATCGGTACCAAACAAAATGTTAATTAATCGATTATAAATAGAATTTAAATCAATTTATTCAAATTTATTGTTTTAAATGTCAAATTAGGTACTATTTTCCAAAAATAGCTTATCTTTACAAATAGGTAGTTAAAATGACAGAAACACTCAACAATAACATATAGATAATTGTACGTTCATGTTAAAAATCACAGAATCTAATTTAGATTAAATCATTAAAATGACATTATTTTCAAGACAATTATAAAGTCTATTCTTAAATTCATGTTGTACATTTTCAAAGGTTTGTCACATAATAGCTCGGCACCCTTCAATTATTCGTTGCCGCAGATCTGCAATAGACTGGGGCTGAGTTTTATAGACCACAGTGACCCCATAAGAAGAAAGCTTAGTCAAATCTGGATACCGGGGTTGTCAGTCCACTGGTCCTCTTGTACCAATCTATAGATCTAGATAATTGTGCTCTAACCACTTTCTAACACGTAGTGAATAATGTGTAGTGGTCGCGTCTTGTTGAAAATGTAACAAATTGCCACTCAAAACTAGTTCACGATCTCATCTCCTTGATTTTCCAATTCGTGAATTATAATGGGGCTGAAATTGTTTCATCTAGCATTTGATAATAAAGTTCCCCATTTAAATTTTGATTAAAACTAACGGTACAATAATACAACCTCCGAGAAAACCTGCCCAGACATTAATTTTTCAGAATACTGAATTGTCTTCGCTAATAAGATGAGATTGTCATCACTCTAATAACGACAGTTTTGTTTGTTGACATGACCGTTAAGGTAAAAGGTACATTCGTCGCTAAAACAGATATTATTTCATAATTTCGTAACTCAAATCTGGATCATCATCGCCAAGTTCTTGAGTAATATGGATCTTATAGGATGAAATTTGTACATTTTCAAAACTTTTCGAACAGATTCATGGCAAAACCCCGTTAATTTTATATATCTGACGAAGTGGTGAGGAAGTGGATCCATTATAGTTTGACCAAGAACTTCCATTTGACCAACTTCCTGTATGATGATACTCTCATGTAACGCTCTTGATTAACAGTAACTGTGTGTTTATTCCGTCCTCAACAAAATAAGGGCCGTGCCCCGATGCAGAACACCAAATCGTAACTCGAGCACTCTGAAATGGGTTTTCTACGATGAAGTCAAATCCAAGAAATCTAGTTGTTTTGTTACAGGCTAAATACTCACTAGAACATCCAGCCCGTAAAGGCAATTTGTGCCACGGCATATCTCGGTGGTGGGCGGGGTTCTTACTTAAGATCGTGAAAGGCGCTCTTAGCAACTCCAAATTGTCGGAAACACCAAAATAAGACAAAAGTAATTACCTTACGTTGCTTTTCCCCTTTCTTTGTGCTGATAATCGGTAGGTTTCTGAAGATGCTTCACTAGATTACGGAACTATATCTGATCTGCGGCAGCTTCTTCATTTTCCATAGCCACAGACGAACTCTTTCAATGAACATTGGGTACTCAAGTTAATTACTTCAAAACGAACTGTATGATTTCGTTTCCACTTGGAAATAATTGCAAATTTCTTAAACGATATTTATGATTATACGCTATTAAATAAGCGATTTATATACAGCAAGTTTATTCTATTCATTTTGCATTTTGCTATTTACGCAGCAATATCACAAAAGCTAGTTACTTTGATCCGCAACAAGATGCGAGAACACGGTACCACAGAACGAAGCCCAGCACTATAAAAAACACTAGAGCTACTTCTAGGCCCAAACTTGTCTTCATAGACACACGAAACGATAAAATATATCGAGGATGTGGTGAACTCATATATTATCCGAATCTGCGAAACCGAGTATAATCCAACGGTAGTTCGATACAGCTTCGACATGCATAACTAATTCCAAAAACCCTTAATGCATACATCGCGACCGCCCCTAAAGAAGACGTGAATCTAGTACTACATTCCTAACTAGACTGACTATAATTATTCGTTATCCTCCACATTGGTTTTTAACCTCACTCTAATTTGCCCAAAAACTTAAATATACCACTCCGCACATACACGAATCCTAAATTCGAAAAACGGCGAGAGATTGCTTTGTCATCAAGCCTGTTTCTACTCGAAATCTTATCTGAGAAATTTGATATTTAATGAATTGGAATTCCTGTTATTCCTGAGTTAAATAAATTAGCAATAGCACTAATGGATTTGCTATATATTAAAACCTTCATGCGAAATTTCATTCATATAACTTCATTGGTGTTAAGATATCCCCTGTTTCATACTTTTGCCCACTATATATATATATATATATATATATATATATATATATATATATATATATATATCTGTGTGTGTATGCGTGCGTGCGTGCTGCGTCTGCGCGTGCGTGCGTGTGTGCTGCGTGTACAATATCTTAATTTTAGTAAACAGGTGAAATACTTAGAAAGTAGAAACATTGGGAATGTTACCTTTAAACTAACAAATTCAAGGTCTCTCTACTTTAGCCAGGATATTTTTGTGTGATTGAATTTTTAAGTCTTATTTCGTTAATGTAATTCTGACAAGAAGCTGATATCCCTAATTAATTAATACGCATATGTATATTAGATGTTTTTTATTATTATTATATTGTATGTCCCATACCAATAAATTATTGATTTACCTATTTTAATATTTCATTGCAACATTGTTATTAAATTTCATTATTTAAGTACAATTGAGTACTCCTGTATATTACACCAACGTTTAATACTATGTTGTTCCTAAATGTCATAAAATGTGTGATAAAGATAGTGGAGTATTAAACTGATAATTAACTGAAAGTAAATGGCGTGTTGTTTTATTTAAAAATTTATTCTAAAATGGCGTAATTACATAAATGCATATTATATTGTTTGAACTGACATTAATTAGCGGTATGTTTCATAATTACATATTTAGATGGCACGTGACGATAATTAAATTTTTTAGCCGATGGAGCTTACTTTAAGTTTTAAGGCATAAAAAAACTCATGAATTAGTAATATTAGATATATTGTTAAAATTTTGTTTTCTTTTAGACTTTTCAAATAAACCAATTTTACGTTCCAACCTACATATACATATGTAGGTATAGAAGGTTATACAATCGACTTTTTTTCACTATCGTGCGTGCGTGCGTGCGTCCGCGCGCGTGTGCGTGTGTTATTGGATGTATGTTAGTATCACAACAACTCCAGAACAGCTTGTTCTCATTTGGCTTAGAGCTGATTAGATTTTGGGAAAAATCCAGCGGCGGAGAGAGTTCATTAGGGGTAGTTTTTGTTTTAATCAAATTTTTCTAAAACAGCTGCATATTTCAAAGATATAAAAATACCTGAATATAGACCTTAAAGATATCGATTAATTATGTTCTATGCAATTTTTGATATGACGCGTAATTTAGCGGCAAAAATTCCTAAAGTAGAATTTAAGTGTCTGTTCAATTTTTTCATTATATGAATAACGACTAATTTTGTGTAGACGTATTTTTTAACGAAAATTTAATTTTACATACATTTTCTTTACAAAGTTTTTTAATGTAAAGTGTAATAAATGTAAAAATCAAATAAATATGATTGAAAATGCCGAAGAATCGATAATTTTATATAAGCGGGCGGCTTTGGAATTTTTTTACGTTTTATGTATATATTAATCTCCATCTGACATGAAGTTTTAAACGTCATTCTGACGTAGATTACTGTTTTGTGTTTACAATGTTGCCTGTTTTCGTTATGAACGTATAAAACGAGATTGCATAATTATCTTAAAAAGTTGATTGCATAACTTTCTATACTTACATATGTATATGTAGATTGGAAGATAAAATTGAAATAAAATTATTTCATTTCTTTTCATTTAGATGTCTTTAACCTCTGCCTGTATGAAAATTGGAGAATTAAAAAATGAAACTCGGGCCTAATGGTACAAGATTTGTGTCTTCTGATAAAACATTAGCGTCATTTGAGGTATCGAAATTAATAGCGCAATCAAAGAAGCCTCACACAATAGGAGAAACCCTTGTGAAACCTTGTTTGATTAAAGCTGTCGAAGAAGTTTTAGGGTTAGAAGCCAAAAAAGTACAAGACATACCTTTATCGAATAACACGGTGAAAGCTCTAATTGAACTCATGTCAAATGATATCGAGGTGAGCAATTTGTTTCAGGAATTAAAATATCGCATTCTTCGCTTTGCAGTGTGATGAATCCACTGATATTTCCAATTGCTCTCAGTTACTCGTTTTTGTCCGCTTTTTAGACGCCGACAACATAATCAAACAAAATTATTGATTTCGCAAGAACTGGGAACGACATCGAAAGGTATCGACGTCAAGAACATAATAACTGAATATTTTCAGAAATATGACGTTATGTGAAAAAGCTGGCCGGTTTCTGTACGGATGACGCTCTAGTGATGTTAGGATCACGTTCCGTCAGCACTAACATTGTATTGTATCCTTCATCTCCAAGCGTTAGCTTTCAAGGCTCTTCCTAAATGGCTTAATAATACAATGCAATTGGCCATAAAAGTGGTGAATGTTATCAAAAGCAGTGCGTTAAATTCACGCCTTTTAAAAACTGTCACTGAAATGGACTCACCATGAGAACATCTTTCACACAGAAGTTCGTTGGTTGTCGGAAGTCAATATGCTGGAAATATTATACGAGCTCAGAGGAGAGGTTGAGTTGTTCTAGATGAGAAACAATTAAAAACTTACTGGTGCAGTTTTCTAATTAATATGACATCTCAGATGAGTTTGGCTTATCTTGTCGATATTTTCACACGTTAAATAAGTTGAACTTACAATTGCAAGGTTGAGAAAATAGACATTTGAAGGTGTTGCAAATATATTTATCGTTGAAGATAAACTTCGTGCTTTTATTTGCAATGTTGTTAGCGCGTTCCCAACGTTAAAGACACTCCTGGACGTTTAAAGAAATTATACAAGAAAACATCAAATGTCATCTGCCAATGTTGGCTGATGAATTCGATCGTTACTTCCCATAATATATCAATACTGAAGCTAAAGTTCACCAAAAACTGATTCGCAACCCTTTGGCACAAATGGTAGAGAACTTATTGAATTACAAAATGATAGAAACTGAAAGAACGCATTTGAATCTGATTCTTTGAAGCAGTGTTGGTGTAAAAAGCAATTTCATACACTAAAATTCGAGAAAACGATTTGCGTTATCTTGTGGTTTTCTCCACAACTTATTTATGGGAACAAGGATTTTCTGCTTTACTGGCAATTAAAACAAGCACAGAAGTCGATTGAAAGTAAGTGATGATGTGCGTGTAGCATTGAACAAAATATCACTCCAATATCACTCAGAAATGTAAATCTCATTGATGCGGACTCAATTATCTACTAAAATTATAATAATTTCAATAATGTAACACTGTTCATTAATGTTACTTTTGAATTTTCGATTAGTTTTGTTAAACATTTCGATTAAATATTATTTTCAGATTGATACAGTTTATTTTTAAGCTTGCGGTCCCTGCTAATAATAACGAAATCAAATTGGTCCCTGATCAAAAAAGGTTGGAAACCACTATTTTAAACGAAACTAAAAACTTTTATTTATTTTACTCTTTTCCTAGTATTTCTAGCCATCACGAACAATTTTAATTACAAAATAATTCTTTATATTCCAAGTACCTAATTATATAAAATTCATGAATTATTTATATGTGATTAAATCCTGAGTATTTCCTTACTTATTCTGAAAAGACAAAAATACAAATTATGTTGTGATAATACGTATTTTTATCTACTCATTATAAATGTTCAAAGTTCTTAAATAGTACCTACGCCACGAAAACCAAGAATATTATTTTAGCAAATATATGAGTTATTCTGATAAATTTGTCAGTGCTAATAACAAAAGCGGTTGTTAAGCAAGGAATAAATTTTGTGTACTAAGTTCGAAACCTGAAATTTGAATAACTATTTATAAATATTACCTTGTAATATTTGCTTAGTTTATATAGATACTATTATTAATTTTAGTTATATAATTGAAAAAACTGACTGTTAGTAATTACTTTTTAGGTGGTTTGCAACGTGAATTAATTTAACGTATTCGAGTGGAATAATACTATTTTAATATAATTTGTATCTGAAGGGCATGACGTAAATCCATAATATTAATTTTTTTCTCATGTATAATATTATAAGCTTAACAAAACATACATACAAAATACATTTATCAGATAAGGAGTTTGAATGTAAGGACCCTGCGATTTAACACTAGGACGCAGCCTTTCCCTAACCCCTCGAACGCCCAAAGGGGTCAGTTTGACCTCTTATGTATAAATGTTATATTCTTGATTATTTTTTTAAAAATTATATTTATTTATTATATTTTAATGTTTTTTCTCATTAATCACATGTTAATTAAGTTTACATGAATGTAAATTTACACTGAAGTAGGTACAAATAACACAATCACAGTTCTGAATAGTTCATCCTTCTACACAATTGACACATTTGTATTTGATTTCCATTGTGCATTTTCCACAAACCATTTTCTTACAAACAGTACATTTAGAGGTAGTTTTATTACAGTTGCAGAATTTAAGAATTTGACATTTTCTCCGTTTTGGTGCCATTTCCTCTTCAGTTTCATCACTAGACCTCGGATTTCTAAGCAAATGCTTATTTGTGTGTATTAGGTATACTGCCTTGAAAATAAAAATAAAGTCGTTTCGGACAATTTGATGGAAAATGAGCTAAAGTTATTTATGCTTATTCTGCTTATTTTGGTGTTTAAGTGCTTATTTATGTAAAACGTGCTTATTTGTGCTTATTTTCTGCTCGGGGATTTTTACGTTTGAACTTATATTTAAAATTTAAGCTTGTCTATTTTAAAATCTCTTCAACAATGCGTTTTTGTAAAGTTTTTAAATAAACACGACAGATACAATAAGCTACCACTCTAGAGATTAACTATGTCGTAAGCCGACGGCTTACTTGTTAAGATTTTCGACATTGTGTATTTTAAGTAGGCACAGATGTTTGTTTGCAACTCAAGTATATTCAAAACCAAGAGTCAGCAGCGTAACCAAGTGTACAGCGAGTGATCGCCTCGTGCTTTGTAGGTGCCGAATGGTCAAGCAGCCCTAAAACATGTGGCTATCCCTTCTACTTCAAAACATTCTCAGTTTGAATTTTCATATACATTCGGTAGTGACTACTTGCTGTTGCTGCTTCAATGCACTTTGTAACAGCAAATGAAATTAATTCTAATTAAATTCAACTGATTACTAGATAATTAAACTATAACTTTCGGTTATTAAAATACAAAAATGGGAAAGGATAAACTTCCAAAAAGTGTGCTAATTAAACAGTGGTTAAAAGACTACGACTGCTTTTCATCTGATGGTGACGTCATATTTTGTAATGTTTGCAACAAGAAGTAAGTATCTAACGCAATTTTAATTTTAATTACATAATTTCGGTCATAAGTTTTGTTCGAATAATACACAAATAAATATAATATTAAATAATAATGCATTTTGTGTTTTCAAGGTATCAAGCAACAAAAACATCAAATTCAACAACACGTTAAAACATCTTTGCATCAGGCCAGTGTTGCTCGAAAACAATCATTAAAACAAACATTTTAACCAATTCAACTGAGAAAAGAAATGGTTTTTCTGAAGATTTGTGTCGTGCTTTAATCGCTGCAAATATCCGTGGAAAGCTGTTGAAAATCCAATTTTAAAACATTTTTGGAAAAATATTGTGATCGCAGTATTTATTCCTGCGGACATCCAACAGTTGACGAAAAAAAATTACGCCAATTTTATAGTAGGCAAATTCGATTCAACAAGATCATATTTGGTATGTTCTAAAGTCTTAGAAAAAACGAATAGCAATACGGTAGCTTATTTTGTGAATTCCTGCTTAAGATTTCTATTCCCCACGGAGTTTAACGACAAAAATGTTTTACTCATGTACACAGATGCCGCAGCTTACATGGTAGCTGCAGGAAAATTACTGAAAACATTTTACCCTAACTTAGTACATGTTACGTGTCTAGCACATGGTCTTCACCGAATAGCAGAAACTATTAGGGGTTCATATCCAAGCGTTAATACTTTCATTGCTGTAATTAAAAAAATATTTCTTAAAGCACCCACGCGCGTAGCTCACTATAAATCTAAATTGCCCAATTTATCATTACCCCCAGAACCTATTATTACAAGATGGGGTACTTGGTTAAAAGCAGTAGACTTTTATGCAAACCATTTTAACGATATAGCAGAACTAATTAATGATTTTGACGAAACTGACGCAATTTCCATTCAAACTGCAAAACGTCTTGTGAAAGACAAGAATTTGCATAAGGATATTGTATATATCTCCAGCAACTTTTTATGCATTGCAATTAAAAAACTAGAAAATTCCCATCTTTCCCTTAATGATAGTTTAAATATAGTAAGAACTCTCAAAACCGAAATGGAAAGTTCAAACGGAAATTGTTAAAAGCAAATTTGCTTTCGTTATTAATAAAAATCTTGGATACCATACTTTGGATGTCATTGATAAAATAGTATCAGGGAAAGGGAATTTTGATTCGCCCAGTAATATTCCCTTTGAACTAGTGCAGTTTTTTAAATTTGCACCGTTAACATCGGTAGAGGTTGAAAGATCATTTTCTGCGTATAAATTAATTTTCAATGAAAAGCGAAGAAGTTTTACTTCAGAAAATTTAGAAAAAGTATTAATTACGTATTGCTTTTCAAATTACCATTAATTTTTTTATGAGTTTAGTTGTTAAAAAAACCTCGTAGTTGTTAGGGGTTAATCGTTTTATGTTTCTTTTAGAACATTAGGGCACATTGTATTTTATTTAAATATATATTGTTCTATAAATAAACACGTGAACTACTTTACTGTTGTTTTTATTTTTTAAAAACCCATTATTGCCTTTCACTCTGGAAATAAATAACGCAATTTTTTATTGGTGCATAAGGAATGCTTATTGTTGCATATAAACGTTTATTTGTGCTTATAAATGCTTATTTTAGCAATTTTAAAATTCATATTGAATGATTATTTCGGGAATTATTTGTGCTTAGAAATCCGAGGTCTATTCATCACCACTGTCTTCATTATCTCTTGTTGTCCTACAAAGTGGGCGACTCTTCAAGTACTCAGAGCGTAGTTCCTCTGCAAGTTGCTGAAGATACTGATGTCTTTTAATTTTTTTCCCAGTAATGGACCTGGACATATGCATTTATTCCAGCAAGGTCAAGGATATTGTAGAACTAGTGTACAGGCCATCTTCTAGAGGAAGCCTTGACGGAATACTGCCTGGCCATTTGATCCACTATATCAACCCCAAATTTTGTCTTGTTGTAATAACTTATAGTTTCAGGAGTTTTTCTCATTTGTATCTACAGCAACAGTAGGATGGAGAACTCATTACCAGGACATTGTTTTGCTTTTTCCCTTGATAAACCGTTCGGGAAATATCATCATGTTTCAAGATTTTTGTTGAATAGAGGCCTTCAAAGTCTTCACTGCAGATGGTGTTTACCTTCTCGCTCTTTTCACAGTTCCCCGATGGAGGTTGACTTCCCTTTCAATTTCTCAACAAGTTTGAGGAAGTGAAATAATTATCTGTAGTGATATTTCTGCCTTTAGAAAGAAATGGTTGCATAAGACGCATCACTACATAATCAGAAATTCTTTTATCTTGGCACCTTACAGTATCCCAAGATAAGGAAAACCATTTAGAAGGTACTTGGTATCAACATCTACTGCTAACCAGTACTTTTGACCATACTTGTCAGGTTTTGAAGCCATGAATTGTGTGAACGGGCACCTAGTTTTACTTGGGAAAAGTTGCTCATCAATCGTTATGTTAAGTCCAGGTTTGTAACATATAGTGCAGTTTTCAATGAACTTGTTCCAAACAGCAGACACCAATGCAAATTTGTCCGTCTGCAAAACTTACAGAGCGTGTAGATTTCTCGTCAAACTTCAGGAATGTCATAATTTCACAGACTCTATTTCTGCTCATGGTTTCCTACTGAAAGGTAGGCCCCAGAAGCCTGACCATAAGCTGTGGAGATCTGTAGTTCTGCAACCACTAACACCACATAAATTATTGCAATACATGATTCTAATTCTTCAGTGGACATCGACCAATTGCTATTTCCTAATACACTGTGAGCCTCGGTTATTGTGAATTTCTGTATATGTGTGAGGATACAGTGGTCTATGAACAAATGCCATGCACTTGATACACTTTCGTCACTTACATGTCTTTTTGCGTGTGGTGTAGGTCCAGGAGATTCTCTCAAAATGTTATGAATAGGAAGGCGTCCTCCTTGTTGTGAATTAGGCACTGCTTCAATCCATATTGTGCCATCAGGAGCAACTTCTTGGTGTACGATGAAGACGCAGGAACTGGTTCTTCTCCTCGTCTATTACATGAATCTCCTTGATCTATAAATAGGAATTTTTATATTACATAAATAAATAACGCCAAAATAATAGAAAAGTATTTATGATAAGGTCATTATATATCGATACACTACTACACCATTTATAAGAAATTATACATTTTTAATTATGTAAGATCATAATAAAAATTAATACAATAAATTATAATTATGATAATTATTATTATAAGTTGGCAATAATAGGCTAATAATAATAATAATAATAGATAATAATAATAATAATTTCATTTTCAACATCTGAGGAATTCGTATCTACTATTCGATGTTTCATTTACTATTTCTCTAGTTGTTTGCGGTAAAAACTCATCATCCGAGTCATCAGTAAGAAGTTCACCTCCATCAGAATTATCATCGAGAACTTTCCGTAGCTCTGAAAGCAGCTCATCTTCACGTAAATAACGTTTCCGATACATTTCCACCTTCACCTCACAATCGCATGTATAAAACTGAGTTTTGGAAGTGAATGACAAAATAACTCTTACTATGCTCGTTGTTGTTGATTATGATGTAAATAATCTAAATAAAACTTCATTGTTGGATCATAAACTAAAATAGCTAGCATACAGAAAAAAAGAAAATAGCTTTGGAAGTGAATAAAAATAACTCTTATTATGTCCATTGTTGTTGATATGACGTCAATAATCTAAGTAAAACTTCATTGTTGTATCATAAACTAAAATATCTTCAATATAAAATGTATATAAAATAAATTTCAAGCATACAAAAATAAAATAGCAATATTACTTTAAAGGGGTCAATTTGCCACTCTGGGCGTTTAAGGTAAAACCTTATATAATTCACAATGGATTGTGGTAAACGTGCAGATATTTCAAATAATGAAAGTACCTTCAAAATGAATAAAAGTCATAACAGGAAATCTTCCTTGAACCGTTCGGTGAAGTGTTGATAGGACTTAAAAATGAAAAAGGGTCATTTTGACCCCTCTGGCCGTTCTAGTGTTGCTTTTGAACAGTTACACTATTTTTACCCACAAATGTTATTACCTTTACTTTTCCACTGTGTATTATTTTCAGTTATTAACATATTGAATGATTCAGTATATAACAGTCATCAATTTAAATTGCTCGGTTTTATACGAGCATAAAAAATACCAAACTTAATATTATGATTTCTTAGCGCTTAATGCACTCCGCAGAGGTAAAGTGCAGTGGTCGTGAAAATAGCAAAAATCATAGCCTCTAAACATGCCGAGTTAAACCGAATAGCCATGGCCGTGTCATTACATGAAATAGTTTCTCATATGTTCGTATTTAAATGCTTCTAATAACTTCACCAACCACAAAAATATAAAATTACAAATATTTATTGTATAAAAAGATGCAGTAATTAACCCTACAATCGTAAAGATTCTAAAGAAAATAGATGCACAGCAACAGAAAATCAGAATTTGTCAATAAAATACTTATCTTAAGCAGATACATCCACAAAAGCCTTATTGATTTGCAAATGGTGTTTACTGGGTAATTCATACCGTAAAATTTGAAAAACTAGGCAAATAAGTGCACAGAAAGAACATAGTCAGATTTACATAATAGTTTACTTACCCGAAGCAGATACACCTGCAAACGTCTTATTGACTTGCAATGAGATACATGAGGAGTTATCCACCGTAAAACTAGAAAACTCATAGCAAAGAAGTGGAAACAGGACACCAATATTCTTAAGGACCAAAATCTTACTTCATCTTAATTTATCTTAGCATCCCTATTTCGTCTGCAATCTTGTCGGCCATCTTCATCTTAACCCATCTTAATTCATCTTATTCAACATAATTCACTTAATTCATCTTAATCCATCTTAATTCAACTTAATTCGTCTTAATTCAACTTAATTCGTCTTAATTTGCCTTAATTAGTCTTAATTCATCTTGATTCGTCTTAATTCGTCTTAATTCGTCTTAATTCGTCTTGATTCATCTTGATTCGTCTTGATTCGTCTCGATTCGTCTGGATTCGTCTTGATTCGTCTTGATTCGTCTTGATTCGTCTTGATTCGTCTTGATTCGTTTTGATTCGTCTTGATTCGTCTTGATTCGTCTTGATTCGTCTTGATTCGTCTTGATTCGTCTTGATTCGTCTTGGTTCGTCCTGATTATTCGTCTTGATTCGTCTTGATTCGTTTATTCGTCTTTATTCGTCTTGATTCGTCTTGATTCGTCTTGATTCGTCTTGATTCGTCTTGATTCGTCTTGATTCGCCTTGATTCGTCCTGATTCGTCTTAATTTGTCTTGATTCGTCTTGATTCGTCTTGATTCGTCTTGATTCGGCTTTATTTCTGCTTGATTCGTCTTGATTCGTCTTGATTCGTCTTGATTCGTCTTGATTCGTCTTGATTAGTCTTGATTCGTCTTGATTCGTCTTAATTCCAATGAACATACAGTAGGTTATTAACTTAGTTACTTTTGGTTGTTACTGTTTAAAAATATTTTTTAAATATTCTACCTACCTAAAACTGGCCTATGTTCATACATTTATTACTTACATACCTCCAAATATTTGTCTTTTAATTCTTTACGGTAAAATCTAAGTTCGCATTCATTAGTTCGTATTCTTTAGTTTGTATTCATTAGTTCGCTAGTTGTTTAAACAACATGTTTTTAAATAAATTGCTACGCATTCAATTTTGTTTTTTTCTGCAAATTTTGGCACGAAAAACTATATGTCCAATAGTTTGGTGCTCTTGGTTAATTGATATCGTTACTTTAATGGGGTATATCCGCGGATGGTGCATTTGCCCCGGTGTAGCGGGCAAGTGCCACCTGCAATCAAAAAATAATATTTTCCAGAAAAAAATATGAAAGCGAATGACATTTCGCGACCAAAGGGTACTATATAAGATGTCATAGTACTGATATACAAAATTTGAAGTTATAATATTAGCAATTCTAGTTTTGATGCTCTTTTAAAGCCGAATTTATCAGTTTTGGGTGTGCACTTGCCCCACCTGACCCTAGTTCTAGTAATTAATCACGGTAGTGTCGTGAATAGCTAAAGTAAACAAATATAATCGGTTTACATCAGTAACATAATTCAACTTTGATCTGAGATATTAAAGTAACGAACAGGCAAGAAAGGCGAATGGAAAGGATGGAATTATACAAAGGTCAAGTAATACCAGAAATACGCAATTATTTATTAAAAAAGGGATATCCATGAAACCGTAATAATAAGGAAGTACTCAAAATAATTATTCTGTATGAATACTATATAAGGAAAGCGATAAACTTGTGAGCAATTAATTATTTTAAAAATATTGTACGGTGAGAATTATATAAAAGTGTAGTAAGTAGTTACATACTATAGTAACATACATATTCATCGGTTGTACACAAAGTCCATGTATGCTTTTAAAAATAAACAAAATTCAAGGCAAGCTGTTATTTTTGTTGTTTATTTGAATTATCACAGTATTTAACGTATATATATATATATATATATATATATATATATATATATATATATATATATATTTCAGTTTCGCCTGTAAAGGACCTTACTCAATTATTTTAAATGGAACACCCTATAAATTTTAATATTTTTGAAATCTACATTCGATCCTAGGTCGGGTATGTTTAACTTAAGTCAACTCATTTAGTAGAAAATGTTTTAAAAAATTACCTCCGAAGTTAACATTCAGTAAAAAATCATAATTATTAATCGTTATCAGCAGAGAAACGAAGTTGGAAATTATCATAAAAAAAGAGCCTTTTATGCTGATTTTGAACGAAATTTGTTTCATAAAGGGCCGTACTGATTTTTTCTAATGACCACGGAAGAAATAGCAAAAGTCGACTGTTTTAAATTTGAACATCCTGTATATAGTTTCATGAATGAATTGATTTTTAAGTTGTCTTTGATTTTTTGTTATATGTCTTATATCTAAAGTTAATAGTTTCCGCGATAATAACCTTAGTTTGAATTATTTTGTTTTTCGCCCAATCCTCAAAATAAAATTAAAGGAAGCAACAAACAATAACACTATGCGCATCAGATATTTACTTATTATTATTTGCTGATGTGTAACATTCATTACTAAATCAACGAACGGTACAAAACACAAAACAGTCAACATTAATTTAAAATAACTTCAAACAACCCACCATTATTTTATAAACAATGGTTTACACGATTTCAAAACTTGCGTTAACATTTCAAGATTTTAGGCGTGATTGACCTGAAAGCTTCATGTATCCTGTTTTTTATATCGTCTGAAATTGTGGTTCTTGATATACACGTTCTTTACATATCCCCATAGGAAAAAGCCAATGTAGGGCCACTTCAATCCATCTTTGAGGATATTCATCGTTTTCGAAGTTTCTTACTCCAATTCCGTAGTGGGCAGGAGCGCCGTCATACTGGAACAGATGTGTTGACACATCATCAAAGGGATGTCTTTCAGCAAATCATGCCTCAATAAATCGGAATAAACCTCCGAAAATGTCTATCGAAAAATATGGCCCCATTACATATTGAGAAGAATTCCACCCACATGTTTAGCGACCATCTGTGCTGACGGTCAACCCTTGTCACATGTGGGTTTATACCAGAATAATGATAGTTGTGACTGTTCATAAACCCGTCATTCTGGAACGTTGATTCGTCCGTGAATAGAACATTATTAAAAATTGACTTTCATTGGCCAATTTTTCATAGGCCAAACCCTTAAACGGTCATCTCCAAGAAGTGTCTGGTGCCTTTAAAAACGGTATGGATGAAAATGGACGCTTTTATATAATAGTACGCCAAATTGATGTCCTGCTAGCTTCTGAAATTTTCAATTTGCTTAGCACTTGTTCTTGGGCCGTCAACCAAGGCTGTCATTATTATTTCTTTATTCGGCTCATTCAGGACTGATCTTTCACGGGAAGGTTCTGAATATGCCACAGGCCACATATCTTGCAAGAAGATTGTCAAATGCTGTTATTTCTGAATGGGTTCCGTAAACATTCGCCGAGAATGAAAACCATATCATCCAGTTATTTGGAAAACACTTCAGAATCGATTTTGAGCCTTTTGATAACGTGAAAACGATATATGTCAAATAAAATCAATTGAAATTAAACCGACATATGTCATCTGCGTATTACAATTGTTATAGTTATGGCATAGCTATGTTAAATGTTTATGATTAAAGAACAACATATTCTGAATAATTTTTTAATGCCGTCGTTTTTTTCAAATTCCTGGTTTTTAAGTAACAACACAATTTAGGTAATAATAGTTAAATATTCGAATAGGTCATTCTTTGTTGCTTCCTTTAATTTTATTTTGAGGATTATTATCATTCAAACTATTAATTATTAGGTATAAACTATTAATTTTAACATAATAAAAACAGTTCGTTCATGAAAAAATATACAGGGTGTTCCATTTAAAATAGTCGACTTTTGCTATTTCTATCGTAGTCGTTAGAAAAAATCAGTAAGACCCTTTTGCAATAAATTTCATTCAAAATCAACATACCGATAAGTAAAAGGCTCTTTTGTTTATGATAATCTCCAATTTCGTTGCTCTTCTGCCATCGATTGAATGGTTTTTTTACTGAATGTTAACTTTGGATAGAATGTTTTAGATCATTTACTTTCTGCTAAATGAGTGTACTTAAGTAGGTGAAAGGTCAAACAAATTTGACCTAAAATCGAATGTGGTTCAAAAATATTAAAATTTATACGGTGTTTCATTTAAAAATAATTGGGTACGGTGCTGTACTAAGAAACCGGACGCCTTGCAGGCTCAAACTATTTTTAGGTTATAAGCAAGGATAATCTGAATAAAAATGACTCGTGACGTTTTCTCTGCAACTCACCCTTTAGGATCCAGTCACACCACCGCTGTTTTTTAATTTGCACTACCCCAAGTGTAATATATATTATTGGTATTCATCGGTACCAAACAAAATGTTAATTAATCGATTATAAATAGAATTTAAATCAATTTATTCAAATTTATTGTTTTAAATGTCAAATTAGGTACTATTTTCCAAAAATAGCTTATCTTTACAAATAGGTAGTTAAAATGACAGAAACACTCAACAATAACATATAGATAATTGTACGTTCATGTTAAAAATCACAGAATCTAATTTAGATTAAATCATTAAAATGACATTATTTTCAAGACAATTATAAAGTCTATTCTTAAATTCATGTTGTACATTTTCAAAGGTTTGTCACATAATAGCTCGGCACCCTTCAATTATTCGTTGCCGCAGATCTGCAATAGACTGGGGCTGAGTTTTATAGACCACAGTGACCCCATAAGAAGAAAGCTTAGTCAAATCTGGATACCGGGGTTGTCAGTCCACTGGTCCTCTTGTACCAATCTATAGATCTAGATAATTGTGCTCTAACCACTTTCTAACACGTAGTGAATAATGTGTAGTGGTCGCGTCTTGTTGAAAATGTAACAAATTGCCACTCAAAACTAGTTCACGATCTCATCTCCTTGATTTTCCAATTCGTGAATTATAATGGGGCTGAAATTGTTTCATCTAGCATTTGATAATAAAGTTCCCCATTTAAATTTTGATTAAAAACTAACGGTACAATAATACAACCTCCGAGAAAACCTGCCCAGACATTAATTTTTCAGAATACTGAATTGTCTTCGCTAATAAGATGAGATTGTCATCACTCTAATAACGACAGTTTTGTTTGTTGACATGACCGTTAAGGTAAAAGGTACATTCGTCGCTAAAACAGATATTATTTCATAATTTCGTAACTCAAATCTGGATCATCATCGCCAAGTTCTTGAGTAATATGGATCTTATAGGATGAAATTTGTACATTTTCAAAACTTTTCGAACAGATTCATGGCAAAACCCCGTTAATTTTATATATCTGACGAAGTGGTGAGGAAGTGGATCCATTATAGTTTGACCAAGAACTTCCATTTGACCAACTTCCTGTATGATGATACTCTCATGTAACGCTCTTGATTAACAGTAACTGTGTGTTTATTCCGTCCTCAACAAAATAAGGGCCGTGCCCCGATGCAGAACACCAAATCGTAACTCGAGCACTCTGAAATGGGTTTTCTACGATGAAGTCAAATCCAAGAAATCTAGTTGTTTTGTTACAGGCTAAATACTCACTAGAACATCCAGCCCGTAAAGGCAATTTGTGCCACGGCATATCTCGGTGGTGGGCGGGGTTCTTACTTAAGATCGTGAAAGGCGCTCTTAGCAACTCCAAATTGTCGGAAACACCAAAATAAGACAAAAGTAATTACCTTACGTTGCTTTTCCCCTTTCTTTGTGCTGATAATCGGTAGGTTTCTGAAGATGCTTCACTAGATTACGGAACTATATCTGATCTGCGGCAGCTTCTTCATTTTCCATAGCCACAGACGAACTCTTTCAATGAACATTGGGTACTCAAGTTAATTACTTCAAAACGAACTGTATGATTTCGTTTCCACTTGGAAATAATTGCAAATTTCTTAAACGATATTTATGATTATACGCTATTAAATAAGCGATTTATATACAGCAAGTTTATTCTATTCATTTTGCATTTTGCTATTTACGCAGCAATATCACAAAAGCTAGTTACTTTGATCCGCAACAAGATGCGAGAACACGGTACCACAGAACGAAGCCCAGCACTATAAAAAACACTAGAGCTACTTCTAGGCCCAAACTTGTCTTCATAGACACACGAAACGATAAAATATATCGAGGATGTGGTGAACTCATATATTATCCGAATCTGCGAAACCGAGTATAATCCAACGGTAGTTCGATACAGCTTCGACATGCATAACTAATTCCAAAAACCCTTAATGCATACATCGCGACCGCCCCTAAAGAAGACGTGAATCTAGTACTACATTCCTAACTAGACTGACTATAATTATTCGTTATCCTCCACATTGGTTTTTAACCTCACTCTAATTTGCCCAAAAACTTAAATATACCACTCCGCACATACACGAATCCTAAATTCGAAAAACGGCGAGAGATTGCTTTGTCATCAAGCCTGTTTCTACTCGAAATCTTATCTGAGAAATTTGATATTTAATGAATTGGAATTCCTGTTATTCCTGAGTTAAATAAATTAGCAATAGCACTAATGGATTTGCTATATATTAAAACCTTCATGCGAAATTTCATTCATATAACTTCATTGGTGTTAAGATATCCCCTGTTTCATACTTTTGCCCACTATATATATATATATATATATATATATATATATATATATATATATATATATATCTGTGTGTGTATGCGTGCGTGCGTGCTGCGTCTGCGCGTGCGTGCGTGTGTGCTGCGTGTACAATATCTTAATTTTAGTAAACAGGTGAAATACTTAGAAAGTAGAAACATTGGGAATGTTACCTTTAAACTAACAAATTCAAGGTCTCTCTACTTTAGCCAGGATATTTTTGTGTGATTGAATTTTTAAGTCTTATTTCGTTAATGTAATTCTGACAAGAAGCTGATATCCCTAATTAATTAATACGCATATGTATATTAGATGTTTTTTATTATTATTATATTGTATGTCCCATACCAATAAATTATTGATTTACCTATTTTAATATTTCATTGCAACATTGTTATTAAATTTCATTATTTAAGTACAATTGAGTACTCCTGTATATTACACCAACGTTTAATACTATGTTGTTCCTAAATGTCATAAAATGTGTGATAAAGATAGTGGAGTATTAAACTGATAATTAACTGAAAGTAAATGGCGTGTTGTTTTATTTAAAAATTTATTCTAAAATGGCGTAATTACATAAATGCATATTATATTGTTTGAACTGACATTAATTAGCGGTATGTTTCATAATTACATATTTAGATGGCACGTGACGATAATTAAATTTTTTAGCCGATGGAGCTTACTTTAAGTTTTAAGGCATAAAAAAACTCATGAATTAGTAATATTAGATATATTGTTAAAATTTTGTTTTCTTTTAGACTTTTCAAATAAACCAATTTTACGTTCCAACCTACATATACATATGTAGGTATAGAAGGTTATACAATCGACTTTTTTTCACTATCGTGCGTGCGTGCGTGCGTCCGCGCGCGTGTGCGTGTGTTATTGGATGTATGTTAGTATCACAACAACTCCAGAACAGCTTGTTCTCATTTGGCTTAGAGCTGATTAGATTTTGGGAAAAATCCAGCGGCGGAGAGAGTTCATTAGGGGTAGTTTTTGTTTTAATCAAATTTTTCTAAAACAGCTGCATATTTCAAAGATATAAAAATACCTGAATATAGACCTTAAAGATATCGATTAATTATGTTCTATGCAATTTTTGATATGACGCGTAATTTAGCGGCAAAAATTCCTAAAGTAGAATTTAAGTGTCTGTTCAATTTTTTTCATTATATGAATAACGACTAATTTTGTGTAGACGTATTTTTTAACGAAAATTTAATTTTACATACATTTTCTTTACAAAGTTTTTTAATGTAAAGTGTAATAAATGTAAAAATCAAATAAATATGATTGAAAATGCCGAAGAATCGATAATTTTATATAAGCGGGCGGCTTTGGAATTTTTTTACGTTTTATGTATATATTAATCTCCATCTGACATGAAGTTTTAAACGTCATTCTGACGTAGATTACTGTTTTGTGTTTACAATGTTGCCTGTTTTCGTTATGAACGTATAAAACGAGATTGCATAATTATCTTAAAAAGTTGATTGCATAACTTTCTATACTTACATATGTATATGTAGATTGGAAGATAAAATTGAAATAAAATTATTTCATTTCTTTTCATTTAGATGTCTTTAACCTCTGCCTGTATGAAAATTGGAGAATTAAAAAATGAAACTCGGGCCTAATGGTACAAGATTTGTGTCTTCTGATAAAACATTAGCGTCATTTGAGGTATCGAAATTAATAGCGCAATCAAAGAAGCCTCACACAATAGGAGAAACCCTTGTGAAACCTTGTTTGATTAAAGCTGTCGAAGAAGTTTTAGGGTTAGAAGCCAAAAAAGTACAAGACATACCTTTATCGAATAACACGGTGAAAGCTCTAATTGAACTCATGTCAAATGATATCGAGGTGAGCAATTTGTTTCAGGAATTAAAATATCGCATTCTTCGCTTTGCAGTGTGATGAATCCACTGATATTTCCAATTGCTCTCAGTTACTCGTTTTTGTCCGCTTTTTAGACGCCGACAACATAATCAAACAAAATTATTGATTTCGCAAGAACTGGGAACGACATCGAAAGGTATCGACGTCAAGAACATAATAACTGAATATTTTCAGAAATATGACGTTATGTGAAAAAGCTGGCCGGTTTCTGTACGGATGACGCTCTAGTGATGTTAGGATCACGTTCCGTCAGCACTAACATTGTATTGTATCCTTCATCTCCAAGCGTTAGCTTTCAAGGCTCTTCCTAAATGGCTTAATAATACAATGCAATTGGCCATAAAAGTGGTGAATGTTATCAAAAGCAGTGCGTTAAATTCACGCCTTTTAAAAACTGTCACTGAAATGGACTCACCATGAGAACATCTTTCACACAGAAGTTCGTTGGTTGTCGGAAGTCAATATGCTGGAAATATTATACGAGCTCAGAGGAGAGGTTGAGTTGTTCTAGATGAGAAACAATTAAAAACTTACTGGTGCAGTTTTCTAATTAATATGACATCTCAGATGAGTTTGGCTTATCTTGTCGATATTTTCACACGTTAAATAAGTTGAACTTACAATTGCAAGGTTGAGAAAATAGACATTTGAAGGTGTTGCAAATATATTTATCGTTGAAGATAAACTTCGTGCTTTTATTTGCAATGTTGTTAGCGCGTTCCCAACGTTAAAGACACTCCTGGACGTTTAAAGAAATTATACAAGAAAACATCAAATGTCATCTGCCAATGTTGGCTGATGAATTCGATCGTTACTTCCCATAATATATCAATACTGAAGCTAAAGTTCACCAAAAACTGATTCGCAACCCTTTGGCACAAATGGTAGAGAACTTATTGAATTACAAAATGATAGAAACTGAAAGAACGCATTTGAATCTGATTCTTTGAAGCAGTGTTGGTGTAAAAAGCAATTTCATACACTAAAATTCGAGAAAACGATTTGCGTTATCTTGTGGTTTTCTCCACAACTTATTTATGGGAACAAGGATTTTCTGCTTTACTGGCAATTAAAACAAGCACAGAAGTCGATTGAAAGTAAGTGATGATGTGCGTGTAGCATTGAACAAAATATCACTCCAATATCACTCAGAAATGTAAATCTCATTGATGCGGACTCAATTATCTACTAAAATTATAATAATTTCAATAATGTAACACTGTTCATTAATGTTACTTTTGAATTTTCGATTAGTTTTGTTAAACATTTCGATTAAATATTATTTTCAGATTGATACAGTTTATTTTTTAAGCTTGCGGTCCCTGCTAATAATAACGAAATCAAATTGGTCCCTGATCAAAAAAAGGTTGGGAACCACTATTTTAAACGAAACTAAAAACTTTTATTTATTTTACTCTTTTCCTAGTATTTCTAGCCATCACGAACAATTTTAATTACAAAATAATTCTTTATATTCCAAGTACCTAATTATATAAAATTCATGAATTATTTATATGTGATTAAATCCTGAGTATTTCCTTACTTATTCTGAAAAGACAAAAATACAAATTATGTTGTGATAATACGTATTTTTATCTACTCATTATAAATGTTCAAAGTTCTTAAATAGTACCTACGCCACGAAAACCAAGAATATTATTTTAGCAAATATATGAGTTATTCTGATAAATTTGTCAGTGCTAATAACAAAAGCGGTTGTTAAGCAAGGAATAAATTTTGTGTACTAAGTTCGAAACCTGAAATTTGAATAACTATTTATAAATATTACCTTGTAATATTTGCTTAGTTTATATAGATACTATTATTAATTTTAGTTATATAATTGAAAAACTGACTGTTAGTAATTACTTTTTAGGTGGTTTGCAACGTGAATTAATTTAACGTATTCGAGTGGAATAATACTATTTAAATCGGAATTGTTACCGTCAAAGAAAAGATGAGTAATAGGTTTTAATTTCTTGTCAATTCTCTGGGGAGTACAGAAACCACTTAAAAAGAGGGGAATTCAGGTTCCTTTTTCATCAATCCGACACCCCGCATCTAATCATGTGGAGTGTTATGACGGAACTAAACAGGTTGTTTAGAGTCTACTGAAATGCTAAAATGTTCTCGGATTAATTCATTTTCACTATACTTACGAAACTTAAGCTATCTTTATCACATGCTATTTAAGATAAATTAGCAAATGAACTATTGTCAAGAGTTGCTTTTACTGAGGTTACATTTTTGTTTTCCATGGCCTGTAATTTCTTCATTCTCAATAAAAATGGGTTGTCCCGCGTGTTAATAGTATATTACTTAACAAGAGTTGTAAGTAACCCATTACGCACAAGTGAAAAAGTTTACGTACGAAGCCGCGCATGTAATAAATTCACGATGCGTAATATTACAACTCGTGTAACGTACCATACTTTTCTACGAGTCATTTTCTTCTATTAAATAAAGAAAATCGCAATTATTTAAACTTTATTATAATAGTTGTTAATAACAATTGAACAATTATTGTAAGTCGTTTGTGCCTTATTATTTAATGGTGATGAACGATTATTTATAATTGTAGTACTACTGCATGGTACATTAGAAGGCGAAGATTGATAATTGGTAATCGATTCCGATATTCTAATGCGTTGTCATTTTGTATTTTTAAAGAGTGATTCACATAGCCACTGCAGAAGATTGCCAGCCACCAAGTTCTAGTTTAATATTTCTAAGTTCTTGTTTACAAGTTAATCAATAATGAGGATAACCTGTAAACAAAACAAAATCCATTTTATGTGATGATAATTACACAATATTTTAATTATTACCTTTGACAACAAATGTTTATCGTCTGGGGCATTTTTGAAACTTATTAATTTGTTCTGCAGACAGGGTTTTCGATTTTTCACTTCTAAATCCATCCGATTTCTGCTTCAGTACAATTAGTTTTGGATAATCTGCTATGTTAATATTATTATTAATGTTTAGTCTAGTTCTCAGCATTGAATAAATGGCCCATAGAGAAGATGGCTTCATAGTTTTGATATTTCTTCAAAATACCAAGTAAAACATTCTCAAAAGGATTTAACGTTATTGTGTCGCCAATCCATAAATTTTGATAGGTAATTTCGTACCTTTCTTTGGATTTTAGCGGTAACAAATTTTTGTGGTAAGCTAGCGTTTTCTAAAATCTTCGGCGGAGTGCTCATAATTTCACCATTTTCACCACTAATAGACATTATCGTAGGTAAAGTTGAGAAAATATTCGGATACAATAATACTTTGTTGTACAAATTGACAACATAAATGAAATAACGTTTATTTACATAGCATGCTAAAGAGAACAGGATTTATTTTAAAAGAAATTATATAATATATACATTTAGGGCGATCACTCTTTAATCCAAAATGTATCTCGCTAATGCTAAAAGCTTTTATGGTTTTCTATTAACTAAATTTATGTAAATAGACCAAATAAAAGTCGTACGTAGATAAAAATTTGATTGCCATTTGATTAAACCAAGAAATTTAAGTTTTCTTGTTAAAACGCACGTGTATGTTATGAGGCCTCATTACGTGTATGTTATTGTTAAATATCACGTACAAGGAATGTCGACAGTGCGACGTTTAACGTTTATTGACATGGCGTAGAAAAATAAATAATAATATAAAATCAAAAATGTAACTGATCTATGTTAAGTATGTAACATAAAAATGATTGATAATTAATATCAACATGTTCAAAATATTAAAATGGTAGACATCTGAAAAATCGGTGATTTTAAGAGTAAATTAGAGTACGTATAATTCACTACAATCTATTTTATTATGGACTAAGCTGTGAAGACACTTTAGGGAAAGTAGCTGTCTCATTTTAATGATAAAAATTTATCAAATTTTCGTTGAATGGATACCAATGCTATTTTGATAATTGTAATAAGGAGCACACTATCGCACAATATTCGAATTTTGAACGAACAAAACTAAAGTATAGAAATTTTATAACAGAAATATTAACAAAAAATTTTGTTACAATTATGAACCTAGCGTTTTTCATTGCTGAGCTATAAATATTATATGAGCCATATTTTATCGAATGGATACTCCAAATTTGAAGTACGATCAAAAGACTAAACACAATCATTATTTAATGAATGGACACAGTATACACCTAAAACAATTGTATTAATAAACCATTATTATATACATTTTATTAATATATATATATATATATATATATATATATATATATATATATATATATATATATATATATATATATATAAAGGTTCAGTTTTTGTAGACAAACTTTAACAGGAGATAGAACACATGTTTCTAAAAGAAAAGTTCCTATAAACATATGTTGTGAAGGCTTCGTTTCGAGATACAGGGTGTTGAATATAACTAAATTTTCATTGTAACTCATAAACGAATGCTTAGATTTTTTTCATGTTGGGGGGATAATGTCTATTAATTAAGGGGCATAAAACAAGTGATAAGAATGTTCACAAACTTGCACAGTGGCGGAGTGGAGGGGGTGCTCAACCCCTTTCATAAACAGAACTTCTACGCCAATGACTATTTTTTAAAAAAACTGTTATTTTCATTATCTACATACAGTTTAACAAAATAATGTACCTTCTTCTGTTTCGAAATTCCTGTGCGTTTCGAGTTATTTTGATTTTAGTGTTTGATGTGGTACTAAGTTAAGTAATGTGCTTTATGTGAATAATTGAATATAAAGTTTTAATAAAAAGATATAATAAAACATTTAGAGCCATTTTAGTACCTAACGATCGTTTGTTTAAAATTTCAAATACATTTTCATTTATAAATAGGTAGGTTATCGGTTTTTTTTAGTATCCATTGTTATTATCCTCGTATAAAAAGAAATGCATAATTATTATTGTTATGCGGTCAATACTTTCTGTATAATTATGTATGTATCAATTTCGCCATAAACATGTATGTAGTTTTAAGTGAGATTCTAATAAGTTATAGACCGCTGCTCACTTGCTCTCATTAAAGAGCCGCCACTGTATCAAGCCATACTCAAATACAAGACTTTTGTAAATTGAAATCTGTTTAGTACACTAATTTTAACAATCCTTATTTATTATTGTAACAATATTAATTAATAATTGTGAAATTAATAAAATTCTTAGCAATAACGATTTATAAATAAATAACAATAACACTAGTATAATAAAATTAGACACTTTGTTCAAAATGTAACCGTTCTTTTCAATACACATTTCCAGCGACGTACAATAGAACGTCTTAAGTTTAAATGATGCCCCTTGTGCAAATTTTAACACGGATCCCAAACAACGCAATAGCATTGGACCCTATCTAATTGACAATGGTAACGAAATGATTTGATTCCTTTTGGTTACTATTTACGTTTCCTTAAAGAATGCTAGATGGTTAAACAAACGACCTGCTATTACCATTCATTTGTGGACTTTTCGATAACGTTCTTGTATTTTAGAATAAATAATTTATCAACGCTCGATTTTGTACATAAGTTTTTCACAACATGTTTAGTTATAAATAATGAGATAATCAAATTACTGTATAATGTTTACCTGATTTAATTAAGATTTCCGTAAGCCAAGAGAAACGAGAGAGTCGGGCATGATCAACTTCCATCACAGAAAACACTCGCTACTTTGAAAATACACCATTGGATGGCGCCACAAACAATCCCTAATTAGTCCTAGAAATATACCACTAGGTGGCGGTACCTGTCATCATTAGGGCCCCTTATTAGAATACTATTTCCAGCCAAGGTGGCCACGACAAGCAGACCTAACACAAATTCAGACCTGTCTTACAGATAGCATTAGATCTCCTTATTAGATTTCAAATTTCCTGCCTAGTAGGTTACTACCCCAAGGATATGCCGATGTTAAAGGTCAACCATTATCTCAAAGCCAACCACTATAGCAAGGTCAGCCACCATCTCAACGTCAACCACTATTTCAAGGTCATAAATGAGGCGAATTCCCAAGGTCAAAAGTGAAAGGTAAGGTGCCCGTATTCTACTCTGTGGCTTAAATATCATACATTTCTCTTTAATATAGTATACAACTGGCTCTGAATTTGATCATAGTAATCATGTTTGTAATTATTTTCAAAATTGCTATTTACACATTTTAGAATGTATGTATTATAGTTAGTTAAAATGTAAGTATCAATATTTATATTTAAATGGGAATTTCACTTCATTTATGGTACTATCACCAAAAGAATCCATCAGGACTGCCCCCAAAGAGTTCTTTGATAAACCATATCCCAGTAGGCAAAACTGTCATGTTGTACTGATTTTCCAAACGTCGAATACCTTTATTTTCATTGATTCTTCCCTACTGAATTTGTTTACACCATCTAAATTGTGACTACCTAAATAAAAAATTTCTTCAGTAACCATTTTAAATTTCAACAAACCCACCTGTTAATGTCTTGCATAAAGATGGAAGAACTTTCTATTTAGGACCAATAAAATGGAGGACAAGTGTTGATAAAAAAATACAAATACAGTGAAACCACTATTAACGAATATCTCTTAATAAAACATGGGACAGTAAAATCAGAACATTTTAAAATATTTCTTAAAAAACCGTCTCCCAATAACGGATAGTTCCGGTATTACTCGAGTTTTATTATCAGATTCAAAAAATTGGAGGACAGTTCCTTTTAAAAGCAGTCATCCAAGCTACAAGAAGAGATCTTGACACACTCACTGGATAAGAAATTTACCATTTGTGTTTCTTTTATTAGAACAGCTATCAAATGATGACTGGAGACTAAATTAAAAATGAAAATCAAAAAAACAACAGATAAGTAAATTGTTTCTCCTAATAATAAACAATGCAACACTACACGTACACCTTACAAAGACCTTACAAATTGTACATCTGACAATCTTGTGGTTATTTTTCTGTGGCTCCTTAAAACAACAAATTAAATCTTTTCAACAGACAAATGACGCTTACGGATGATAAATCTACAACTTCAAATAAGTTTGCTATTTTACCTTAGCTTACAAAGCAGTAATAAATTCGAAATCTTCTGAATTTTGCTAAGGACCAAATACCTTGATAATGTGGTATGACGAGTACCATGCTATTGTGGTAAAGTCTACATTGGTGAAACTGGAAAGCATTAACACCAGGTTAACAGAATAGGCACTTACGTTTACTTCATCCTACAATATCAGCAATTGCTCAACATGCCTTAAACACTTTGCACGATATAAAATTTGAAAACACAAGAATTCTGGGTAACGATAAAATTGGTATACAACGAAGATTCAGACGCCATTGAAATTCTTAAGCAGCCTAACACCTTGAATAGGGATAATGGATATGAGCTGTCCGATACCTGGGTGTCTATTTTCAAGAACTGAAAGTTTACAGTCTACAACAGTGATTTAATTTTAATTCTCTAGTTACATTATTAATTGTCATTTTGATTATCTTGTCAATATTTGTCACTTTCGTATTACGGCTGATGAAGAACAGATTATCTGTCTGAAAGCTTGCGAATAATAAATATACAGTGCTAGTCAAAGTCCCTCTTGTATGTTTTGAACGGTTTTACTTATACTAATGAAATTTGGAGGTGAAGATAAACGGATATAAGCTTCTCAACTAGTCATGACAAGTGACGTAATAGTCATATATGACGTCACAGGGCCACATGACCAATAATTTTAAATAGTACCTTATGGCAAGTGACATCTCGTTTGAAAGGTATTAAAATTACCTATTTAGTCATGCTAATTTTGTTAGGGTTTAGGTTGATTTTGATAGAAAAATTAAATAAATACTACAATTATAGTTTGGCATTTAATTAATCATTTTGGAAGATAATCTAGATGAATTCGGCAACTTGGAAATAACGTTCCAACAAAATGGTGCTCCTGCACATATTATGGTGCATTAAGACGTTACTTGGATGAAGAATATCTGGCAGATGGATTTGACGACGAGGTCCGATAGAATGGCCAGCTCGGTCACCAGACCTGACACCATTAGATTTTTTCTGTGGTGGTACTTAAAATCTAAGGTTTACGCTACAGCACCTGGCAGTATGCATTTTGAAACAAAGAGTTGTTGAAGAATGTGAGCAATTTCCGTAGACACATTTGAACTAGTGCGACAAGAGTTTAGCAATAGGATGCATTATTGTCAGGAATTAAGTGGAGCACATTTCAACATTTACTATAACAATTGGTCCTTGAATCTTGGTTAATTAAATGCCAAACTATAATTTTAGTATTTATTTAATTTCTATCAAAATCACTAAACCCTAACAAAATCTGAATTACGGATGATTCATAGGTACATTTAATATGGTCACTTGCCTGAGTCATATGACTTAAGTTATTTCATGATTTAGAATTATACTTTATATTCACTCTAAATTTCATTATATAAATAAAACCGTTCAAAATACAAGTAATTTTATAAACACTATATAAATAATTACTATTATTTCCAAATATGTAGAATCGAAATTGAATAAAAGAACAATAAACAAACTACACTCGATCAATTTGTTGTAATAAAATTTTTGAAACATTTCTGTCTGAATAAATTTGATATGTTTAAAAATTTATAGCATTTTTTTAATCTGTACTAAACCCTCTTAGTAAACACGTCTAATAACGGACACTTTGTTGTCCTCGTAGCTGTCTGTTGAGAGGTTTCACTGTATTAACAAAAGGTGATACAGTTTCGACGTCGATCTTCTAAACTGTTGGCGGTATCGGTGTCATGGATGCGAGTTTTCTCGGTGTTCTCTCTCCTGTTAGGTATCGCGTGTTAGTCCTCTGATTATATTCCGTCCTGCTCTTCCATCCTACGGTTTAACGGTCTTCTAGTCCTGATGGGATCTTAACCGCTTCCTTGTTGCAGTTTGTATTGCCATAGTAGTGACAACTGCTTTCTTTTAAGTGGTCGAAGTCTCGATATAGCCTGGTGTGGTTTGACTCTTGATTGCTCTGGATTAACGGTTCTACGAGTTTCTTGTTTTATTTATTGATTTTATTTAAGTGCACGCACGATCGCAGTTTCGATTTACCGAATGGAGTTCGAATAACCAGTGAGTTAAATAAGCTTAAACTTAAATTAACTGGGTTTACCGTCGCCTATCACTAATTGGAGG
Source organism: Vesta saturnalis (assembly GCA_036346205.1). Classification (NCBI taxonomy): domain Eukaryota; kingdom Metazoa; phylum Arthropoda; class Insecta; order Coleoptera; family Lampyridae; genus Vesta; species Vesta saturnalis. The sequence continues at coordinate 33,288 of JARFJB010002494.1, forward strand.
CATTATCCCGTTTATAAAATGCATTTAGTTTATACTCGCCTGTAACGCATTAACGTAGAATAAAATGGAGCGATGTTGTTGGAAATATGTATTATTAAGGTTATATAATATTGATGAATAAAAATTCTATGGGAAGTTTGCTGTATCTCATTCATACATTTTATTTAACAAATCAATGCACAAAAGTGCAAGTTTACTAAATCGTGATTCTGTTTAAATTTCAAACATCTTTAGTTTTATGATCATGATTTATAATTTTTCTGTTGCAATTAGAAGATTTATAAAAATATTATTTGAATAATTTGCGTTGAAGTACAGGCTGTCCAAAATTCGAGGGCAAGCATGGGGATCTCGCTTATTATAAGAGATAGGATATAGGTTTAAATTCGGCACTTTTGCTAAATTCGATGCCGAGTAATAATCTGAAAAGAAATTTGAGCTAACTCGAATGGATTTGGTTTATGTTCAAAAACAAAAATTTCGATTTTTTTTTCGCGTTTAACCCTTATTATTAGCAATTTTCAAAATTCGATTAAACATTATTAAGGCAACTTTTTACGCACAATACTAATACGGTATTAAAAATATTATGCGACGTTTTGCTTATTCTGAACCATCCTCAGGTTTATTTTTTCTTATCGGGGTTAAGACATATTTTTATGGCGTTGGATGAAGAATGTTATGCTGATTTTAGTAATATATAACACTTCAAGGTTTGATCGACTGCGAACTAAAATACTCTTAAATTAAAAACTAAATATTACATTATCACGATACCCATGAATCAAACAAAACTCAGGAGTTGGCTTTTGTCATGTCATTTTCTAATTGTAAAAGGGTAATAACTGCAAGATCCTTCGTGTTAGTGCTTTAAAATTTGCAAGTTTCTTAGAATTTTTCAATTCAGAAAAACGAGACATGATAAGGATATTTTATAGCTGCAATAGAAATAGTGTCAGAGCAGAACAAAAGATATTTAGAGGAATATCCGGAGGCAGCAACCAAACCAGAGATATTTTTAAAATTAGACCAAAATTTGCGAGAATTTGGATCTTTTCAGAAACCTCGAAATGCATATGGTAGCAGACTAGACAGAGATGCCGAAGAAGAAATATTACATCAGGTACTATTTGTTAGTATTATACTAATTATAAAATTTCCACTCACTTCATTGCTAATTTCAGTAGACATTTTTTGGAGAGTTATGACTTTATGTTATCCATCTTAGGTTCAAGAAAATCCTTCAACATCTACCAGAAAATAGAGCAAATTATTGAAGTGCCAAAACGACAGTTTGGCGAGTGTTAAAGCAACACCGTTATAAACCATTTAAGTTACACGTTAGTCAAACTCTTCGGCCTGGGGACGATATGAGACGTTGGATTTTTGTAACCAACTTAATTCCAAAATGCTGGAAAATCGCAACTTTCTCAATCAAATAATTTGGACGGATGAGTGTAATTTTTCCACTAATGGAATGTTTAATCGTAATAACGAGTACTACTGGTCCGTTGAAAATCCACGAATTAAAGGGCAAATGCGAGGACAAGGCCACCGGTCCTTTAATGTGTGGGTTGGAATCTGGAAGGATAGTCTCCTTGGGCCAATTATTTACGAATATCCTAACGTCTCAACGCTAACTCGTATTTCTAACACACGAAATATCAGACCTTTTGGATGATGTTCCGCTAAACGAAAGATGGACTCTCTGGTGGCAAATGGACGGAGCTCCTCCTCATAATGCTGCGATAATAAGTGAATATCTTGACGGCGAATTTCCTGATAAATGGATGGGAAATAGGGGACCACTTAGGTGGCCAGCAAGAAGTCAGATTTAACCCCTTTAGATTACTTCCTCTGGGGCTATTTAAAAATATGATTTATAAGACGCCACCGCAAAATATAGAAGAACTCCAGAATAGGGTTATTAATGAACTTCGTCAAATTCCCGGCGAACCATTCAAAGAAGCGTAAACAATTGTAGAAGAAGAATTCGTTACTGTATTCAAGAAGGCGGAAACTTGTTCGAACATTTATTATAATAATTTTGTTTGTTTGTCTGTGTAATTATTTTGTTGTTACCTATCGATAAAATTGCGTTGTCGCTATTATGACCGTGTTACATAGACATACTTGTTTGAGTTGTTTGTTAATGTTTTTTTAATTGTTTAAATGTTTTATATTTTTTGGATGTTCTAACGAGTTTAACAAATTAAATAAGTAGAACTACTGTAATTATTCCTTCTTGTTCTTCGTATTTTTCTCATTATTTTAGTTCGCAGTCGATCAAACCATAAAGTGTTATATATTGTTAAAATTAGCATAACATTCTCCATCCAACGACATAAAATATATCTTAACCCCATAAGAAAAAATGATGGTTCAGAATAAACGAAACGTCACATAATATTTTTAATACCGTATTAGTATTGTGCGTAAAAGTTGCCTTAATAATGTTTAATCGAATTTTGAAAATTCCTAATAATAAGGTGGCCAAACGCGAAAACGAAAATCGAAATTTTAGTTTTTGAGCATAAAACCAAATCCATTCGAGTTAGCTCAAATTTCTTTTCAGATTATTACTCGGCATCGAATTTAGCAAAAGTGCCGAATTTAAACCTATATCCTATCTCTTATAATAAGCGGGATCCCCATGCTTGCCCTCAATTTGGGACAGCCTGTACATTCGAAGGTTTCAAATATGTTTATATCCACCTATTGTATTAAATTGGAATAATTAATTAACTAGACTGTGATGGACTGTTTTGAATGTGTGATTTATAAAATCTTGTGTTTTTGAACGGTATAGGAATTACCTCACATACAGTATGTAAAACATTTAATAAATAATTTATATGTATTTCGATAATACATAACATTCTCAAGTGCTTTTAAAACTTTTATTTTTAACTGCATATTATACTTTCTTCTTTCTTCTGTTACAATTCAGTTTGCTATCTTTCCCATTTGGCAGCATTATCTACATATCACAGTGACTGTAAGATTACTGAACTAAAAGGTTTAAGGTTAACATGATGTCAGTAATGATGTGATAAACACCATTCTAAAACATACGTTTACAGTAATGTAACGCCTTTATCCTAAATTTCTGTGTACTCTCAATAAAATATTAATTTTAATCATTTATTTCTAGATCATTAAAACAATGGTGCCTTTCAGCTTTGTTATATAACTAAGTATAGATAAAATAAAGCTTACATATTTAAACTTTTTGCTTATAGTACATACGTGTAAAAAAATAAATAATTTAAGTTCCAAAATTAAAAATCTTAAAAAAATTTTATTTTTGATATAAAACTTTTCCCTGTAAAAAATATTCAAAACTTTCCTTGAATTACTAAAATCAAGTTGATGTTAATTAACAACAAAGGGGTGGGTTTGTGAAAAGTTAACCCCTAACGACAAAGGTGTTATTATGGAACTCCAATTATTTATCAATTATATCAAAGGGGCCCGGTTACTGAATTAGCCTTTTTTAAAAGTTTGGAAAAAATAAATTAAATAAATTTCCTTAGGGGTTAAAAATTTTTGGTTTATTAAAAGTTTTACCCGATAGAATGTAAAATCATGTTATTAAATGTGAAACCCACGTTTCAAAGTTGTTCTAGAAAAAGATACTCTTTAATTAACATTTTCCTGTTTTGTTTGGTAAGGGATTAATTTTAAAAATACATATATTTTTAAAGGTATTTAAAAGATAATTTTGGGAGTTTTTAAATTTGTTTTAAACATTTGCAATTAAAAAAACTAAATTTTTTTGAAAGCAGTTTAATGTAAATTAATAGGTTAAACGTTTTTGGACTTTCTTTTGTTTGTATTTATTTTTATTAACCTACATATAATAAGGTGGAAAATGAAAGGTCAATATTCCTGTATTATAGAATACAAAAAAATTTCGGGGTATTAAGGTTTAAAGGGACTTCTTTAAAATTATTTTTATACATGGATCCAAAACGGGCGGTTAAAATTTTTATTTTTAAATGGGAATGTTATTTTTAAATTTTTAATTCACCCTAAAATTTGTATTTACCCAAAGGGTGCATAATTTATTTTTAAATTGAAAACCTTAAATTTTAAACATTAAGAAAACAAAATATTATCAATTTAAATAAAACGTCAGTATTTTTCTATTGTATTAACAATTGTGTGAAATTAAAGTGATTTAGTGTGTCGTTTCTTAAAAATTATTAAAAATGAATTTTCAAATGCCGAATCGGTGGATATGGTTTTTGTACTAATAGCGACAAAAACTGCTTGTTAGCGACAAGGTTATATCAGAGATATGAACCGACGACAACCTAATAGAAGGGCGTTTAAAAATAATGTAACGATTTCAAACAACTGGAAATGTAACAAAAAACTGAAAGAACAAAACGTGTTTTATTCGAAAAATCAACTAAATGTGCTTTTAACAGTAACTGAAAATAAATTGGAAAAGATACAAAGAGATAATCAAAGATATTAGACGATCAATTCAGAAATATTGACAGCAAACAAAATACATCCTTATTATGTTCAGTAACTGCAAAATTAAATGAAGAAGCCTTTCAGAGGCAAATGAATTTTTTGTGCATGGGTGCACAGAAAGTGAGAGAACAACCAAATTCCCACATTAATATTCTTTTTGATGGGACATTTCACAAAAATGGAAACGTGAATAGACATTTTTCAATTATCCAATCAATCTTCATTTTGAACTCATTCACAAAACAGATGGTCTAAATGTTTGGGATTTGAAACTATGTTATTGGACCGTATTTTTTAGGGAAGAGTATATTTGGATTTCTTACTATAATTTACCCGATTAATGGTTCATATACCGAATTAAGTTCGTGAAAGTCTTTGGTTCTTAATGATGGAGCCTGTGCATTATACAGGGCCTATTACTGACTTTTAAATGAAACACATGGATAGCAGTGGATTAAGAAGCACCATTACTGACCCTGATCACCAGATCTTAAAAATCGATTTCAGTATTGGTGATTTATAAATGATCATTTTAAATTAATATGTGAAAATCCATTACAAACTGTTTTCAAAACTCGGGAAATTGAAAACATGACTCTTGCTTTAAAACGTATTGAATTGTGTATCAAGTTAACGAGGGCCACTTTGAACAAATAATTATGTAATAATTTCTTTAAAATTTCCACAAGCTTGAATCCAAAAATATCGGATCATCATTAGAAAAAGTCATCAAGTTGGATTTATTTGAAAGAAGACAGATACATCGAAAAAAATTGTGTATTCTTATTTCATTTGAATTTGAGCTTTGTCAGAACTAAAATGTAACATGACAGCCGACAACATGACATTTTTATGAGCATTCGATGTTTTTTGGCATATCTTTCACTATGGATACATTGTTTTCATGTTTATATTGACGATAATTAATAAACAAAGTCCAAACTGACGTTTTATTTAAAATGATAATTTTGGTTTTTATTTTATGTCATAGGTGACAAAAAAAAACACAATGGTGAAAAAACTTTCAGTTTTGCTAGAGTTTAAATAACAATTGAAATACCACCAAAGTTGGTAAAGATAGACATAGGAAGACTTTTTACCAAAGTTAAAGAGGTTAAATTCCTAAAACCCAAGTAATAAAATACTTTCGAAAATTAGGTTTAAGTTCGCAATGTTGGCATGACCATATAAAACACCCTGTGAAAACATTAATCAGTGTTATCTTGGGACTTCTGTCATCATTCCTCTTTCCGTTTCCGTTTTGTTTCCAGTTATTATAAGTTAAAAAATATTACAAATTTCATTGAATTTTTCACAAATTTGGAATTTTTCAATTTAATTGGCAACGTTGCAAAAATATGCTTACAAATCTCGGTGATAAATACAGAATTTTATAAATTAAAATATGTAAAAAATATGCAGTACCATTTAAAACATAAAATTTTACCGCGTTTTGGGTACCATGTATACTCAAATAATTTTAGAAGATGAATTCTTCCCTTAATAACTCCTCAAAATTTTGTTTCCTATCTTTTGGTAAAAGATATTGCCTTTTGGCCATATATGTAGGTATAGAAGGTTATGCAATTGACCTTTTTTCACTATCTCTAAATTGATTTATTAGCTCATTTTTTTTGGCCAAATTTTTTTGGATGTATGTCTAGTATTCCGATAACTCCAGAACGAAATCACCTACGTACTTAAAATTTTGCATCTAAGCGTGCTTTGGTTTCGTTTGAAGCTGATTAGATTTTGAAAATCCAGCAGCGGAGAGAGGAAATTCCGTTTTGTTTTTTTATCGAATATTTCTAAAACAGCTGCATTTCATAGAATAAATATCTGTTGGAACAACCGACCTTCAACCTACAAAATGGAAATTAAAAGAAATAAATTTTAGTATCAATTTTTGATAACTGTGCAACCTCAACGTTCATAAAAACAGGCAACATTGTTAAAAAAAACAGTAATCTATGTCAAAATGAGTTTAAAACTTCTGTCAGATAAAATTCATAGACATAAATACATGTAACGTAAAAAAAATTTCAAAACCCCCACTTCTATAAAAATATGTAATACGGCTTCAGCATTTTCAATCATATTTTTTTTTACATTAAAAACGTTATAAAGAAAATTTATGTAATATTAAATTTTCTTTAAAAAACTTCTACACTTTTGTTTACAAAATTAATCGTTATTCAGATAATGAAAAATTTGAACTAAACTAAATTTTTTTTGCCTCTAAATTACGTGTCATATCAAAAAATGGCAAGAATATAATTAATCGATATGTTTAAGGTCTATATCTAGGTATTTTATAACTTTTAAATATGCAGCTGTTTTAAAAATTTGATAAAACAATAACCCCAAATCGCCGTTTTTTAAAATCTAAAAATGAAAACAATTAAATACTTTCAGGTACGTAAGTAAGTTCTGGAGTTATCTGGGATACTAACATAACAATCAATACATACACCCAGACGTGGCGCGCAACCCAAAACCGCAGGCGCGGACGACGCCGACGCCGGACCCGGGCCAGCCGCCGGATTTTCGCTCGGAACGGACACGTTAAAATCCTCATTTAATTCTTTCGAACCCTTTACAATACGAGGGATGTCCGGTTACTAAGGTACATTTATCAATTACAGACAGACTACTTTATTTATAGAAATCGAATACAGCGCGAACTTTTAGCTACTTTTGAACGCAATCACCGCCAATGTTAAGGCACTTATCGTAGCGAGGCACAACTTATGTATACTCTCTTCTTAAAAGGTACGATCCAAATTTCTAAAAATATTGCCTTACTTCATATTGAAGTTCGTCGTCGTTTTCAAACCTTTTACCCGACAAATGATTTTTAACGGCCCAAACAAACGCAAATCAGAAGGAGCCAGATCTGGACTTTCGGATGGACAATAACTTCAATTGTGTTTCGAAGCCAGGCCTTCGTCTGAGCTGAGATGTGCGGTCTTGCATTGTTATGCAACAACCTGATTCCTATTGTCAACCTTCCTCATTGTTTCTGTCGAATGGCTTGTTGTAATAAATGTCGCTGTTGGTTGTCGTTTGCGGTGATAAAAACTCTATGAGCAAAATGTCTTGCATATCCCAGAACACTGAACTTTAAATTTTTCCGTGTTGGTGAACTCACATGCTTGCACGTCATAGATATTTTTGATTCGGGATTATGGTGGTGTACCCAGCTTTCGTTTTCTGTAACAACAGATGTAGAAATCCGTTTTGCTGACGATAACGCGTTAAAAGTTCCCTTGCCGCCGCCATTCGTTGCATTTTGTGTTGGTCGGTCAATAGTTTTGGCACCCATCTCGTGGCAACGTTTCGATAGTCTAATTGAGATACGATTTCTTGAACAGAGCTTTTAGGAATGCCGGTCAATAGAGCACTGCCCGTATTTTCAACCGACGATCTTCTCGAATCAGTGTATCGACCTTTAATTGATTCTCATTCGTTTTTGTTGTTGATGGCATCATCGTTCAGATTTCTGTGTCCACTTTGAACTGCTGACATCAAACATAAACTTGTTTTCGACTCATAATGCCTCCGTATGTGTTCAGTATTTTTTATGAAATTTCGGTAGGTGTTTCATTATTTGCAACAAAAAGCGAACGACCGCTCGCACTTCAAATTTGGAGTAAGTTTCGATGGCACTGACATTTTGCGACTGTCACTGAGCACGTTGTACATAACCTAAAACAATGAGAATAGCCACGTACGCAATACATATGCACATCTAAAATGCGTGCAAGTTTTAACCTGATCAGAGCAACGTAGGCGATGTGCCGCGAAATATACCTTAGTAACCGGACATCCCTCGTAAAATGTATTATAATTGAATAAATGTGAAAACATGTAGTACATGATAGAATGGTAGGTTTTAGTGTACATATAACTTGTTAATCTGAATCACTGTTAGAACTGTCATCGTCTTCGCCCAAGTTTATTACTATGGTCTTCAAGATCTAATTGTTTTTCTCGGACATACCATTCGTGTATTATCGCTTCTTTGTACTTGATTGATTTGTGCCACATTTCGGAAGTTATCAATTTCAATTCCCCAAATTAGTTCATTCGGATTTAAACACAATGATAGGGAGGTAAACATGAAACGAAGTGACCATATTGCTCCGCTAATTGATACAGACGGCACACTTTAGATGGCTTATTTCTAAAAAGTAGCAAAAGTGTTTATATAGTGCAAAATAATTGAAGGAAAGTACTTACTCTGCAACCTTTACTAAGAGTTCAGTTTCAAATTCATTTTCGGAGAATTCTACATTATTTTTGCGTAACCACACTTTAATGTCGTCTTTTCTCCAAGAGGTGTTTGGTATCTTTGATAGCAATGTAAGGTGCGTATTTAATAATTTTTCTTCGAACCAATGTTTTAAATTTTCTTGGCTCATAATAGTCACCAGCAGTTTTGAAGCAAATATTAGATCAGCACCAGGAATAAAACTGTTTTCAATTAGCATGAAGAATAATATACCTGCAACGGCAGGGCATTACCTACATAACATTAAAACACACTGAATTCAGTAACTCACCTTTTGCCATCGGTTTTAATGCTTCTTACACTTGACGACACAATTGTACCGTTTTGAAAAATCCATATTTGCTCTAGAAACACAAATTGATGGAAACATTTTCTTTTATTGTGTTGTATTGTTTTAAAAGTGAATCTTTTTGCAATGTCTGGTAATTCCATGAACCCTTTCCGTTTTGCTAGAAAACCGATTTGTTTTAATAATAGATAAAGGATCTTTATTTCCTTCAAACAGTTGTTTAGTTTGAACTTTCTCATGGGTGGATGTGAATTACATGTTCCTCTTAGATTACATTTAGTTAAACGAAATATAACAATGACAATTTCAATATTACTATTGTAAGTAGATCTCGCAAATAACGTTCCGAATGGGGATAATATTCAACGAACTTACATCCAAAACTTTCTTACTACGATCGCGTTTTTTAGGTGATGTAAGAACAGTATTGCTTTTAACAGCTTGTGAAATTTGGCTGTTCCAATGCTAAGTTTCAATGATTCCGCAACACGCTGGAATAAATCAGTTTTCATTTTATGTAATTACATTGTTTACCTACCTCTCAAACAGCTGAAAAATGCAGAAAGGGGCCACCATTGTCACGTTCTCTCTTGAAGTACTCGATTAAATGTGCTACAAGTTCCTTCGCTTTACTGTGTAACGGCTTCGGAATTAAATATAACACGAACTGAAACGAACAGATTTTGTAAATGTAGGAAGAAATAGTAATGCGAACGGGAAATAGGCTAAGTAAGCAATAAAAATACGATCATTTGACGAGACCAACAAAAGTAATAGCTGTGAAATGTCAAACGACTCGAAAAACGTTTGGGATCAGGCAGAACACTGAACTGTACTGTTCAGTGAGGTGAATTAAATTCGGTTCTGCCAACTTACTGCAACTAACACAAACTATTATTTAATGCATTTTCTAATAAACAAAACTAGAATTACTTTGGTACGTCATTTTGTTCAGGTAATGACGTGTAACCAAACTTGTGAAATTTACTATACATTGATGACTTAACAATTAATGCGAAAACAATTGCAGAACACATTGCATATTAACTAAAGTGTTAGAAAAAAGCTTACGAAAGTGGAATTAGATTCAATAAAATAAATGCCAAATTGCTATTGATAAAATAAAATATGTAGGCTATGTATTGAGGTCTAAAGGAATAGAATCAATTCAAACATTCCGAAACCAAATAATGTTAAAGAATTAAGTCGATTTTTGGTAATGGTTACTTATGTTTACTAAGTTTGTACAAATTTTTCTCAATTGATTCCTAATTTAAGAAATTTAGCAAAAAATGTTTGGAAATGTTAGAAAGACTTATTAAGTAATAGTCCACGGGTACAAAGGATTTAAAAAACACAAATTGAAACCCTACAAAGTAAATATTGTCCAGCATTTATATCCTGGTGAATTTCTGTAATTGGTTTTGAACCAAACTCGAAGGGACAATAGTTTTGCGAGTAAAGTCATATGGTCAGATGAAGCCCATATAGCAGTGCCGGTTTATTTAACAGGCAAAATACAAGGCACTGGTATGATGAAAACCAACACCTAATTTTTGAGCAACAGGGTGGATTTGGTTTTAATGTAGCCTGTTTCTTATTGGGGACATCAATAAAATACCGCATTTTGAAGGGCTCACAACGCGAATAGGTACTTGGCAATTTTAAGAAGTAATACCAGCATTCCTGAAGAATGTTCCCTCGACATTTACTTCCAACAAGACGGTGCCCCTGCCCACAATTCGAGGTTGATTGTGCCGTTTTTAGAAGAAACTTTCCAGGACCATTGGATTGGAACAAATGGACCCATTAGGTGGCCTGAAAGGTCACCTGATTTGTCAGTGTTGACTTTTTTGTGGGGTTTTTGAAAAATAAAATATACGGTAAGAGATACAATAATATTGAAGAACTTCGTGCAACAACAGAGGCAGTATTCCAGAATTTACAAAATCGCCTTTCATAATTTTAAATATTAAGACGTATTAAGAAATTGTGTCAATTGTGTTGGGAAAATGGACATCAATTTGAACAATTCAATGAATAAGTTACCGAATAATTTCCAAATGAAATAGTATGAGTAAATATTTAATTAGTTGCTTATTCTACATTATGAACTTTTTATTACTATTTATTTGTTGCTATTAGTTACCTAAGTTTTTTTGTTAGTGAATTAGTGTTAGTATTGTTCTTGTTCCTTTCATGGAAAAATCACAAGTAGTATTTCTTCAATTTGAACTTTTTGTATGAAAATCCATAGCCTACTATTAAAAATCAATGTTTTAGTGATTTTGGAGCATTTTTGAGAATTTATGTTTATATATTATATATCGTTTTGAAGGAAAAAATAAGGAATTTAATGAGGTGATAAAATACAGGGTGTTCTATTGAAAAAATCATAAGTTTGAGTCGTATCTCCATAACCATACCCCGAAAAAAAAATTGAGTGCCCACTGAATTCTACATAAAATTCCTTTGGGATAACTTTTCAATTTGACATTATCGCTGAGAAACTCGTAGATATGGAGGGTCCAAAAGTGTGAATTTTCAAAACGCCCTGTAACTTATGAACGAAAGAAGTTAAAAATCCTTTCAGGATATCTTGAGTTTCACAAAAAGTGGCACAGGACCGCAAAACCGCAAGGTTCTATCTTCAACAACAACCGAGATACTTGGCTGTCACAACCAAAATGGGATGCACTGTACATTGTAAACAGAATTTAAACTAATAAATATTATAATAATCAGATGTGCGCCATTATAAATTAAAGTCAGACACATATTACAATATGCATAAATTAATTAATCAAAGATATGCTCGAATATAAAGGAAGCTCTAGCAATTGTTTACGACAGAAACTCTACAAACCGTTGGAATCAATATTTCACAAACCATTACATTCACGCCCACTGAAATTACAAAGGTTAAATAAATGTACCGGTGGACCAATAAGCCGATCTCGACTATATCTCAGGAATGTTTATCGTACACCTTTGGGAATAAAATTCTTACTAAAAACGGCCAAGAAACCGCTGAAATAACTTTCAAGTTTCTAGCTTTACCGCTAGAGGGCATAATCTTTATAGAAAATTTTAAAAACAATTTTTATAAAATATGTCCAATCATAGTAGGTGTTAAATAAGTAAATTAGAATGATAAATAATTTCTGCACAAATTTTGTTAAATACTTTTTTCTCTATTTTTTCAAATAAAGGGAGGATAGTGGAATGTCTGTATGAATAAACTTTGGTTTGGATCAACATACTTTATCGAAATTATTCTCATTCGAAAGGCGTAGATGAACCAATTACATCTACTATAAAACATTTGCATTTAGTTTTAATTGTCGTAGATAGAGGCACTTTCGAATAAAAAAATTAAAATTTGTCTACGTTAGAATTCTTAAATGGATACACCTAAGTATTTAAATTACAACGGAAACTGATTAAATTCGTAAACTAATATTGGCTCACTTTGTATTATAATTTAAAATAACAAAATATGTCAGTATTTTCAGAATTTGTTAAACTAAGAAGGCTGCGAAATAAAGTTGACAGGGGCTTCAAATTGTTTATTTATTGACAGTAGTCAAAATATTGCGATCTTTTTAAGAAGTGTTAGCATATAACTCGAATATAACTTTTCTTAATTAGATATTAATATTACTAATATCAGTAAATAATCAGCATTAATTCATAATGAGTATATCAAATGCCGAATTGTATGATATGATTGGAGTTTATTTCGAATGCCATCAAAATGCCGCTATTGCCTTACGTATATATGCCATAAGATATCTGACAGGAGGCATTATGGCAAAGAAGTATTTAAAAGAAAGGCAAGAAGATTAAGAGAAACTGGCAGCTTTCATCGTCCTTGCTATAAACGACGTGGTGTAGGTGTGATCGAAGATAATGTAAAATCTCTACACAATTAAACATACCAAAACTACCGTTCTAAGATTTTAAAGCATAACCGTAGATTTCTTATAATATTATGAAATGCACGTTTGTTTGAAAATTGTAATCCTCTTTAAATTTTAGATTCAACTGTCTTATTTTCATGTTGCGATAAAACGGCAACATGGCACTTTAATCATTTCATTCATTCCTTAAAGATATTTGTTTTCTATGTTGCATCCTTATCATGTAGTTCTCCACCAAGCTTCATATGAAAGGGATTTCGATGCAAGGCTGGATTACTGCAATTGATGTTAGGTATGCTGGAAGAACAACGCATATCATATCAAATAATTTGTGGATCGAGACCTTTAGTAGTGCGGGTGTCTTAATCTGCATAATATGCATTATTGGGCTGAAGAAAATCCGCACTGGATGGATGAAGTGCAACTTCAAGGTAGTGGAGTCTTAATGTTTGGTGTGGTATAGTTGGTGGAAAAAGCATAGAACCATATTTCTTTGAAGAAACTTTAAATGGCGATACATATTTAAATTTTTTGGAAAATGAATTGCCTATTACAAACAAGAAGAGATCTGCTATTTCAGCACGATGGGTGTCCTGCGCACTTTTCCAGGCGAGTTAGAGATTATTTGAATTTAAGATATCCATATAAATGGATTGGAAGGGAAGTGCATTTCCATGGCTAGCTAGATCTCCAGACTTTACATGTCTAGACTTTTATCTATGGAAAGATTGAAGGAGTTAGTCTTTCTAACTCGACCAACCACGCGACAAGACATGAAACAACGCATTAGAAACGCAATAAATAGTATATCCATAGCTGAGATTGAAGCAGCTGTTATGTCTACCCGCGATAGATTACGTCTTTGTGTGGACAATGATGGAAAACATTTTGAACATTTAATTGGACATTAGGTTTTAATGTTGTGATCTCCTTTTCATATATTTGTTATTTTAAGTTATAATACAGAGTGAGCCAATACTAGTTACGTATGTTTACGCGTTTTACTTATATCTCTAGTTAAACAAAAATATCGACATGCGGTTTGCGCATTTTGTTACGAATTTAATGTTTCCTTTGTAATTTACAATACTTAGGTGTTTCCATTTAGAAATTGTAACATAGACAAATTTTAATTTTTTATTTATCTACGACAATTAAAACCAAATGCAATTGTTTTATAGTAGATGTAATTGGTTCATCTACGCCCTTTCGAATTTGAATAATTTCTTTAAAATAGGTTGATCCAAACCAAAGTTAAGGCATTTATTCATACAGACATTACCACTCTCCCCGCCTTTATTTGAAAAAATAGAGAAAAAGTATTTAACAAAATTTGTGCAAAATTATGCATCATTCTAATTTACTTATTTAATACCTACTATGATTGGACGTATTTTATAAAAAATTGTTTTTAAATTTTTCTATAATGATTATGCCTCTAGCGGTAAAGCTAGAAACTTGAAAGTTATTTCCAGCGATTTCCCTTGGCCGTTTTACTAGAAATTTTTTCCAAGCTGTACCTGAGATATAGCCGGAGGATCGGCTTATTGGTCCACCGGTACAGTGTTATGATTTCAAAGTACAATACAATCCAGGAAATCAACTCTATTGACTTGCAGAATGCTATTTTGAAAGCCGGCCTAATAACAAAAACAATTACAAGTAGACTTAAGACCATATTGCAAGTACGCCAAAATAAACAATACCGAAATATGAGGGCCATGTAATGGTTTGGGCGATGTCTGTTTGTTACGTTAGGCTTGTTGGTCTTTAACTGTCATATAATATTACGCTCGTGCTAAAATCGTTCTGAAAATGGTTCTTGCAACTGAGGAAAAGGTATTTATAGTAGAGCATTATTTCCGTTTATACGGAAGTGGACGAGCAATGGCCCAAGTTTGAAACAAGCTCGAAAAATATCCGAAGCAATTTAATAAAGCTGCACCCAGTAAAAGCGTAATGTTAGCAATTGTTGAAAATTTCGTCGCACTGGTAGTGTGTTGTGTTAGCGCAAGGGTTCTTCAGGTCGTCGAAGAACAGTTTGTACCAACGATACTGAAGAACGGGTTCTTGATCAGGTTTTGCAGTCTCCACAAAGAAGTTTTCGATGAATTTCCTCTAAATTAAACATCAGTGAAACATCCACATGAACAATGTTTTCAGACGAAAGTCATGTTCATCTAAATGGCTATATCAAAGAAAACAACTCGGTTTCTTGGATTTGAATACTTCTTTTAGAAAAACCAATTCACAGTGTTCGAGTTACCATTTGGTGTGCTTATAGGTCTTTATTTTTCAAGAACGAATCAACCCACAGTTACTGTTAATCAAGAGCGTAACAGGCAGAACATCATCATACCTTTTGTGAGAGATCTAAGAAAATTTTGCCCTCGCACGAAATTTACAGTTGAACAGGAAATGGTTTCAACAGGATGGCGCCACCAGTATATAGCTAGACGCTCATTAGAACTTCTCCGCGAGCATTTTGAAAACATAATAATTTCTCGTGGAACGGACTTCGATTACCCTTCCCATTCACCTTACGTCACCTGGTACATACATTTGGGGTAGGATGAAAGAGTCGATATTCCGCTCTGATAATGCACCAATGGATATTGCAGAATTACGGCAAAAAATAATTACTTATTTCCAATAAATACGTCGCCCACTATTTAAGAATATGTAAATTACAAAAAGAACTCTTGCGCTGACACAACACACTACCAATGCGACGAAATTTCTCAACAATTTCAGCTTTATTAAATCTCTCCCGATCTTTTTCCAAAACTTGCTTCAAACTAGGGCCATTGCGTCCACTTCTGTATGAACGGAAATAATGTTCTACTATAAATACCTTTTCCTCAGTTGTCAGAGCCATTTCCAGAACAATTTTAACACGAGTGTAATATTATATGACAGTTAATGAAAACAAGCCAAACATAACAGACATCGCTCAAGTATTTGATAGCCCTCCATATTTATATACTTTTATTTTGGCGAATAATAATTTATGTTATGTAATAATATATAATAAATCGCATGCATTTTAAACACATGTGAATCAACAAAACAATTTTAAGACTAAGGAATTATTATTTTGATCATTCATGGTAAAAAAATAACTGATATAAATAATCAAAGAATGTCCATAGCAATACTAAAGAACTTTGATGAGTAGAAATATCAAATTATCTCTTAATAGTTGATTTATATGCGAGGTATCCAGAAATTATTCAGATTAGAACAATCAATACATGATATATTAGACATGGAAAACCAGATATACTTTATTCAGATATGGGATATTCAAACCAATACTTTCAAAATTTTTATTAGCTTAGAAATCATACATAAATCGTTCATCACATTACCCAGAATCTAATGGATTTATTGAAAAGGTCAAGAAATTATTGAAGAAAGCGAAAATGACAATCGAGATACATCTGTAGCATTGTTATAATGAAGAATACCTCTATTGATACAAAACATCATCTCCAGCAGAACTACTGTTTGGAAGCAAATTAAAGGAATTAGTACCAATGGATGATGAATTACTGACACCAAAATATATACCTTAAATATCGCTGATTGGGAATGAAAAAAAAGTATTAAACAAGATACTCACTATAACCAGAATGCAAGGAACTTACCAAATATAAAAACTAATGGATAAGTCATGATGACTAAACTATGGGAAGGAGCATAATAATTAAGACTGATTTCTGTCCGAACCCAAATGTTAACAGATGTAAAGCAAACATTGGTGAGCAAAGTGAGTTAAGTGCGGGAAAAGAAACTGATTTAGTAAGTGGAAGAAGACAAAGAGTAGAAAATCCTAAGAATGATAAAGAAACTTATAAGATCATAAATAAAAATGTAACTCATTTTGGTAGAGTAATTAATATACCTAAGTACTTAAAAATTGTTGTTAACTGTTTATTGGCTACGTTTAAGATTGTGTTTATTAAAAAAAAATGGAGTTGTTATGTGAAGCCGGGACTGGTAACTTCGAAGTTAAGCGTTGTTTTATTTAGGGTGTGGCAGGTGGCATAATATAAATGGATTTCCATACATGTATTGATGTACATTAAAATAACATTTAATACAATTATCACTACCACATGTTGGTAGCGGACCGCGAAAATTTTACTATTGTAATAAACGTTAATCAAATCGCCATTGTTACCGCGATAGAAAAGATAATTAGTGGATTTTTTATCTTGATAATATGTCTAATTTGCTAATGTTTTCGAAATATTTTATTTATATATTTTATGTAAGAATTGGGATTGTTTGTAACTAATATTTGGTTGAGGGTTGAAAAACATGTGTTTTGAGGTCTGACTGCAGGTGTACGCTTAAAAGAATGCTTTACTGAAGGGCGTAACGAATGTAATGTAAATGTAAAATATCAAAAGGTATCTTTGTTTGTTACTTGAAACTCGAGAGCTACATGTAGGGTTGTTACGGACGAATGCATATTTTAAAATTAAGATGTGCAATAATTAATATGAAACTGTTCCAACGTAAATTAATGTTTCTTGTTTTATATTACTTTTGAAAATGGGGTTGATTGCAGGAGAAAAGATGGTTACGTTTGAAATCGGAGGAAAGTCAGTTACAGTTAGAGTGTCAATCAACCAGATCGATTTTTAGTTAATTAAATACCTTCATTGTAAACAGTTTATCTTTAAAATATTTTGTGCGTGTACATTTTCTTTTGAATTAGCCAACACTAATTTGTCTTTTCTTTCAAGTGTTAGTTGTAATGTGTTTTTCAAATATTAATCTATAAATAACAAGTCACCTTTTTTGAGTTAAACCGCGTAGGTTAACGATTTGTGTCTGGATCAATTTAAGGAATTCAAGTGTAAGTAGGTATTATTATATAAAGGAAAACCCGCAGCAAATCATTTACCAGTCTAGATAACATATTAAATACCATACATTGCCTTGCAAAGGTATCTTATTCGTACGCGGGCTCTTTAAGCTGAAATCTGCTAAAATAAAAACATTACAGGGCCCTCCACTCTGGTATTTATGCGAATTAGCATTTTGTTTGTTGTTTATATTTATATTTGTGTAGAGGTGGTTGGTGAACGGGTACAACGTACCTACCACTCGACGGCCACTTCGTTTGATCAGATTTGAGGATTGCGAGTAATTAAATATCAGACTTGTAAATAAATTCTAATGTTTTAATTAGTGCCAGAAAAGTCAAAGTAAGGCAGGCAATTAATTTGAGTAATAGTAACATTATCGTCAGTCAAGTCAAGATAAATCACTTAGCGATTGTTTTGTTCTTGAATTTGCATTATTGCAAATAAGTTCAAATTACGCTTTTCAAGATAGGGTACCTGGGGGACGCTACACACATATATAACATAGACCAGCAGGACGTCCTACTACTTTCTAGCAAATAAAATAAAATTTTATTTCTTGGTAGTGTGTTGAACATCTTTTTGTATTAGTGTAACAATTTTAGTAGTCGCCACAATTGACGCCTCATGTTTGTGACCCTAACGCAACCGCACGCTTATTTATCTAAATAAACCTATAAATAAAAAATTATTCTTAATTTTATTAAATACATAAATAAAAAGGTTACCTCGACGTGTAATTTGCTAGAATACCGCTCTAACGAACTAAGCTATTGAGATACAAGCCCCAATCCATGTAAATTTTGTCTTTATGTATGTAGAATTAATATAAATTCAAAATATTATGAGATTACTTTCAAATTATTCGTTCAAAATAGAATTTATAATAATTTAAACCTATACATACTTCTAACTACAGATTTGTAATTTTTTTTAACTATTTACCTATTCATACTTTATTCTTAGCTGAACATACGATAATACGTAATAGATAGTACTAACATTTACGTTAGATGTCACTAAAACGTTAAATATCCTTTATTTTCATAATTTTTCGTACAGAAATCAGGATAATCTAACGTTATTCTTAAAATACAAATTCAAACTGTTCATATACCTAATTCTTTCATGCAGCCCTAAAATTACCAATATTCAAAATTATGCACACTGCAGAATTAATTCATTAACATTAACATCACGTCACACAACATAATGTAACCTCGGGATTTACTTTTCTAAATCACAGGTTCACTTCATTTTAATTTAGATATCATCTTTCTATTTTGAAACCACTATTACTGTTTTGCATAAAAACCAATTCTTGTCCGTATAATAGAATTTGTTAGACTTCTAAAATTAAACTGCTTCTTGCTCTTGTATCCGGCCTTTGTAAGAGTTTATGTTTGATTATCTTTCTCCTTGAGCTAGCCATTTTCTTGGTATTTTATTATCTACGATAAGCTCTCAAGTTTTACGATTATGTCGACCCACTGAATAATTTAAGGGCATTGACATACTTTTCCTAATCAATATTAGGTTATTTATTATTATAAGTACCGGAAACTTAATATTTCGGTTTCTTAATGTAATGAATCATAACAATGATATTCATCATCTTCTATTAAGACATCTTTTGAAGTGTTTATTTTACTTATTTTTTAATTAATCATGTTAGAAAGTAGGTTTTCCTGTTATAAAGGTGTAATGTAATTTCCTTCTACCGCTTTTATTTAAGTTTTATATTAAATCTAAATTAAATTTTATTCAATATTAGCTCGAATTTCACGAAAGGCGTAATGAAGATATCTTTAAATTAAAATGAATGTATTAGAAAATTAATTAAAACCTGAAATCTTAATTAAAAGTCTGTAGGTGTAATAAAAAAGTGTAAATTTGTGGAAGGAATTTTTGGTATACAACTTTTATCTTTTAATCGCTAATTTTTAAAGAAAATATTGTTTCAATTTCATTTTGAGATTTATAATAGGAAATACCGTGCGATCATCATTGTTTGACCGTGCCGCTCCTAGAACAGTACTACTGTTCCGCATCCTTAAAATGAAAATTGTGCTATGTCCAGTGGCGTAAATGCAGATATTAAAATAAGTACTACCATAAATGACAAAAACTTTGGTGAATGACGAATTGCGTATTATGTAGACGTACAAAACTTCAATAATTGTAATTTAGTCTTTCTTAAGACTAAAGGAAATTGTTACAAGGTATGTAAAAATTTGGTTAAAATTATCATTTATTATTTTAAATGATATTACAGGTTTTCTGGATTTCAAGGCGTATTTCTGGTGTATTAAACCAATACATGGTATTTACTCGTCAAATTCAAGTTTTGTAAGTGCTTTTATATACTAAAAGTAATGTTTAAAACAAATTTTGCTTTTTAACCTCAATTTAGTTACGAGAATAATGTACAGGCTGTCCCAATTTCGAGGGCAAGCATGGGGATCTCGCTTATTATAAGAGATAGGATATAGGTTTAAATTCGGCACTTTTGCTAAATTCGATGCCGAGTAATAATCTGAAAAGAAATTTGAGCTAACTCGAATGGATTTGGTTTTGTGCTCAAAATACTAAAAATTTCGATTTTCGTTTTTCGCGTTTGGCCACCTTATTATTAGGAATTTTCAAAATTCGATTAAACATTATTAAGGCACCTTTTTACGCACAATACTAATACGGTATTAAAAATATTATGTGACGTTTCGTTTATTCTGAACCATCATCAGGTTTATTTTTTCTTATGGGGTTAAGATATATTTTATGTCGTTGGATGGAGAATGTTATGCTGATTTTAGCAATATATAACACTTTATGGTTTGATCGACTGCGAACTAAAATAATGAGAAAAATACGAAGAACAAGATTCCGCCTTCTTGGATCCAGCAAGGAATAATTACAGTAGTTCTACTTATTTAATTTGTTAAACTGGTTAGAACATCCAAAAAATATAAAACAGTTATACATTTAAAAAACATTAACAACAACTCAAACAAGTAGGTCTATGTAACACGGTCATAATAGCGACAACAAAATAATTACACAGACAAACAAATAAAAATTATTATAATAAATGTTCGAACAAGTTTCCTCCTTCTTGAATACAGTAACGAATTCTTCTTCTACAATTGTTTACGCTTCTTTGAATGGTTCGCCTGGGAATTTGATGAAGTTCATTAACAACCCTATTCTGGAGTTCTTCTATATTTTGCGGTGGCGTCTTATAAATCATATTTTTTAAATAGCCCCAGAGGAAGTAATCTAAAGGGGTTAAACCTGGACTTCTTGCTGGCCACCTAAGTGGTCCCCTATTTCCCATCCATTTATCAGGAAATTCGCCGTTAAGATATTCACTTATTATCGCAGCATTATGAGGAGGAGCTCCGTCCATTTGCCACCAGAGAGTCCATCTTTCGTTTAGCGGAACATCATCCAAAAGGTCTGATATTTCGTGTGTTAGAAATGCGAGGTAGCGTTGAGACGTTAGGATACCTTCGTAAATAATTGGCCCAAGGAGCCTATCCTTCCAGATTCCAACCCACACATTAAAGGACCGGTGGCCTTGTCCTCGCATTTGCCTGTTAATTCGTGGATTTTCAACGGACCAGTAGTGCTCGTTATTACGATTAAACATTCCATTAGTGGAAAAATTGCACTCATCCGTCCAAATTATTTGATTGAGAAAGTTACGATTTTCCAGCATTTTGGTATTAAGTTGGTTACAAAAATCCAACCGTCTCATATCGTCCCCAGGCCGAAGAGTTTGACTAACGTGTAACTTAAATGGTTTATAACGGTGTTGCTTTAACACTCGCCAAACTGTCGTTTTTGGCACTTCAATAGTTTGCTCTATTTCTCTGATAGATGTTGAAGGATTTTCTTGAACCTAAGATGGATAACATAAAGTCATAACTCTCCAAAAAAAATGTCTACTGAAATTAGCAATGAAGTGATTGGAAATTCTTATAATTAGTATAATACTAACAAATAGTACCTGATGTAATATTTCTTCTTCGCATCTCTGTCTAGTCTGCTACCATATGCATTTCGAGGTTTCTGAAAACATCCAAATTCTCGCAAATTTTGGTCTAATTTAAAAAAATATCTCTGGTTTGGTTGCTGCCTCTCCGGATATTCCTCTAAATATCTTTGTTCTGCTCTGACACTATTTCTATTGCAGCTATAAAATATCCTTATCATGTCTCGTTTTTCTGAATTTGAAAACATTCTAAAGAAACTTGCAAATTTTAAAGCACTAACACGAAGGATCTTGCAGTTATTACCCTTTTACAATTAGAAAATGACATGACAAAAGCCAACTCCTGAGTTTTGTTTGATTCATGGTATCGTGATAATGTAATATTTAGTTTTTAATTTAAGAGTATTTTAGTTCGCAGTCGATCAAACCATGAAGTGTTATATATTGCTAAAATCAGCATAACATTCTCCATCCAACGCCATAAAAATATGTCTTAACCCCGATAAGAAAATATAAACCTGATGATGATTCAGAATAAACAAAACGTCGCATAATATTTTTAATACCGTATTAGTATTGTGCGTAAAAAGTTGCCTTAATAATGTTTAATCGAATTTTGAAAATTCCTAATAATAAGGTAGCCAAACCGAAAAACCAAATCCATTCGAGTTAGCTCAAATTTCTTTTCAGATTATTACTCGGCATAGAATTTAGCAAAAGTGCCGAATTTAAACCTATATCCTATCTCTTATAATAAGCGAGATCCCCATGCTTGCCCTCGAATTTGGGACAGCCAGTACAGTTTAGAGAGTAAAAACTGTTTAGATGAGCGTTTAATGATCTTTTTGTTTATATTCACATGAGTGGTTTGAAATAGGCAATAATGTATGAATTTTGTTGTCAGGTTGAAAATGAATAATCGAAAGGTAATTCATAGCCAAGGGCGGTAAATTATCTACAATGTGTACCAATTTATGAAAAAAGAAAAAGAAGAAACGATGACAATGCCATTATCCCAATTACAACAATGTGTTGCTGAAGAAACTGTTCTAGACAAGCTACTAGTTGAAAATGGTCATACTGTCCTTCGTCTCCGTTTGTACCACTCTGAATTAAATCCCATTGAAAAATCGGATAGCAGTGAGGAATGTGACATTTCAAATGAAGGTGTTAAGCAATTGGCAATGAAGAATTGAAAAAATTACAGCTGAGAACTCGAAGAAAGTGTGTGAATATGTGGAGTGAATATTTAAAAAAGGAGTGATATTGGATGATGTTACCTTTACAATGACATTAAAACATTTAAATGAATTTTTAAATGAATTTGTCATTAATCAGAAATCAATGTATGATATATTTGTTAAATAATATTAGTGAAAACAAATTACATGTATGACTGGTTAGTTTATTATAAATGCATACATTCAACATATTCAGCACAAGTCAGGTACACCATTTTGCTGACCACCTTTGAATGTACACTGGTGAACATCACAAATACATTATAATGGAAAAACAGAACTTATTTAACTTAATGCTAGATATCACTTTGCATTGCATTCTAATTTTGAACAAAACTTATTTCAGATTATATACCACTGATTTAGTCCTCATATGGAACTAGTCACCATGTCTATTTATGATGTACCTATTGTTTTAAGATAACTCAAATCTGTATATATTGATCTAAAGCACAGCAAATAATGAATTAATAATTCATTGTTTTTTAGATCTCAGACGTGCATGTAAATGAGATCAATTCAGCTAAAGTATAGTAAATAATGAGTAAAGATTTTCAATTAGTGCACATATTATTTACATGCAAATATAACGATATCCTGACGACACCTCACTACCCATTGGAATGAATGGTCTTTTATATGTTTATATTACAGTTAAAAATAGAAAAATAAAATTAAACTTGGCAATTATCTATAAAACAATTTCAAAGTGACCGCCATTGTTTGCATTACAAAGCATCTACTCTTCGTTTCATATTTTCAAATACATTTATTAATTGAGCTTCTGTAATATTTTGAATTGCGTCAGTTATTGCATTTTTAATTCATCAACTGTATGAAGGCGTCTGTAGATTTTATTTTTAAATGTCCAAATAGAAAAGTAATCCAGAGGAGTAAGGTCAGGTGATCTTGCCAAACTGCACTTATCTCTTTCATCAAGATGTTCACGTAAAAAGGCAGTGTTTGATTAGCTGTATGAGCTGGTGCGTTATTATGCTGAAAATATCCATGTTGGAGCTCGTCATCGTGCAGTTGATCAATGAAAGGTTGCAAAATAGTTTTGTATCGAGCGCAGTTACTGTATCTTCAAAGAAAATGAGACCTACAATTCTTCTTCGTGACATAGCAGCCCAAACACCTATTTTCACAGGATGTAAAGTAGGTTCTTCAAAAACGTGTGGATTTTCTGCTGATCACATACGGTAATTCTGGAATTCACATAACCAGATAAATGGAACCAAGCTTCATCCGTAAAGAAACTTAAGTTTAGTATTTCGTCATCTCTCAAGTTGTTGTTGAACCATCGGCAATATTCTAAACGCTTTTAAAAATCTAAAGGTAGTAATTCTTGCACAACCGTTATTTTGTAAGCATGAAAATGTAGTTGACGTTTGACTGCTTTATGACATGTATCATAAGAAAGACCTGTAACAATTGCTTATATTGAAATATGTACAATATTGTCAATCTAACTTTACTTATGTAATGTTTTGGTTTTAAGATTCTTTTGTTTTATTGCTTACACATTCATGTCAACCATGTTTTGTATAATGCAAAATTACCTGTTTGCTGGGCCAATTGTCTTTAAGGTTATGTCGGACTTCTTTCCAAATGTGTGCGTACATTTTCCACTACTTCCTCTGTAAGTACAGTTGTGCGACCCTTAGATTTTCCCTTGCAAACACTACCATGCTCATGAAAACGACTAACAATCCTTCGAATGTGTCTGCATAAAACATCATCATCTAATTCGATGTTCTGAAAGTGATGTTGATATTCTTAAACACATAATCGTACTGAATACTTCCAGTTTCCATCTTTTTCGCCGTTTCGGAAATAAGCTTCCAAAATAAACTTGTCTTGTTCCACAGTAGAAGGTATTATAACCTAAAAAAATTATTTACGAAAAAGGCATAAAATACAGGAATAAATTTACCTTGAAAGTCCTGGTTAATTTATTAATGAGTTTTGAAAAACTATTTTATTGTAATACAAATGTAGATAAAGGAATAATTGAAAAAGGAAAATCTATGTACGTTTATGAAATGTCAAGAAGATGAAATAAATATTTGTGCCTAATTTCA
The DNA here is from genome assembly GCA_036346205.1 of Vesta saturnalis. Taxonomy (NCBI): domain Eukaryota; kingdom Metazoa; phylum Arthropoda; class Insecta; order Coleoptera; family Lampyridae; genus Vesta; species Vesta saturnalis. Next base: position 58,481 of record JARFJB010002494.1, read on the forward strand.
CTAGTAACTTGGAATAAACTTTTGATAAAAATTCTGTAAAAGCAGTTTTTCTTCGGTCATTCATTGTTGATATCCCGGTAGTATATATTGTAAAACTAATGTAACAATATTTATTCTAAAACGAATACAGCACGAGCCATGTTATCGGTGAGTGACGCAAAGTATGAGTTTTACAATCGTCATTGTAACATGTGTTTTACATAGTACTTTTCTATTTCGCATAAATTTATTTTTATTTGATCTTAAAAACACAAATGTGAAATCATACTTTATTTAGATTTTGATGTTGGTAATATAATGATAGTGAAATCATCAAGACACATTTGAATTAAACTAAAACTAAAATTTAAATTATGGATTCAATTGAACTCTCCTCCAGAATTAAGAGATTGCAGATAGTGCAGTCGAGAAGTTACTTACTGAGAAATCACGAGGTAAATATGAAAAGAGTATAACAACTTTTGTACATGGTGCGATGAAAAAAATGAAAATGTAACAGAAAATATTGCACTGGCTTACTTCAATATAATGAGTCAAACAAAGAAGGCTTCTACAATGTGGTTAAATTACTCAATGCTCCGAACATGCCTTTCGTTATAATATAAGGATATTGACATATTTACTTTTACAAAGTTGGTCGCATTTCTAAATCGAAAACCTCAAATTTATGAACCGAAGAAATCTAAAATATTAGATTTACCAGGAGATTATTAAATTTATTAATGACGCTAATGACGACACCTTTTTGGCAATGAAGGAAAATTTACTACTCATTATTTTTATAAATATTTTTTATCGATGTACAAAATTCCAGGTCATATTAATAATGGGGTTTTGCGGCGGATGTAGGCGAGATGAGTTAACTAATATGTCTGTGCATGACATAGACATAATACTTGACATAATAATGGTTACAGTTCAAAATTAAAACTAATGTGTCACGGCTATACTGCATAACTGAATTGTCTTGGATTAATCTTAATAAGTACGTGAAACTGAGACCGTCTCATACGATTCAGTCATTTTGTTGTTACGTATCGTACAGGTAAATGCATAACATCTCCGATGGGGATTAACAAAATTGGTGAAGTCCCTAAAAATATAACAAACTTTCTTAAATTATCACATTCCGAACAATACAAGGGTCACTGTTTTTGCCGGTCGTCTGCATTGCACCTTGCCAATCAGGGAGGTGATTTGTTCACAATTAAAAACACGGAGTTGTCAGCTGTAGCTGAAGAATATGTTGATGGTTCTTTAAAGAAAAAAGTGGAGGTAGCATCAATGCTTTGTAATCATTCTTCTACTTTTACTGCAGTTAGTCCGGTGAGATTCCTCCAAACTTCTTAAAATCGTGAACATCGTGTTGAGTACAACGGCCAATTAGATAACACAAATGAAAATGAAGTAAATCGGGATGGAAAAGTAATTCAAAGTCAGCATATTGTTCTGGCAGAACAATCTTTGCCAGGAATTGCCGTTTCTGTAAAATATAATGCCACAGTGACATAAAAATATATAGTCTCTACGTCTGTACTGTAAAAGATAATTACAACTTGTTAATTAATAATCTTAATCCTATCATGTTATCATGTTTACAGAATCATTATGCCTTACTATTTAGAAATAAACTAATTTATAATAAACAGTTGTTGCGTAATATATTATTTCCGCAAAATAATTAATTTCATGAAATATGTTAACATTGACATTACTACTACTATGAGCAACATTGAAAGAAATACCTGAAAAGCGATTGCACAAAATTGAATCTTGTGACATTGTTTTTCAAGAAAATAGTATCAAAAATAGCCATTGTGTACGCGAAATAGAAAAATGTATTTTTACAGTACGTTCAGTTTAGTAGGAATGCTTCTTTTTCATGTTTTTCTTAGGTTTAATTTTTATATCTAAGATTTTCATATCTACGAGGGGTCGTTTTATATTCTCGGACTAGGCATGATAAAAGTAGATAAGCACAACAACAGAAATTTATTTTTCAATATAGGCCTTGCTTTTCAATACAAGTATTACATCGTTTCAATAACATCTTTAACCCATTATAAAATATTTTTTTGGTTTGCTCACAAAATGGCTTTCAACAGCTGCTATAAGTTCATCATCGTTAAATTTTCTTCCCTTAGTGTTCTTTTGAGATCTGGAAACAAAAATAGCCACTGGGGCTAAATCTGAACTATAAGGTGGATGATCAATTTCTACATAGCCACATTTAGCAACGGCAGCGTTTGAAAGTCTTGACTTATGGGCTGGTACATTATCATGAAGCAGCAGGACACTTCGTTAGTTTTCCGCGTCTTTTCACTTTAGTAATATCTCTGGGACGATGTATTAAACTTGCATAATACTCTCCTGTGATTGTACCACTCTTCTTCAGATAATCAATCATTAAAGTTCCTTGGCAATCCCAAAAACAGTTGCCATTATTTTTCTTGCAGAAACTTTAAACTTTTTGGGAGGACTGGAACTCCTAATATGCCACTGAATCGACTCTTGTTTCGACTCAGGATCAAAAGTTTCATCTCCGGTGATAAGTCTATTGATAATTAAATCTGGTCCGTCCCCACGAAGCGCCAAAAATTCTTCACATTTCTCCATTCGAGTAAGCATTTGAAAACGCGTAATAATTCGTGGAACCCATCTCGCACTGACCTTTGTCATGCAAAGGTAATGGTGTAAGATTCTGAAAACTGTGGTTTCTGAAACTCCTAATAAAGTCGTTAAGTGTCGCTTCTTTAATCTTGCATCTTCCAATACCAAACACTTTGTTTTTCAATAACATCCGAAGTGATCATGTCAGCAGGTCGGGGATCATCATCTAGTGATTCTGCGCCATGTTTAAACAATTTTGAGCATTCACAAATAGTCGACTTGGAAGGGCAATTATCCCGTATACAATCAACATTTCTTCACGAATAACTTTTGGGGATTTTCCTTGTTTTGTAAGAAACTTTATAACATCTCGATATTTAAGTTTGTCCATTTTGAGGCGTTACAACACAAACTGACAGATATTAGAACTAATAATGCTGCAATTGTTTTGTAAACTGTCAAACCCGTTACCATGGCATATGTGATTTAAAATCAATAAAATGAAAAATTACATTAACATTGTAAATTGCCTAGTCCGGGAATATCAAAACGGCCCCTCGTATAGTGCTATAGTAGGCATAATTATTTTCTAATTTTGACACCTAAAGTGGCAACTGATGACCGTTATAATTTTTTTATTTATTTTTTTTTTTTTGATTAATGCAAATTTACAATCTACTTAATGAATTAATAAGTAAATATATTCAAATTTAGTTCGCTTGAGTCAGGGGCCATCCATAGACTGCTGTGGATTTACCTAGCTAATTCTTCTGGTCACGTTCTTTTAAGTCTTCTATTTCCCATTGGTTGCCTGTACAGTTCATTAATTAGCTCGTTGTTGTGGTTTATGCTTCGATTTGTGTGTTTGTTAGAGTTAAGCTCTGATGACGTCTATTGTAAGTGATATTTGTAGGTCTTCATGTATTGTGTTGTTGGGAACATACAAAGGTGCATTTATTAACATTCTGAGGGTTTTGGATAGCAAGGTTTGTAAAATTTTGGTATTGGATGGCTTGCAACTCTATAATTCGACACCATATGTCCAGATAGGCTTAAGTATTGTCTTGTATATGATGAGTTTGTTCTCTAGTGAGAGCTGAGATCTCCGATTTAGTAGCTAGTACATGTTTCTAATTGTTCAGTATAATTGACGTCTTTTTGCCGTAATATGTGGTTTCCAATTCTTCGTCGAGCTGAACTCCGAGGTATTTAATTTCCTTTTAACATGGTGGTGTTATTTAGAGTAAGTCGAGGACATTCAGTTCTTCGTTTGTGAACGTGACTAGGAAGGACTTATCAACGTTTATGTTAATTTTCCACTGCTTGAGCCAATTTTGGAGTTGGTCAAGATAGATTTGTAATTTTCGGAAGCTCTTATCGGATCAGTAGAAACGATGGCTGTATCATCAGCGAAAGTTGCTAGTAGCGTATTCTCGCTAGATGGTATATCAGCGGTAAATAGTAAGTATAACAAAGGTCCCAGAACACTTCATTGGGGTACACCTGATTTGAAGGCTTTTTTGCATGCAATAATGCTAATGTACACATTTGTTTTATTTCTAAGCTCTTTTGATTTTGTTAACGATTCTGTGAAACTGTTGGATAGTGGAGTGGTTGTGTCTGAAGCCGAACTGATGGTTGGGGATTAGGGTATAGATATTTGTTACGTTTGCAATTCTGGCGAGGAAAAGTTTTTCGAAAATTTTGGACATTACAAATAGGAGGCTTATTGGCCTGTATGAATTGGCATTAGTTTTCTTGGTTTTGATATCATGGTTATTACTGCATACTTCCATAGTGTCGGATAGTAGCACATCCGCAGCATTCTGTTATATATGGTTGTGACTAACACAATAGCTCTTTTAGGACATTTTTTAGTACTTCGCCTATAATGAAGTCGTATCCAGCAGATTTGTGAGGATTTAACAGACATATTGCTTTTTGAAATCTGCTGGAGAAATGGGCTTGTGGTAAAGATATCTCAGAAGGGATGTTTAGAATGTTTGTATTTCGTCATCATCTTCATCGCCGTTGAGGATCTCAGGAGCGGAAAATATACTAGCAAGGTGTTCTGCCAACCTATTAGATTTTCAATATCCGTTAGCGCCCTTTTCTTAGGGGTGGAATCGATACTTTCGGCTCTTGAATTTCTTTGTCGCGTTCCACAATGAGTGATCATCAGTAGATAGTTAACAATGTAATGTTCGAAGGATTCATTTTAACTTCTTGGATAGCTTTGTGGAGGTTGTGCCTTATTCGATTTAAATAAGTCTTGTCAAGTGAATTCCTAGTTGTCTGCCACTTTCGTCAAGCTCTGCGCTTTTCGATAACCAATTCTTTAATGTGAAGCGGGATATTGTGGTTGCGGTTAGACCGTGAGTTTCTGGAGTGGGGGTTCGATGAAACAATTGTAATAGGCCAGGAAAAAGTTTCTATTTTTATGATTGAGTTTGATTGTGTATGGTTGGTGCACGTGATGTTTTAGTGAAGATCTAATTATGATTGCAGACTCTGCGTGAGCTGCGCCATCCGGATGGTTAGCATAATAAATGGAATAGTATGGTATTTTAAGAGTTTTCTTTACGTGGAACGACTTTCAGCGATTAGGAGGATGTAGACTTTATTTATATTAAGAAATAGCGTCAGTTCCTGAATATGGTTTCATAAACCATTTGCGTTCCATTCAGCAATTCTGAGTGCAGTGGCCATCATTTAGTTAGCTTATTGATAATTATTGTCAGCATGGTCAAAATCATACTGTTTTAGTTAAATAATTGATTAAACATAGTCTTAAAATCCTTGAGGAATACAGTGTATTTGCTAGCTAGGTCTGTTTCGTTGTTGTTTGATGGGATGTTAGGTTGTACTGCGGTTATTTGGGCATAGCTGGGTTTGTACTTATTGGATGTGTTGGAGTAAGTGTTACTTTTAATAATTTGTACCAGAGGACTGGGCCGGTTTGATCTTAGTGGAAGGTTTCTGTTAATCAAGCCTTGATTAACTTTATAGCCTTTGTAGTTCGCTAGATGGTCGTCAAGATGCAGAGCACATGTTACTGGCGTTTTTATATTTATTGCAAGTAGATGTGTTATATGGTACTCTGCATTTAACACACCTGAATGGTTTCCTACAGCATGTTTTCGTGTGTCCATAGTCTTGGCATCTTATGCATTGTACGATCCCACCTTTATTTCTACTCTAATTTTAAAGAGAAACAGAAATTCTAAGTTAAAGATATCTTTATTATTGTTATTTGGCTCGAGATCTACATAGAATACAGGTAATGGCTCCTTAGTAACTCGTTGCCAGATATTTATGATGTTACGAACTGTATGTCCTTTTCTATAGCTATTGCTTAATGTTTGGTATGGGAATAGAATCTTGTTTTAATTGATATGAGTGGTGCACAATTTCTTATTCGCGAACATGATGTATGAGTTCTCGGTAGGTTTTACAGTGGTGGGGTTTATTTTACAGTATTGTTTGCTAGTGTTTTGGTGGTGTAAGTATCTTCATCTACTACTTTTGCTAAGTCGTAAATCATATCTTTGTATATCAAAATTCGTGGAGGTTTCGGTTCTCTTTCTGTAGGATTTGGAGTATTAGACGTATTGCAATGGTTTTCAGAGGTGTAAACTGATTAGCAGTTTCTATTTGGGTATCAATTTCGGAGGAGTTTTGCCGTTTTGCTCTTTTTCTTTTGATTTTCTCCTTCATTGTTGGTCATTGATTCATCGTCACGTGTAAAGTTACCTTCTGTGGTTTTATAAGTCTGCTATGCAGGTATTACGAGTAAGAACAGATTAAAAGTTGGTGGTATTTCATTTAGTTGTTGATTGAATCTTAGGAACGGCGTTTGATTCGCTGGAGATTGGTTTGTGTAATTTACAATAGATTGTCTAGGTATGTTTGGTCAAAAGGCTGATTATAATAATAACCATATTGTCCGAATCCATTACTGGTTTGACTGTTAGATTATGGGGTCCCAGGTCCTGTATTCAGTCCTGAGATGCTCATGGAAAGGAACATATTTCCAATCCCAAGTGTTTGTCGTTCACATACAGTATAATATGATTCTTAATAAAACGCACTTTTAAATATTATGGAAACGTTTATAAATATATTTATGTTTATTATCACAATCACTTGAACTTGAACTCGAACTCTCATCACGTACGGAGCATGCTTTCACTACCTTATTGTACGAGAGTCAATTGATTGCTCTAAACGTCTGTTTGACATTTATTTGTTACAAAAGTTTCTTTCTAATTAAGGAAAACCAATAAATATTTTCGAGAGGAATAATAATTTTGGGTGTTATGAAATATAGATCGTTTTTCCATTGCATTTGCTATTTTTAATAAGGTTAGACCATAGTCAGTCATTTTAATGTATACTGCATCAAATCTGCATGCTTTTATAATTAAACAAATTTAGAATAGCTAATTCTATAAAAATTAAGTAAAACTTGTATGGAATACGTTTGCGAGATCTAGCTTCTTCTTCTTGAATAAATCTCGCATGTTACGCATAATGGAATTGTTACTCACTGGTTACATAAATAGCTATTATCTTGCTGTAAACTAATTAATGCATAACACGCTAATACCACACACATACTAGGGTTATACTCAACACCAGAGTAAACGCTATGGATCAAGATTATTATTTAATGTTCATTTTCTTACCTTGTATTTTATCGCTACTTTTGTAATAATTCATACAGTTTCTAATCTGCGTCTATTATCTATTACATGATAATATTTTAATTTTATTCAATTAATTCAAAATAGTTTATAATATAGTCAATGTCGTAATGTCCTAATTATAATTGTGTTGTAAGAAATAGTTTAATTTAATTATTTGTATATATGAAAATGCAAACTTTCACAATTATCATTCATAATTGAGATATTTTTCCGTTTGAAATCGTGCATCTTCATTTGTTTATACAAATTTAAACATTTCGATAACGATTACAGTTCTCAGTAAACGGTAACAGTTTAACAAAATTAATCAAGTTGTTACAGTTAGTTAAACGTATTTTATTATTTTATTCCAGAAAAATGAATTAGATCTTATATATATATATATATATATATATATATATATATATATATATATATATATATAGTCGCTTATTTTAAATGGAGCGCCCCGTATATTAATACATTTTGGATTCTATGTCGAATTTTAAGGTAAGTTTGTTAAATAAACTAGATACGAAATTTCAGTCGTTTAAAAAACATTTTCTAAAAATTGACAGATGTAGTCTTAGTAATAACTCATAATAAAACCCAAAAGATAAGTGTTTTATTATGAGTGTTAATGGTGAAAGTTTACATTTTCATATTAGTAATAACTCGTTAATTATTCTGTTCCTGTCAAACAATTTGAATAAAACTTTGAGGTGTTGTAGGCAAAGGTTTATTGCAACAGTCTACAAAAATGACATTTGTATTTTTCATAAAAATAAATTATGAATGTCTAAACTTGACTATCAAAAATGCAAGTTACTTAAAAAATCAAATGGAAACCCTATTTTTATTACTCAGATCGATTTAACGTCAAAAATTAAGGTTAGTTTGTTTAAAACTTTATTTGCCTAAACGTAACAGTTTCATACTTATTATCAAAAAGTCCCAATTTTAAAATTTGTAATAAAATTAAGCTACATACTTAAATCTAGTATTCCTTGTTCGTGGTCACCATGGAAACCAAATAATTGAGAATTGAAATAAAGAAAAATATTTGAATAAGTTACTGCAAAAATTATAAAATTGATAATTTTGTGATTCAAAAGTCATTTTGCCAAATAGAAATTTTCTAAGTCATTTTTTCAAATTCGATATACAACATAAGTGTAAACATTTAATACTTTGAGTAAATAAAAAACTATTTTTACTGCGGAGGTAATACATACTTATCAGCGCATCATTACACGATAAAGATGCTTGTTTATTTTGTTTTTCTTTTGTAGTCAATAATTTAATAAAATTGTTGACAGTTTGTGTTTTCTTGATGAAATGGCTCGACTTGAATATTCTAATACAGATTATTTGAATTTAATTTTAATTCACGAAGAATGTCATAGAGTTGTAAAACGAACAGTAAGAACATTTATCGAACGCTGTCCTGAGCGCCCCCGACCATCAGCAGATACAACAAGACGTGTGGTTCAATATTTGGAACAGTTTGGCACATTTAAACACTCTGCGCCTCGCAAAAAACTGCTATTGATAACGAACAGAATGAAGTTATAACTTTAGGATACTTCCGTGCCTATCCTTGTAATTCCATAAACGACGCGAAAACAAATATTGGCTTAACACCAACAACTTTCACAAGAATTCTTAAGAAACATAAGTATGACCATACTGTTTACAATTAGTTCAACATTTGAAAGAAGCGGATTTCTTGAAACGTATCGAATTTTGTGAAACAATTTTGCTCAAAATACTAGAAATTCCTAATTTTTGACTAATATCATATGGACGGACGAATCTCAATTTACGAAAAATGGCATATTTAATCGCCAAAACTCGGATTACTGGAATAACGAAAATAACAATCCAATTCGCGAATGCCATTTTCAGGAAATTTGGAATTTTAACGTATTTTGTGCTATTCGGAATAACGAAATCTTTGAGGTGTATTTTTACAACGAAAATTTGAGAGGTTTAAAATAGTTGATTGTTGCGATTTATGATTACAAATTTAATTTTAGGAGAAAATTATCTTGAGATATTAAACACTCGAATTCAACCCCGATTAAATCTAGAAAGGGATAATTTATGGTACCAACTAGACGGTGCGTCCCCTCACAACACCAACGCTGTTTCCATGAAACTTTATGAAATTTTTGAAGCTCGTTGGTTTGCCCTTTCCATGGCCTGATCTTACGCCAATGGATTTTTATCTTTGGGGTCGAATTAAAAATACTGTTTATGCTACACCACTAACGACTAAAGAGTGCAAAATGCCTTCAATTCTCTTTCTCCACAAGAAATTCAAAGGGCTACAAATGAAGCCGTTATAAGACGGGTTTAACAATGTCTTGCGTCTAACGGGCAACATTTTGAACATTTATTGTAAATTAATTTACATTTGATCACGAGCAAGAAATACTGAATAAGCGACTTTATCGTGTAAGAATGCACTGATAAGTATGTAGTTACTACCTCCGCAGTAAAAGTAGTTTTTTCGATTACTCACAAAGTATTAAATTTTTACACTTATGTTGTATATCGAATTTGAAAAAATGACTTAGAAAATTTCTATTTGGCAAAATGACTTTTGAATCACAAAATTATCAATTTTTATAATTTTACAGTAACTTATTCAAATATTTTTCTTTATTTCAATTCTCAATTATTTGGTTTCCATGGTGACCACGAACAAGGAATACTAGATTTAAGTATGTAGCTCATTTTTATCACAAATTTTAAAAGTTGGGACTTTTTGATAATAAGTATGAAACTGTTACGTTTAGGCAAATAAAGTTTTAAACAAACTTACCTTAATTTTTGACGTTAAATCGATCTGAGTAATAAAAATAGGGTTTCCATTTTTTGAGTAACTTGCATTTTTGATAGTCAAGTTTAGACATTCATAATTTTATTTTTATGAAAATACAAATGTCATTTTTGCAGACTGTTGCAATAAACCTTTGCCTACAACACCTAGAAGTTTTATTCAAATTGTTTGACAGGAACAGAACAATTAATGAGTTATTACTAAGACCGCATCTATCAATTTTTTAGAAAATTTTTTTTTAAAACGACTGAAATTTCGTATCTAGTTTATTTAACAAACTTACCTTAAAATTCGACATAGAATCCAAAAATGTATTAATATAGGGGGTTGTTCCATTTAAAATAAGCGACTAAGTACCGACTTCCGATATAACCGGAAGTGGTACGAACGTGAAAATATTTTAGATGAGTCAGCCCTAACATCATTACCCTGTCACCAAATTTTCTAAATTATAGTAAGTTTGGTTTAGCAGATACTCATAGGATCAGCTCCCAAAGGCGGACCTGTATATATATATATATATATATATATATATATATATATATATATATATATATATATATATATATATATTTATAGTATTCTCGAACAGGCTAAGATTTGCTTAACGTTCTAAAGCACTCAGGAACACTGGAAGAGTCTACGAATGGCTAGCTTAAATTGACTTAAGTCAAAGTTTGGAGGAAAACGAGAACTGGGTAGTGCATTTCACAATTTAGTCGCCGTGTGGAACAATATAGATTGAGCCCGTTTAGTGTGACACGATGGAATTATTGAACCGTCTTGAGGATGACAACTCAAACCATCCTCTAGCTGATGAAAATTAAATGTGAAATTTTTAGAGAATTTGATCAAGTTGTAATGTAAGTCGAAAGTTTGAAAGTGACGAGAGCATTAAAGTGCAAAACTTGACGTAAAATTAGATGTCTACTAAACCATAACAAATCTTACAAGAAATCATTTTCCGTTACTACGCTACTAAAAACTGTAAATCTTCATAATGCTGGGTTAATTTAACACACTTAATTAGTAACGCATTTACTTTGAAGTCTAGGAAAACAGCAAAAACCTTAAACCAGAATTCTGCCTCTTTTAATTGACAGAACCAATGTAATCGGATATTTCCATCTTGTCTGTTAAAGTTATTTGGATGTTCATATATCTCAACAGCTACTTCTTCTAAACGCACATAATAATAAAATTGTGTTGATAAAATTTCTATATTACGAGGATTGTTCCGTAACTACGTGGTCTAACATAGAAGGTGTGCAAATTAGTTGAAATCCTCTTTGCAATTGTGTAGAATCATCTTTTAATAGGTAAAACATGACAGTATAGTGTGATCTGTCGATTAGTCTATTTTGACAGTACTTCAAAGTGAACATCTCCTGTGATTTTGCAAACAATAGAAAAATCGAATTGAGAGCAGTGATAAAGCACTTTCATTTGAAAGGATTAACACCAACCGAAATGTAAGGAGAGTTGGACTCGGCACTATTGGAGTCCGAGCCTTCGTTTTCAATGGTTAAACGTTGGCCTGCCGAATTTAAACATAGTCGTGTGAGCACGAAAATGAGGACGTCCAAAACTGGTACTGCTCCGGATATGACCGCCGAGTAAAATTCCACGAGATAGCAGACATGGTGGGTATCTCAAATGGCAGTGTACACAGAATTTTAACTGAAAAATTGGCAATCAAAATACTCGTCGCGTTGGGTGCCACAGTTTTGTCAGCAGGAAAGGTTATGGCAACTGTTTTTGGGATTCTCAGGGTATTATCTTGCTCTAATACTTAGAAAAGGAAAAACAATAAATGGCGAGTATTATGCCATTTTGTCGAAACAGTTTTGCGACCAAATCAAATAGAAACGACCTCCTTTGATAATGAAGAAAATACTTTTCCATCAGGTTAACGCACCGAACCACAAGATTACATTGGCCAAAATTCATGAAATGGGCTCCTGCGATTATCATCAAACTGAAAAAAATTGTGTGAATAGCTATTCCATCGACCTACCAAAACGGCATTGTTAATTTGGAATATCGTTGGAATAAGTGTGTTGAGCAAGCAGGAGACTATATTGAAAAATAAACTTTTTTTCAAAAGACTTGCGTTTCTCTTTAGAGAGATTACGGAAAATTCTCGTATGAAATTGAATGTTAGGATTTAAATTATTTAAGGTATGCTAAGCTCGATGAAATCTACACAATTTCACATGTTGTTTGCGGCTATCATTAAAGCTTGCAATGTATACTTCTCCACAACAGCAGGGCAATTTATACACTCCGGAAGCTAATAGTGGATATTTAAGTTATGTTAAATGTTTTTAATCGTTCTGGTAGGTTTGAAAACAATTTCAATCTCATGAGTCATGGCTAATTAAGATTCTTTTAATTTGATCCCCATTGTTGTTTATGAGAGGAAGAAATGCTCTACTAATATTAAGCGAATATTGTCCTTTACGCACCGCTTAACAGATTAATTACGTCTTTAAGGAATAACCATTAGCTTATAGTGGTGTTTTAAATGACCAAATTTATCTTCAAAAAATTCTGAACCGCAAATTCGTTTAGCTCGATCCACTAAAACTTTATTTATACTAATCTTTTGATGTGGATTATGATTTGATAGTTTGTGAGTTTTAGGTTGCAGATTAGTGTGTAGATATCCTGTAAACTTGAAACTGCAGAGGAAATTTGTTTTAGAAGTAAAATATGGAAAACTTCTATTAGCTTCCTTTTCCTTGATAATTAATGCTTGTAGAATTATCATTTATAAAGTCTCTAAGTATTTTTAGTATTTCTGTACATGTCTCCAAATAGCTAAAGTTGTATTTAGCAACCTAAAGGCTCTTTAGGTGCATTTTGTTGAGCTAATATTCCAAACTTTTCCATGTAAAAATTACCTACTACTGCACGAAGAAAAGGCTTCCCACACCTACATCATCAAGAGTTGTTCATAGAATTTATAATTCTACTGAAAATAAGTAGTATTAAGGCAGAAATCTTTCGAAAGAAGGTAATTAATATGTTCAATGGTTTTCTTTCAATGAAGCTTTAGTAAAAGTGAAACTGTCAAAACTGACTGTTACAATGTCACCTTCTTGTATATTAAGGTTACGTGAAAAGATTAATGTAATTAAAGTTCTAGTCAATCGAGCAAAACCAATTTGTGATCCAGAATCAGAACAAGGTAGTTGGCCATTCCTTAAAGACATTAATAAAGTAATTATATCTGTTAGGCGTACCCGTACAGAATAATCACCGCTTAATGTTGGTAGAACTTTTCTTTCTTTCATAAATAACGGTACGGATAAAATTAAAAAAAATTAATTAACCACAGTATTATGATTGTTGTCAAATCTACAAGAAAGGTTAAAAATATTTAAGACCAACTTAAGGGACTCCAAACCCACTGTTTTCATTGGAACCACAAAACGTAGCTTTAATACTAAACATGAATTGAATCAACCAGAGAAGTTTGCCGTAGCTGAACGTGCATTAAATAATTTAAATCATGATAATCAATTTCATAATACGAAAAACTTACCAAGGCAAACTAATTATTATGTTCGGTTACAACGAGAGACTATTGAGATGTACATACCCATATACAAGGTGTCCCAGAAAGATCTTTACAACTCTCTTTCACATACAGTACACCTCAAAATGAGTCGATTTAACTAAACTTACCTTAACCGATGTACACGGTGTCAAAGTTGAACAAATAAATCACATTTGCTTTAATATCTTTCGACTAATTCGAGTTAATTTCACGAAATTTAGTATACAGGGATGACAAATTCAAATTTGTGAATGATTTTGTTGTATCTCCTAGAAGGCGTCACAAGCGACGATTGGGAGACTTTAAAATCACTATAACTTTTTCGTGCCACGGTGAATGTCATTTGGGCTTGACAAATCTTTTTCCTATCTTTCCAGTTAAGAAAGGTATATTTTATTGAAGTCGCTAGAAGCAACCTTTCCGAGAAAAACGCATCTAAAGCTGATGACGCATATAAATTGTCAAATTTTTATTTTTGGTATGGCTAGGTACGGTCTAGGACATTAGGGCGCCGCCGATAGGGCGCGACCGAAAGGGCGCGACCGTTAGGGCGCGAGGACAGTTGGGCACGGTACAAATGGGCGCGAGTACATAAGGGCGCGAGGACATAAGGGCGCGAGGACAGTCGGACGCGGGGCATAGTATACAACACCAACAAAACTTCTAGATTTTCAGTTGTTCAGACACAAACTGTAAGTGTAAATTAGCAACAATTAAATTAGCAACTTTAGAGGAAACTATGACAAATGATTAGAGTTTCATGATGCGAAATTTCCGATATTCAAAAATCATCTGTTGAGGGCAATGCCGCACGAATTATTGAATCTATAGAGGTATGCGCAGATAATTATCAAATTGCATGGAAAACTATAACAACGATATGAAACTCATTAATATTATAGAACGATTTATAAATTAAGAATTTTTAGTTTTATTTTAGGCGTTTACCGTCGAGGACACTTACAGTTTGTGTCTGAACAACTGAAAATCTAGAAGTTTTGTTGGTGTTGTATACTATGCCCCGCGTCCGACTGTCCTCGCGCCCTTATGTCCTCGCGCCCTTATGTCCTCGCGCCCAACTGTCCTCGCGCCCTAACGGTCGCGCTTTCGGTCGCGCCCTATCGGCTGCGCCCAATGTCCGGCTCCGTGGCTAGGTATTTGCTATGTTCGTTTTTCCTAGACCTCTAAGTAAATGCTGTACGAATGAAGCATATTACCACAGCATTGCAAAGATTTAACATATATAGTTAAACTTAGAATAAACGTACACATTCTGTTTTCAATCTACTGTAACAATTACAATCTTTTACTAATAACGGAAAATTATTTTTAATAACATTTAATCTACTAAGAATCTACACAGTAGCGAAGTATCAACCAGTTTTTTAATAATATGGAAATTTTCTTTGGGTTTATTGATAAAAATTTGTAATTAGTTGTTTGTTATGCTCAAGCTTTCGAATTCAACATTTTCGTTAGATGAACTATAATATATACGTAATTATGGAATGTAGGCCTAATATTAGGTAGCATTGAGTTGCTAATGTGTTTGTAACATTTGATAGTAAAAACAAAATTGTATGTAATCAAATAATGTATCCAAATTAACCGTTTCGAAAATTCATTGTCAATAAGAAAACAATAGATCGGTCTAAAATTTTCAGTATCAGTTTATAATTCATTGCATTGGAATTGATATTTGTTCGAGAAATAGGCGTTCTTTAAAATTTTTACCTTAACCAGTAAGGAAGATGCTAAAGAAGAAATAATATATGAAGTTGCTGAGCGTTAGTTGTGCTTATATTCAACGTCGATGAGTATTCAAGCGTTCAGTCTTCTAACGATGCTATTAAAGTTTTGTGAAATAAATATAAACTGATGAAAATGAATAATTGGATGTCAATATCATCTCATAAGAATCCGATTCAAAGAAAACACTTAAAAAAGGCACATTCTGAACTTAATAAACTGTCACAGGATGAATCGAACCTAACGATAAAGTATGTAAACGGTGTAACAGAAATAGTTAGTGAATAAACAAACTTGTCAGCTAAGACACCACGCCTAAAAAACTTATATATCACTTTCAAAATGTGAGAGATTTGCTTTTGAAATTGGTTGAGTTTTTTATTCTTCTACTCAGGATTGTAAATACGACATAAGAGCTTTTGTAGAGACTACGCTTTCTGATAATATATCAAACTTATAGCTTACTCCGCCTTATTCTTTAGACGTGGTCGTAGATTGAGTATAGTTAACAAAACGATTTCGTGACGGAGCATTACTTGCCGTAAAAAGTAATATTGTCTGTAAACCAATAGATACTAGTGAAATATAACTTTTTAAGACACATATCATCGATCTATTTGGTTGTTTCCTCAATCACTTAACCTTATCTATTTTTGTTGTTTATATACCACCCGATGTTGTGAATGATTATAAGTTCTTTTAGAAACTTTCGAACGTTTATGTTACACTCGTGATCACTTGTTAATATTTGACGATTTCAACATATTTCAAATTATGTAAATTATGACGCAACTGATTTAGTCTCATATTAAATTTTTTAGGTATACTTGATCTAACCCAATTTAATTCTGTTGTTAACAAAAAATATCTGGCGTTGAACAACAAACCTAGAACGTGGAAATTAATAGAAATTAAATAATTTTAATAATCTTTTTTAATACGTTCATGACGAAAATAGGCAACATTGTAAACAGTAATTTATGTCAGATGGACGTTTAAAACTTCAGGTCAGATAAAGGTTAATAGACATAGATATATTTACACATTTTCCCATAAAGTTGATCGTTATTCAGATTTTGAACAAGTTTGAAGTAACACTTAAATTCTACCTTAGGAATTTTTTTGCTGCTAAATTACGCGTCGTATCAAAAAAATTATATACGAACATAATTAGTCGATGTATTTAATGTCTATATGCTGGTATTTTTCTTTCTTTGAAATATACAGCTGTTTCAAAATCATTTGATAAAACCAAAAACTGCCTCTCTCCGCCACCGAATTTTTTCCAAAATTTAATCAGCTTCAGCAGAAATGAAAATAAGCTTAAATACGACAGATTAACTACCTTTCTGTTGTCGTTCTGCAGTTATCGTGGGTGCTAACATTGTCGTTCTGCAGTTATCGTGGGTGCTAACATACATCCACACACACGCGTGCGCGCACGTACGCGCTCACGAACTCACGCACCCATGGAGACGCACACCCACCCACAAATGCCCTAAGTAAGGACCTATGCATGTAGTTTCAAATCTTTTTCTGTAGTATTTTGTATTTTACATATGTTGAAGAAGAAATTATTATTATATAATTTCATAGTGTGCTTTCATATTTTGATTGCTCTAAGTAAATGTTTAATTTCTGTTAATACGAATATTTACATGTACACCGAGCGGCGTTGTTAAATGTGGTTGAGTGTTCTGTGGATGATTTTTGAAAGGACATGACATACCTTCGGCGTACCCTAGGTCGAGCGGTGTGACAATTATAGTAGAGCCATTAGCCATGTGCGCCTGGTTTGTAGCATTATTAAGAACTACTACCCATTATGACTAGGGGCTTATTACTTTAGTCGCACGACATTCAAGGTTATCTACAGTTGCGTGAATGTGTTGCGATGAAAAACAACATAATAAATCCATAGATTGCTTTATAAATAGCAATTAATGCTGAGTTTATTAAAAAATACAATCTGCATAAATTTGTTACATTTTTTGTGTATTGGTATCGTCAGTAAGCATTGTGTTTTTCTGGTCATTTGTACGTTGACAGTAAACATCAAAAGATTAAAGTAGGTTAAACGTTTAATTTGGGATGTAAACAAATTTGTTATAATTAAGGTACCTTGGGCATGGAATTGTATATTTTTATTAATGTTTTTAAACATTAAAGCCTTTCAATAACAATTACACTTATCTTATTCAATAAAAGATGTCGAGTAAATGTATGAAATCTGAAAACATAAATGTAAAACGACTACAATAGCTAGGAACCGTACATGAAAAAGTCAACTACGGAATATAATTATATTTTAGTAAAGATTAGCTAGATCATTAATAGATTAAATATTATTAACACTCTCTACGGGACGACGACTAACAATGTGTCACAATAAAAAAACAGGTTTAACCAGACTTAATCTAATTATCATGTAAGTCCAAAGTTATGAAAAGTGGTAAAAGTATTTGCAACGAAAAACTTAACATACCTATTAAACATATAGTTAAACCACAAAGGACAAAGTAACGAGTTTGCCCTGATAAAATTTCTATATTATCAAATTGAATGTTCGGATTTAAATTATTTAGCGCATGATCAGCTAAGGCAGATTTATCTGGTTGATTCAATTTACAACATCTCATACCTTCTTTACTTCTGTGGTTCTAATGTATACTTTTCCACAACAAAAAGATAACTTATATACTTCAGAAGCTAATAAGGCATCTTTAGGTGATCTTAAATGTTTTTTTAATCTTTCTTGTATCCGTAACATTAGTTTTGAACAAAAAATGTAAATATGAGTAGGTATCTTTCGCGGGCGGTGGCACTGTAAATGACTTTTTACTTTATTCTACAAATTTAAATAGAAGCGGGCACTAGTACCCGACCGTGAACTCTTGACCTTTTAATTACACTGAATATTTAAATAGAAGCGGACAGGAGCACCCATTAATTATTCTGCAAATTTAAATGAAGCGGGCATTGACACAGTCAATGAACTGAGCAAGTGCACTTATTAATTATTTTGCAATTTAGATATGAGCTGCAAATTAGATAGAAGCGGTTACTAGCACGGTCAACAACCTTTTAACACTAACACCGACCTTTTAATTATTCTACAAATTCAGATAGGAGCGGGTACTAGGACTATTTTTTCGATACTAGACGGAGAGGAAAATCCTGATATCTTTGTTTATTCATTATATAAAGCTAAGCGGATATATTCAAAAGCATAGTATCATCCTGTTACGATTCCAGTAAATACGTGCAGTTGGTCGGTCAAGTATTATACTACTTAAATAAATCGTAGTCAAATTACGTATATATTGGCCTTTCTTCAAATCTCTACTTTTCGCCAGTTGTGAAATTAGGCGGGATAAAGGATCAATACGTAGTGTTTGATGATAACAGATGGAAATATTTTTTGGACAAGCAAAGGATTATCACCAATTATTTTTATAGCTCAAATTCTGAATGGCAACCTATAACTGTGGGTACTAAAACTATCCAATTTTTAAGAATCGGCGATAAAACGGTAATCAAGATTGAAAATTGTATGTAATATATTTAAGCCTGGAAAGTTTAGTGGAGTTATGGAAAGTGGTAGTTTTAATAACAAATAGATTGCGAGATCTATCAACTCTAGAACTTGGGGATTTTTACAAAAATCTTGCTGAGAGCAAATATTGTGTTCGAAATAATTACATTATTACCTGGGGTGGTTGAATTAGATGGTGAAGTGGCTAAAGTATTTTAAGTAATAATTGACTGCTAACATGTAGGGTTAAGTAACTTTATTGTATAATTTGTTGTATGATTATTTAAAAAATAAAGAAAGGATTTCAATTTTTATATAAGTTTAAAAGATATTATCTGACGTCTGGGCAATTGATTTCTTTTTTAGTACTTTCAGAAAATCGTTGCACTTTATGCAATGGCCGAGTACCAGCGAAAGTGGAGAGCAGTGTAACCGCTTTATTGTCATACCACTGTACAGCTTTCATCTGTTAGTTTTTTATTTTGTTCCTTTTTCCATAGAAGAACCTGTGCCCTTTTGTTTATAAGTTTTTTTTCTGTGGAAAAGCTACATCCCATTAACCTCTTTGTTCTCACAGTTCCTACGCAATTAATTCCATTCTGTGACAAATATGAATACAAAGGAATACTTGTAAAATAATTGTCACAGTACAATTTGTGATGCATGTTCTTGGGCATGTTACGACTCATGCGGTACACAACATTGTTTGCGAAACCAAAATTTTCTTCCCCTTCAGATGGATCAACTTTCCCATTAAAAAATTCAGTCGTAAGAAAATCCACTGACTCCAGAAAGTACCCACAGTTTATAACCCCATTTATAGGGTTTTTTGAGATTATATGTCTTTATAGAAATTCTGCCCTTGATCATCGCAAGATAAATTTTCCTCCGTAAGGATTTTGCTGCATACTGACTGGATATGGTTTTATTTTCTATTTCCATATTATCATTTAAATGCAAATTTCGTTTCATTTCCTCAAAGCGGTTCACCGTCACAACGTCGGCAACTTGGGAAACTCGCGTATCTGCAGACCAATACAGTCTTGTACTAGGCAATCTTATTATTGACATCCACAATAAAATTCCAATAAATTTTTGTATTTCGTTGGTTGTCGTGACAAAAGGACGGTTTAGATTACTCTGGACAGAATAAGCATCTGTAGAAAGTGATCACAGAAAAATCTTCAGAATACTACATAAGGCGTAACTAATTCTAAAACATGTTGTGGCAAATCAGTGTTACCATAAAACTGTACATTACTGTTCTCTGTAAAAGTTTCTTCTTCTTTCCACAATAGTTTCTCACCTTTAGGTTTTGCAGATGGTGTGACAGTTACGAAATTACTCAAAGGAACTTCGTCTACAGAGTCGAAGTCGAATTTTCTTCATTTTCATTTATATGCTGATTTTCCGGGTTTCATCATCATCATCTGACAAAACAGAATCTTCACTGGCAGATGGAATATCTCTAAGTTAATAAACATTATTTTTTTTCCCGATAAAAAGTAGTCGAAGAGATTGGTTCTCAACTTTCGTCCATCTTATAGTGTATGTCCCAAGTGCACGGTGTTCCTAAACGGTCCAACCTATCTACGTCACAATTTGTAAATAAATATTCATATTTTTCAAAAATCAAAGTGTACATACCTTTATTACGATATTGTGCAGGTCTATAGAATTTTTTTTTAATAAAAACAGGCTTTTTCAACAAAATTGAACAGTCGAACTATTTGAGAAGTAACTAACCTCACACACGCTTGGTATGTGCTGCCACCTGTAGTTCAGTAGCGTAATTTGAAGGAGAGCGTCCCCAAATGGGAAACATATGCAGCTAAAGCATATACTACCCAAAATTCAGAATTTTTGAATTCCCACATGGGAATAGAATGCGATATAGGGTTAAAAATATGACTACAAACGAATCGTTATTCCATTAAAGGAATTAATAATATAATTAAACCTGTTAGATATACCCGTAAAGAACAATAACCACTTAATGTTGGTAGAGCCTTTTTTTTCCTTTCATAACTTACATTACGGATAAAATCGGAAAAGTATTAATTAACCATGAACTATTTTTAAACCTATAAGAAAGATTAAAGAACGCTTAAGATCACCGAAAGATGTTTCCAATGCATTATTATTAGCTTCCGGAGTATATAAGTAATCTTGTTCTTGTGGAAAAGTATATACATTGGATCCACAAAACGTAGCTTTGATACTAGACGTAAAAACACACCTCAATAACCTAACAGGTAAGAAAAAAATCTCAGATTAAACCTCGACTAGACCTCGAAATAAATGCTTTACCAATTAACTGTGTTAAGTTATCACAGCATTGCATAAATTTAACATGTGCAGTTAAAATTAAGGTTAAATTAAACATACACATTATGTTTTCATTGTGTTTATACATAACTATTACAGTCCTTAAATTTTACCGAAAATTATTTGTTTGTTGGATTTGTAATTTAACTAGATATTTAATTAGTATGTCAAGTTTTTAGTTATTAAGCAGGCTTACATTTATCTTATATCATTTAAAAAAATTATTATTTACTAAAGAAGATAACTATAATTGTGATCGAAACGTTTAAATTTATAAAAAAAATAAATAACAAATACAAGATTTCATGCCCAAAAGCTAAGTATCTTAATAAAGAATGATAATCGTAAAAGTTCGCATTTTTGAAAAATTACTTATAAATGGTGAACAATTTAACTCTAATAACAATAATTTTTATTCACAGGTTAAAGTGAATGAAACTGCATTCCGAAGCAGAGATTCACCATATCCACTAATTGAAGTAGAAAAGGCAGTCGAAATTATATTTTCCACTCTACACCGTGAATCTTTAACAGAAACTATAGACGTTTCTCAGTCTCTTCGTCGAATTTTAGCTGAAGATGTATACTCCAAAGAACCAATGCCACCATTTAACGCCTCAATTAAAGACGGTTACGCTGTTAAAACATCGGATGGTGCTGGAGTTCGTACCGTTCGTAACACTTTAGCTGCAGGAGATCAAGTATGTTATATCAATTTTCAGATAAAATATTTTCGTATATTTTTATCGTAGCTGTTAGATCGGCCGTTAGCTGATGGAGAAATTGTTAGTATTAGCACGGGGGCTGCCATTCCTGAAGGTTCCGACGCAGTTGTGCAAATTGAAGATACAGTTTTAGTGAAGGCAACTCCAAATGGTTCTAAAGAGTTACTGGTGGAAATTAAGGTTGCTCCTACATTTAATCAAGATATAAGGTAAACTTATAAGTGGTATTACTATTTTTTTAATAGGTTTGTTTTATTTAGACTAATCGGAAGTGAGATATCAGCTAATGAATTGGTAATTAATAAAGGAGACCTGATTAGTGCTGGACATATTGGTGTGCTGGCTACTCTTGGAAAAGTTATAATTCAAGTTTATAAGTAAGTATATTTTTACACAATTCTATCAGTATGTTTTTAATTAGGTACGTTACTATTACTGCATACCTTATTTTGTTATAATTTTTCGTTCGATTTATAAAGCTAACGTGTTTAAAGGTAAAAATGGTTACTAAAACGTAAACGTGACGAATTACTAAATATCCATATGGGCTACGAGCTTTTTAATCAAAGTGACGTACTATATTGCCAAATATTTTGTGATAAAGTAGTCATATGATAATGGTACATTTGACCGTGTTTACCGTAGTTTATTTAGTATATTTGCAATGTATCAAATTGACCTGTTTTGAGGATGCTAATTATGTCTAAAGCATAGTTTACCATCAATTCAACCAGTTAAATGAACGTTGAGCCTTAGACTTGCGAGAACAATTACAAAGTAGCGTGCTCGAACCCTAGGAGGTTGCCCAGCCGTATATTAAAGAAGTGGTAAAATCCAATGTCCTTATTTTCTTATGGCAGAGAAAAACCTCCCAATACGATAATGCGACATGGGTGTAGCAGAAACTATTGTCAATAAAATAACATAATTGAACCGCTGGAATCCACAGCATAGCCTACAAGGAGTGCTGTACTCGATAGTTTTTTGTTCAAGAACAATGAAATTTTTCCAAGTTTGGTAAAAAGGTTGCACTAGCCTTAACAGATATTGCGTGCGAATGTACTTATTGAAAGATTTTCAGATAAAGGTAAATATTTGATCAAGGATCATCTTAGGATCATGATATTCTAGATCAGTCAAATCTGGAATGTTAGTGACGTATTTTTATTATTATATATCTTTTTTTTTTGGAAATTCGTCATCGTTTCTTTTGCTGACGTCCTTCGAAGATATGATAGCGGACGTTAATCACTTTGTTTTGAATATTTTTGAAATTTTCTTTAAGCCCGTTTATGAATGATGAGGTTAAGAATGCACAAATTTCAATTTATAATAACGTCCCGATGTTACACATAATTAAATATCAGAAACTGTGGGTGGCTTAAATGTGAGGGTTGAATCTAAGTGCTACGCTGTACCCGATTTCTTTATAAATCTGATAAAGGATCGTTAACACCGTTGCCAATCATATTTCGCACATTTCTCTTAAATGGAATGTTCCCTGGAAAATGACCTAATTCCATTTTCGAAACTGGAGATAAGGCCAAAACTGACAACTACAGACAAACTGCATCCGTATCTAGCTTAGTGAAATTATGTAAAATTAGCTTGTTTGCTCTTGCATCTTACAAGTTTCGGTCTATAAATACAGCCTGATAAAGAGCACTCAGTTCATACAAGAAATTTTATAAGGGCGTCATGCACATGATGTGTACGTTGGTCTCGCCAAAATCCTTTGATAAAGTTAACCACAAAATACTTTGTCTAAGTTAATAATTATAAGTAGTGTTGCTTACAAGCGACACCTGACGTCCCACAGGGATCTAACATTGGCCCCTGCCGGCACAAAAATAGCATAAAAACAATCTAATTAGTGGACTGGAAAGTGCTTGAAGATGATCGTCATTTCAATTGATAAACGTTCCCATGAAGGATTTTGACAATTTTACTCCAGTTTTACATTAGGATGACTGATGATAAAGATTTAGGAGCGATTTCGTTCGAAGAAAATCTAAACCACACTCTGATCACAATTAACACAAAATAGTTATTTACGTAACAAGTGCAAAAGTGAGTGTTTATCGCACGCGACGTGTGTCGAGTGCAATGAACACATATTGTATAATACTGTAATATTTAATATCTAATTATGATCGATTATTTTTATTGCACTAGTGCAAGTTATACTAAAAAGGATACAAAAACTGTTCGTTTTTTGGATGGACGGGGAAAAAATAATTATTAGTGCGTTATGAATTTTATTTAAATGCATTCGATAAAACTGTTAATAGAAAGCTTCATAATTATATAATATCCTTTTTAAACATAAATATTCAGACCATTAAATTAAATTTAATTATAAAATAACGCTAACACTAATGGTGTGAATATTTATTTATTTAATAGCAAATGGTGTTATTTAATATGTCGATTGGTGAAAGTTTTAACTCATATGAATACATTTCTTCCAGATTTTGGCACTAATGATTAGGAAATCCTGTTTTTCTAATATTAAAACATGCACACCTTTTATTTGTAGCATGTGTACCATCGATATTTAAACCGTCATGTTATATACTGTTTTGAAACAATGATTACTGATGTACTATTTAATATGTCAGCAGATAAATAATGTTTAATTTTAGACGTGCACAAGTTGGTTTACTTTCAACTGGGAATGAACTCCAAGCACCACATGAGGAGTTAAAACCATCACATATCCGTGACAGTAATAAATTAGCACTTCTAAACTTACTTAAGGAATACAGCTTTGAAGCCAAAGATTATGGAATTGCTAGAGATAAGTAAATAGTATTCTCACAGTAATTAAGTTTTCTTATTTAACAATTTTTTTTCTAGTCCTGATAGTGTGAAGAAAGCTCTATCTGCTGCTTTTACCAAATGCGATGTTGTAATATCAACTGGTGGTGTGTCTATGGGTGAATTTGATTTAATTAAAAAAGTACTAATTGAAGATTTTGCCGCAACAATTCACTTCGGTCGTGTCAATATGAAGCCTGGGTAATAACTTTAAAACTAAAGAATGCAAATTACTGTTATTGTTACAGAAAACCAACTACGTTCGCAACGTGTAATCATGAAGGAAAGGTAAAGGTTGTTTTTGGACTACCTGGTAATCCTGTGTCTGCAATGGTTACCACAATACTGTTTGTAATACCTACTTTGCGTTATTTAGAAAACAACAGGCAAACAGTATTTCCAATGACGCCAGTTATTTTGGTAAGTGGATGTCCTATTTAAACAGAATTGACCTGTTTTTGTTTGTAGGGTGAAGGGTTTACTGTTGATCCAAGACCAGAATACGCAAGAGTAAAACTTACGTACGAACAGGGACAAAATTTACTTACAGCTTATTCTGTGGGAAATCAAATTAGCAGTAAAATTAATAGTTTCATTACTGCAAATGGTTTAATGTTGGTACCTAGTAAACATATACATCCAAATAATTTCAATAAGGGAGACATTTTAAATGCTATTGTTTTAAACACACATTGAAATAAAGCAATAAGGCTGAATTAAGTATAACAACATGTGTATTAATTTGTATTGTAGGTATAATAACAATATAAAAATAATATATACATAGTCTTAAAAATGACTAAATAAACCATACGGTTTCTGATACGCATTGTTTTATAATTATTGCATAGGTACTCATGGGTACGTAATTTGAGTATTCTACACAATGAAGATTTACGTTTTATTTTGATTATAAATCATTTAGACATGTATTAATCTCAAAGGTTTACACCAGTAAGACCTCTGAATTAAAACGTAGCTATGTTTAGGTTCTGCTGTCGAAACCGCTATATCTAGAGTATGGAGAGCTTTAGAAGGAAGTATGATTGGTTGGTAATCTAAAACGCCGCCTATATTTAATGCGACCTCATTGTCTGCTTTACTGCAATTAAAAAATATTTATTTAAATATTTTACCAATTTTACCAATACGCACCTTTTTAATTTTGGCATTGAATACATTAAGTCTGGTATTATCCCCCGTGGATCGATTGTAATTACCTTTATACCTAAAGGTGTAAATTCTTGACGAAGTGCATTACTTGCTCCTTCAATAGCGTATTTAGTTGCAGTATATGCAACTAATCCAGATTCTTCTCCATTTGTAGCACCGATATTAATAATACGTCCACTTGTCTTACGTAATAAACTTTGAAATATTCTTGCAGTTCTTAGTACACCGATGACGTTTGTTTTCAACATAGCATCCCAATAGGTTACGTCTTGTTGATCGAATCTTCCGCGATACGAGATTCCACTTGTGTTGATGACAGCCCATATACCTAAAAATTCTTTAATAAAATTATGGGTGTATATAAGTAGGTATTATTAATTGTGCCCAAAAATAAGTCGCTGTTAGTAAAATCTATCACAATATTAAGTTATGTTTATGCAAATAAAAATCTTAACAAAATATGGTTAAATATTATTAAAGATTGTAAACTGTTACTTTACATTGAAAGGAAAAGCAGAACACAAAGTTTAATGGTGAAATGATACATTTAGAATTAAACCTAAATGTTCAAGATATCAAGATTGCTATTTAGTCTTGGGAAGACGAAGCGGCGAAGAAAATAAAATAAATAGTTAATAATTGTAAAACTGATTTGGCGTATTGTCTCTATCATAAAGGCTGTATAGATTTTGATGTGCGAGAAAACTTTGTTAATATTATTACAGCACAATAAACATATTCACCGACTATTCATACATGAAAAGTCTACAATTTGCATATACAAGTATCTTTGTGAAATGCTTTTCTAAAGTAGTCAAACCGTCGAGCTCCCAATTCCAGATATGCAAGGGAAAGCAGTGTAAGTAAAGGATAAGTGGTTATTGCATCCTTGTCCTCTTGAATCTAAGATAATATTATGGCGTACCAAGCAGTACTTTTTAACATATGTGGATTTAGTTTTGCAACGTATATGACTCTCTAACATAAATAGGTTAGAGTTAAAGATCGTCTTGTTTAATTTTTTATTCATTTCAAACATAGGAATTTGAGAGATGAGTGTGAAAATTACATTTTGTCAAAAAAAGACGTTGAATATACTTTCAGTTAGAATTTCTATTGCGTTTAATTTCGTGTTATAAATTTAGCAAAGAACATAAAATTTAGAGTATAGCAGTCTCTAATAGGCACTGTAATCTACAGACTATGATTGTCTCTCTTTGCGTATATTTGGTGTGAAAGAGCAATGGCCAAGGAAAACATTTTTTAAGAGGATGTTGAACACAACTGGATTTTGTTATTATTGTACTCACTATATAACTGATTTTCAAAACTGATCATGCTCTCCACAATAGTCCTGTATATTAAACAAAGCTACTACGAAGAGACTTTTTTTGTGCTTAGCAAATTGTATATACAGGGTGACGAACTGAAAGTGGAGGTGGAGGATTGGGGCTAAACCGATAAATACCGAAAAAAGTATACGCAAAAGGTTTACCTTATTTTTAAGATTCTATAGTAAGTAAATCGTTGCTATAAGAAAGTAAATAAATAACTTTTTGTATCAACTCTGGATTCCTCGGTGAAAACTAACTTCGAAGTAGCAATTTTTTTTGCTTAAAACGCACGGCTCTCGAGTTATTTCAAATTTTGTTTAAAAACATGGATTTTATTTGGTGTATAATAACGTCTACAGTACACACCGTAGAAACTACCCATGTTGACGTTTGTAATAAGCAACATACAACAAATCTCTTTTATCCTTTTTAGAAAGTTATAAGGGGCGTCGCAACAAATATGAGCGCTTTTAAATATTGATCAAGTAAATTTTTCTAATCAAAACACCTAATTTTAATGCTAGGTACAATGTCTACTAAAGGCCGTTTAACATATTATGACAAGCACCTATCTGCCGAGTTATTTCAATTTTAATTCAACATGAGTGTTTTTACCAGAATTTTACGATATAAATGATGATAAACTTCTTTGCTAAGTAACAAGTGGAAACATTTTTTTGATACCTGAAATTATTTGTTTGAATTGGAATTTAACGTCGTTAGACTTTTTTTGTGGAGATATGTAACCCTTACTACTCCAGAAAATGTAAAGGAAGGAAAACGTAACGAAGTCTTAGTTTAGAAATGTGCACTCGTCTGTAAGTGTGGTGCCGGTCAACATTGTAGAACATTGTAGCTACCTAATTAAAACCATTACACTTGTTAAAATTAAATAGTACATTATTTCTTTTTGAGATCAGACTTTATCCTAAAAAATAACTAACATTTGAAGTTTTTGTGGTTGCTACATATTTTGGGAAATAAGGTTCAAGAAGCTGCGAATTTATAAAATTTTAGTGAAATTACTTCTATTTCCTTCAATGCCAATAATACCACAGTATACCTCAATCAGTAAAGACAAGCTGGTAAACTTTTTTTGCAGATTTTGTCATGCATGTCCTAATTTCGGCGGTCCTTCGAATAGTTGCTTGCAGGTGACGCTACTTTTGATCTCGTTAATGCGTGAATGTTATTTTAATAGTTTGGTATGTCATTTTGAATTTTGATTATTTGTTGTTATACTTGTAATTTGTTATTATTTTTAGTTTATATATTTTAATTAATTAGTTTTGTTCTATAGATTTGTACATTTTGCATGTTATTAACGGATTACGTACACATCTGAAATTATAGGACCATTCGACAACTACGTGGCCTAACGAATAAAACGCAAATATTTTCGAAAAAAGAAATATTCTAATTTTAAATATAGTCTTCTGCTTGTTCAACACACTCCAAATGTATAATGCCAAAGTCTTCGAAATAGCTATTTACAGTAGGTAGTGATTACTTTGGAATTAGACGAAACTCTAATACCGCAGAGTTATTTTTTTATGCTTGGACACATGATTACTGAGATCCAAATCTGTCGAATAGGGTGAATGTTCAAATCCCAATTCAGGAATTTTGGTCATTACAATCGCAGACTTGTGAACAGGTGCATTACCCTGATGGAAAAGCATTTTCTTCTTTACCAAATGAGGCCGTTTCGCTTTGATTTTGTCGTTAAATTGTTGCAACAAATCGGCATAATACTCGTCATTTTTCCCCTTTTCTAAGTTGATGGTACCAAGATTCCAATTCTAAAGAACAGTTGTAGTGTCCTTTCCTGCTGTCAAAACTTTTTTTGCCTTATTTGGTGGCGTAAAACCTTCTTCTGTCCACTGTTTGAACTATTCTTTGGTTTCGAGAGTATAATGGTGAAATGGCGAATTCAAGCTTCATCGACGGTTATGAAACGGCGCAAAAAGTAGGTCGTATTGTAGCGAAAATGTGACCAAAGATCCCGAGAAACACTCAAAAATTCGGTTTTTGCACTAGTGTGAGTAATCGTGGCACTCAGTAAAAATTCTGAGATACCCGCTATGTATGCTCGCGCACTTTTACGCGATGGCCATCCAATACGATACCTTTTTTATATCCGGGGTAGTAGCAGGTTTTGGACGTCCACTACGGGATTCACCATTTGTGCACACACAACCACGCTTAAATTCGGCAACTCAAATTTTATCCATTTAAAACGAAAGAGCGGATTCTAATAGTATTGTATCCAGCTCTGCTTTAAGTTTGGTTGGTGTAAAGCCTTCCACATGAAGGTACTTTATTATTGCTCTCGACTATTGCTTACAAAAACTCGAGACGTTCACTGTGGCGTACTGTCAAAAACAGACTATTTAATATACCGGTCTGTACTGCCATATTTAACGTATTAAAAGATAATTTAACCGAATGGTAAGAAACATTCCATCTCTGTGTTAGGTCACGTAGTTACCGAACAATCCTCGTTATTTGGATAATTGGATTCTTTGTAACCATTCTTGACGTATTTATAAACACGTTCTGCTAAACACTAGTCATGACTAGGGGTGAGCGATATCGCAAAATTGATATCAAAGTTTGATATTAAAAAAATATCATATCAATTTGATATATCAAATATTAGATATCTATTATCAAATATCAAAAAATCAAAAAATTAAAATATGAAGATATTAAAATATCAATATATCAAATATCAAAACATCAAAGTCTCCGTGCCGGTTGTGCCAATAAAAGAATGAGATGGGACTGATGGGAGCATCGTAAAAACTTCCCTATAAGTTTATTAAGAATACCTAACTAAACACTAACTACTTGGATATGTAGAGGTACATACGGTAACGTGGTACTGAAACTGAATAGCGATTTTCATCTAAAAGCAATTTGATCTCGTTACTACGTGCATGTACATTTGAGCAAGTGAGGAATGAAATGATGTTCCGTTCCGACTTCAAAGAATTGAGAAAGATTGTTTTTTCCAGTGTAATATTAAATAATGTGATATTTTGATATTTTTTTATTTTGATACTTTGATATTTTAATATCATATCAATATCTTGATATTTGAGATTAGATATATCAAAATATTGCCCACCCCTAGTCATGACATTCTTATTAAGTTTTGTAAACTATTATTAATTTTATTAAATACATAAATAAAAAGTTTACCTCGAGTAGGATTTGAACCTACGACCTGTGCTTTGCTACAGTACTCTAGC
This sequence comes from Vesta saturnalis, assembly GCA_036346205.1. NCBI lineage: Eukaryota > Metazoa > Arthropoda > Insecta > Coleoptera > Lampyridae > Vesta > Vesta saturnalis. The sequence goes on from JARFJB010002494.1 coordinate 89,113, forward strand.
GCTTTACTTCATAAGAAAAATTAACATAAAGAGTGGATTTGTTATATTCAAAAAATGTACATAATGGGTCTTCTATTTCATAAGCATCCGCTTTATTTTCCATTAAGGTCATCTATGGGTATTGTGATAAAAGATCGCTCACTCCGCCATATTAAAAAAAAAGGCACAAATGATATCATAGTTCCGACAGCTATTTGACCCCATAGATTGAGTTATACCGTGATAATACTATAAGTAACGTGAGCACGTCAACCAAGGAAACGTATGTATTTGGAGGAATTTACTTCGACAATGTCGGGGTTGTAATTTTTATCTTCATAGTAATAGTCAATTCGCTTGTTCAAATTAATAAATAAATGACACGATAAATAAGAGGTGTTGGATAAAATTCATTTATCCTCACGTACCAGTGTTTTTAGTGACTGAAATGAACTTTATTCACACGTGTCAAAATCCAATAGTCTTAAGTCGCCTTTTTTCAAAACTTGGTACGTGGGGATCAAACGTGGTATATGCCACGTGAGTGAAGCGTCATTACGTACTTGTAAGTAGGTAATGCCACATTCGAACCCTCGTGCATTCACTATTGAAAGCATACAATCACTTGTTTTATCTACTTAAAAACAATTCGAAAAATGAGTATTTTACTTTTCAGAAATTGTATCATCACGTTAAAACAGATTTCGATTTTGATGGAGGTCGAATGATGTTATTTTGAATTTTTTAATCAATGGGTTACAAACACAAACATGTCGATAGACAGAAAATTTTATGTGAAATGAAACACGTCGTTGTAGCCAAAATTAAGTTTTTGAGAAAATGTCTGCAGTTGTAAACTTCACGCCAAGATGTCAGATTTGTGTAATCCATTCAAAATTAAAACTGAAGGTATGAAGTATACCATTTTACACGTGGGGTGTAATGTAGGGTTTTTGGAAAACTGCGATTATTTACTCAATTCGGGGAACGACGATCGGGATTACCATAAAACTATCAATGAGGATTGGTTTCAAACTTGGGTGATCAAACAGCTGATTCCTGCGCTGTTGAAACTACCCGGAAATTGTGTGGTGGTCATGGATAAAGCACCGTATCATTCGGTGCAGTTAGGCAAGCCACCCTCATTTTGTAGTAAGAAAGATCAGTTGCAGGAGTGGGGATCGAAATTGAGGGAAAAATTACAAAAAAACAATTGTGGAACAAAATTCAACCTTTTCGGTCCAGAGAGAAAAATTATGTAGTTGATAATATTTTGATTAAGCATGGATATGTAGTCCTACGATATTACAATAAGCAAATAAGTTCTGAACCTCTACCGAAAGATAAGCTTTCTCCAAATGTTCTCCTACAATATAGCAAAATTTTTGTTTGCACACGGAAAAGATTATTTCAAATGATTGGAAGAAACATATGAAAAATTTTCGGGAAAATATCCCACTAGGAGAATCCGATTCAGATTCAGATAGTGGTATGGATTCAGATTCTCTTGATAATATAATGCAGTTGGAATAAGACCCCACTGTTTACCACCAAAATTTCAGCAAAAACACGTTTAAATATTTGGATTTTGTCTGGTATGTTCTAATACCAAAGCAGCAATCTTGTGCTCAATTCCATTTAGTTACCACTTGAATGGATACATTTCTGATTATTTACTTTCATGTGTACATAACAGTCACATCTTCACATTGGATTACTTATGAAAAAGTGCTTAGGATTTCCTGTATAGGTTAAATTAAATAGATACACATTGATCTTCTGGTCACCTATTGACTTTGCGGACGAAGAACGAAGTTTGCGTATAAACCTCCTCATCATGTTTAAAAGCCAAGGAAAGTAAAAGAAAAATGCAGTGGTAAATTTCACGAAATCAAGTCTTCACATTGGATTATTTAGACACGATGTTGTCATTTATGACCAATACAAAGAATGCATTCCGTTTTATGTAGCTAATAGACGTTCAAGGTCTGAAGACTAAAATTTACTTTTTTTTGATAGGTTACTCGAGATTCAACGATTTTCATGCAAACAACGTCTAAAGAGCGTGAAAAACTATGTTGCAACGCTACATTAGTTTCAGTTTCCAAAATATAACTTACAATTTTCAAACGTCAAGCTACGGTAGTAACTTTTTGTTCTTTTGACAGTGACACACTCCCTAGATTTCCATGGCCTAATGCAAAATAATATGGAACAGAGTACAGCAACAATGAAACTGTTTGAGCATGGCATAATAGTTTGACTTAACGTGAAAATTCTATCACCCTAACAGGGCCTACTGCGTGCCAAAAACATCGTAAATGGATTATTAGCGTTGAATAAAAATGACTACGTCTTATTGTAAAGATCATATAAGAGGAAATATGAATAAGTTTAGAAATAGCCGTTGCTACTGTAACATAAAACATATAAGAAAGTTATGTGCTCCCCATATGAGTTTGTTTGAAGTGTCTCCTTACTAATTTTTATTTTTATTTTGGTTGATCTCGATAGGACTAATGAAATGAATATTTTGGACAAATGTAGGAGAAAAATTACAAGTCTTTTTAAATAACAAATTTATAGCTTTGAGTAACGTTTCAAGGTCCAATGTAATTATCCTTAAAAATAAACGTAGTTTCAAATTCCTTAATAATTGTTACACCGGATGGTAAAGTATATATTATAAAAATAGCTAGAATAATTAAACTATTTTTATGACTTTACACTTAAACACATTACAAACGAACTGAAAAATTTGAGGTAAATAGATTCGTTTTTCAATATAAAATTTTTAATCACTTAGCTTGACCCTCACACCATTAATATAATGTAAAGCAATTATCATTTCACATTAAGAGTCATATAGACTCATTAATTAAATAAATCACAAAAGTTTCAGACTATAAATAAAATGTTAATCAGAAACCAGTCTAACTGTTGCACCTTTGAAGCAGAAATGTTTACACGGAAACCATCTAAAAATTTTAGCAGGTATACCATAACATATTTAGGAAATAACATAGGAAATAACATTAACTTACACTTACACTGCACTTAATGCTAGATTTTAATTTTGAGGTCATCGAAGTGGTAAACAAACTGGATCAAAAAATACATTCCTACCATGTAACTAATGAATAAACGATCTGAAGACATGCACTTTGTATTATCATTGAGTAAAAAATCATATAAATAATATGTTTTCAGTCAACGGTATTATAGAAGAATAAATATGATAGATGTGCATGAAACGTTTCATTTCAATATTAATAACCTAAATGAGTACAACACCAAATTGATTGGAGGTCAAAAACAGACATGACTTTCAACAGTAATCATGCATGAATACTAAATTAAATTTGTTTACATATAATGTATTTTGGTTATTCTCGTAACCTCATTAATAGAAGGACAAATACTTTAAACACACCTTCATTTGAATAATGTATACATACACTCCAAACGCACCGTAACGTTACTTACCGTCTTCGCCAGCCGGAAGATGCGCTCGTATAATATCAACGGCTTCGTGTGATATATCTTCTCTTGTTACATCTAAAGGAAGTGCTATTAACGAACCTTGTAATGGTACTGAAAGACTTTCCCGATATTTCTGCCATGCTCTTATTACTTTAGCGGCCGTACTATCAGTTGTTGATCCAGAAGAAGCACTTTCTTTAAGCCCAGCAAACACACGAAAACCGCGATTAGCAAAATGCATTGCTATCTGTAAAATGTGCAATTAATTTAATTATAATAATACTTTATAGTAAAACCTGTAGTCCTAACGCATTATCACATGATGTCACCAATATAGGCTTACCACCTCCCGCAATATTTTCATCCGTCTCCAAATTGGAATTGTTTCGAATTTTACATAGAAGATAAAGGAGAAGAGCACCCGCTATTGAGAATAGTGCTATAAGTTGTAATGCCAGGACCAGTGCCGTTTGTTCATCCATTGCAGTCTGAAAATGAAAGTTACTATTGTGAAATTGAAGATGCAGTTCTTACTTAACTTATTCATTAATTCGAATGCAGCAAAAATTAATAGAGCATAATTTTTAAATAATACGGTATGTGTTTACGTTAATTTCAATTTAAAAAGTACATGCTCCAATCATTAGGTACATTCACTTTAAGAATTTCGGTAAATTATAATAGAATATAGTTTCATGGTGAATGTCGCTTTTTTGTTATTTAAATTATACATACAAGAAAAGTAATTTTAGTGAAGTACCGCAATAATAACCTTAAATTTTATGGTATTCTTTATAAATAGATCAACGGTAATAGTAATTTCTCTACGCTTATTGTAAATAAGTTGAGTTTTTAGTTATTCTGTATTTGAATATAACAATGTCAATTTATTACGCCGTTGGCGTTAGATTCATTACCGTTTCTGGCGTTCCCGTAAATTTTTCCCTTTCAAGCGTTAAGGCTTATACAGGGTGTTTAAAAAAAAGTGGCCCGTTGCTAGGATAGGTAGAACACTTAAAAATAAGTGGGGTTTACTTGTTAAAAAATGTTCGAAACGGCATCCTTATTCAAGATACAGGGTTTTAAAAAAAATTTGTGTACACATTTTTTACCATTCTGTCGAAACTACCGGCAACACTGTAATGAAATTTTGTATGAATATGTTGTGGAAGCTGACCCATCTCATGGATTTGTTTTTATATCTGGCTCTCATAGAAGGTGCTAGTTACATGGTTCGTACCGAGTAGTTTTAAACATAACTTTTTTAAGGTTAGATTTTCTAGCCCAAATTTTAAGTGAACTTAAACATCATTCAATTTTACACCAAACAGGTACTATTGGTAAAACTCGATACTGTGTACCGTTTTCGGAATATTTTGATTTGAAAATGACAAAGTAATAACTGATGCTGGCATAAAGTAAGTATTCTTATTAAAAACCAAAAACAATAACATTATTCTAAGGCTAATGATTAATTAAACAAAGAATCACAATAAGAAAATTAAAATAAGTTTGACTAAAACATGAAATATTCAACCAGTTAGAGCACTTGTCATCAGTTAACAATGGAAAACTGGGAAACGTTTCTGCATAACGAGTAACCGCTGCACTAGTGTTTCCTAAAAACTCGCCTAAGGTTAATAACATGTCGGTGTATTCAACATCTGAATACATTTTGATTATTAATTAACGTATTTATCAACAATATTAAACGTTATTGACATTACCGTCTTAACTATCAATAAATGTCAGTTTTCCATGGTTAACTGATGACATTTTGGACACTTACTCAAACTGATTTCATGTTTTTAGTCAAATTTATTTTAATTTTCTTATTGTGATTCTTTGTTTAATTAATAACTTAGGCTTAGAATAATGTTATTGTTTTTGGTTTTAATAAGAATACCAGCGTCGGTTAATACTTCATCATTTTCAAATCAAAATATTCCGAAAACGGACACAGTACCAATAGTAACTTCGGTGTAAAATTGAATGATGTTTAAGTTCACTTAAATTTGGACTAGAAAATCTAACCTAAAGTTGTGTTTAAAACTACTAGTTACGAACTGTGTAACTAGCGTCTATGAGAGCCAGATATAAAACACATTCATGGGATGTGTCAGCTTCAAAACAAATTCATACAAAATTTCATTACTATGTTGCCAGTAGTTTCGCTATAATCGTAAAAAATGGTTATACAAAATTTTTTTAAAGCCCTGTATCCTGAATACGGATGCCGTTTCGAAAATTTTTTACTAAGCATATTCAACTTTTTTTTTTAGTGTTCTGCCTATCCTAGCAACACGGTCACCTTTTTGAAACACCCTGTAGATAAGAACTTAAATGCGTCTTAAATTCCGTTTCGTGCGTATCTAAGTTATCTACTCGAAACTGAATAAATATAACAAAAAGTAAAAACACACAAGCCATGTATGATAACACATAACGCATATACACAATAATTATAAACAAACGTGCAGAAACTGGCACATGTATAATGTATAATGTATAATGTATAATGTATAAATTAAAAAAAAAAGTAAATGATATGTGGAGTAATCTATATCTACGATAATTAATTAACAATGCAATGAAATCTAACTTAAACTTTCTTAATCAAATTTTACAATATACTTTAACTTATTCAACGTTTCACTAAGACTGTGCCCATTTTGAGTTTGGTAATTACAACTGCTCTTTTACAGGTACTTATGCACACACTATTTTGTAGGGAGACATTATTGTAATAATGCATTTATTCCTGAAGAATATTCTTCATTTCAAATATAATTGTGCATAGAATGCGTCAGTATACAGGGTGGGAAAAATTTGAATGCTCACCATTGGGATCTTAGAAACTATAGGATATACAGGAATCGTTAAATGGGAAAAAAGTTTCTTACATTTATACACAGAAAAAAACCCGTAATACATTTAAAAAAAAATCAAAACTTACTGAGATATTCATAATAATATAAAAATTGTGATTTTTCATTAATGTTAATAATTTTTTTATTTATAAAGATAACGATTTGAAATTTGGTGTATGCGTACTGTTCAATAGTCTTTATATCATTTTATAAAAAACATTGTTCTAGGCCTGCTAGATATTAAGAAACAATTGCCAACTTTCTTTTTTGTTATGGACGCCATATTTGTTTTATGCAATGTTTAAAAGTAGAAAAAAATTTCAATCCAATGGTATAATATTCAATAAGGTTTATACTTAATTTCAATGAAATATTACCAATTTTGTATTTATCAAAGAGTGCTTTGAAAAACAAATGCACGAAATAATACGTCTTATACATATTAGGTTAATAAGACAGTAGTGAAATCTGATTCAATACGTTAAGATTTAAGATGGTTCGGTACAGTGAATCTGAAAAATTAGATATGTACAACATTTACATTAAAAACCATCGTAACTCTAAAGTCGCTGCGCTTGTTTATCAAAATACGTATCCGGAACGACAACATCCGTCTAGATTTGTGTTCTCAAGAATTTCAAGGAATTTAATTAAATTTGGAAAAGTTTCGTAGCCAAAAGGTAAATATGTTCATCATAATGATGTTAACGATGTAAATGTTTTGGCGGAAGTTCATTTAAATCCTGAAACATCAAGCCGTCGTATTGCGAATGAATGTAACATTACCGATCGCGCAGTGCGCAGTATTCTTAAAAGCATAATTATCATGATTATAAGTTTACTAAAGTACAAATGCTTTATAATGGAGGTACGAACAGAAGACTTGAATACTGTCAATGGATAAACAATAGAATGACTGAAGATCCGATTATTTATAATAAAATACTGTGGAGCGATAAATGTACCTTGACTAATTCAGGTTTATTCAATTCCCGCAACAAACATTATTATGCAACCGAAAATCCGTACTTGATGTACCAAACGAGGCCTCAAAAGGTTTTCAATTAATATTTGGTGTGGGATATTAAATGTTAAAATTCTTGGACCTTACATTATAAATGGAAATTTAAATTCTAATTTATATCTTAATTTCCTTCAAACGCATTTGGAAGATACGCTAGACTATTTACCTCTACATTACATAGAAAGTATGAAATATTTTCAACAAGATGGATGTGCCGCCCATAACGCAAGAATAGTTCAAGAATATTTAAATACCAGATTTCCCAATAGTTGGATTGGCACTTACGGTCCTATACGATGGCCCGCTAGATCACCTTGTTTGAATCCACTGGGTTATTTCTTATGGGGGTATGTCAAATTCAGTATTTACAACGAACCATTGTTCAATGATTGATCGTGAGACTGCAGATGTACCACGTAGAGTCGCTTTATGTTTAAGACAAAATGGAGCTCAATTTGAACATTTATAAATATTTACATTTGTTTGTTTGTTATTTTCAATAATTCATAATTTCTTGCTACTGTACCAGTTACTTATTACAAATTTAATAGTTCATGATTAAAATAATTTTACAATCGTACACACAACTTGTTTTTCAAAGCACTCTTTGATAAATACAAAATTGCTAATATTTCATTGAAATTAAGTGTAAACCTTATTGAATATTATCCCATTAGATTGCAATTTTTTTCTACTTTTAAACATTGCATAAAACAAATATGGCGTCCATAACAAAAAAGAAAGTTGGCAATTGTTTCTTAATATCTAGCAGGCCTAGAACAATGTTTATGATATAAAGACTATTGAACAGTACGCATACACCAAATTTCAATCGTTACCTTTATAAATAAAAAAGTTATTAACATTAATGAAAAATCGCAATTTTTGTATTATTATGAATATCTCAGTAAGCTTTGATTTTTTTTAATGTATTACCGGTTTTTTTTCTGTGTATAAATGTAAGAAACTTTTTTCCCATTTAACGATTCTTGTATATCCTATAGTTTCTAAGATCCCAATGGTGAGCATTCAAATTTTTCCCACCCTGTACATATAATTTCGACACATAATGTGATAGTTTGCGGTGTTGTAACGGGATTAAAAAAATTACCTTTTATTTATATATTTGCCATGGAAACTAGGTTAGGTGGTAGAGCAGCAGATGATTATTTATTTAACCATGCGGAACTTCGTCTAGACTTTCAACTTTCTTTTTATATTCTATATATGTACATATTTTGATTAAAGATATTATTATTATTAGTATTATTATATTGGGATGTGATTTTCCGATCTGTCTGTTGAGCCTGCTTTGCCCTCCTTCTACAAAATAATCGTTGAATTTAACAATTGATTCGTCGGTAGTGGAACTGATAATGGAAGGGAGGCAAAGAGAAGAGATGGTAAAAGAAGAGGAATTCATAACCAAGAAAGTATGGGCTGAAGAGAGTATAAAGAAGTACAAAGAAAAAATGGTAAAAACAATATTGGAAGGTAAGGGAGTACAAAAGGGTGTAGAAGAAATGAGAGAGAGGATGAAGGAAGCAACGGAGAAAGTCAAGTTTTAAAGATGGAAAGGGCAGAAAGGTGTTGTGGCAGAGAATGCAAGGAGGCCAAGAGGAAGGCAAGAAGAACACTAAGACGGTGGAAAAACGGGAAGGTAGAAAAAGGATAAAATAAGGCAGCAGTAAAAAAATACGAGAAACCTTCCGATAGTAAAAAGGAGGAAAACAAAAACACACAGGAAGAGCAGATAAAGGATATAATCTTCATTAAAAAAATAAAGATAAGAAGATGGACACATACGGGAATACAAATAAACGAATGCGAGAGATATTTCAAGAACTTGTTGGAAGGGGAGCAAAGTCAGAAAGGAGTAAGAAAGTATACGAAATATATGCAGAAGGAAAAGGAATAAAAGAAGAGAAAGTAATAGAGGCAATACAGAAGGCGAAAGGTAAATCGGTGCGAGAAGACCGGATACAAGGTGAGGCGTGGGTGTATGGAGGAAAGCAAAAAGGATAGCGAAAATAATAAACAAAATAAGGAGAGAGGAAGGACTCCCGGAGAGATGGAGTGAAGGACATATATGTCCAACACACAAAAAAGGAGACAAAAAATAAGTGGTAAATTATAGAGGAACCAAATTGCTACGGCCTACAAAATATACAGACCGTGCTAGAAGAAAGGCTAGAAGGAAACAGAGGAAAAGAAATTGTTACCAGATGGACAGGTAGGATTCAGGAAAGGAAGAAGAACGATAGATAACATATACATACTGAAACATATGGCAAATAAGTAACTAGAAAAGAAAGGGAGGAAATTTATGGGGAAACGAGGAACTTACTAAGAATGAATGGGAAACTGAGCGAGAAATTTGTAACAAGGCAGGGACTGAGGCAAGGATGTCCGTTGAGCCCAAGCCTGTTCGCTGTATACACAGGAAACCTGAAGGAGACATTAAGGGGACAACAAGTGGGTGGCGTGATGATGGGAACACGAAATTGTGGACGTTAGCATACGCAGACGACATAGCACTAATAGCAAAGGAAGGAAAAGAAATGAAGGAGATGATAAAAACGATAGACAGATACTTGAAAAGAAAAGAACTGGAAGTAAATGTAAAAAAAGGTAAAGGAAAAGGAAACTATTATTTGATAAACTAATAAAAAGTGTGGTATTGTATAGGTCGGAAATGTGGTGGTGGAACGAGCAAAAAGGTGGAGAGGGTACAAGAAAAATACTATAAGTGGGTGGTGGGACTGGAAAGAGAAACACCGGGGTATATCATCAGAGAGGAAGTGCAAGAAGAAAAAATAAGGGTAGAGGCAGGAAACAGAGCATAAAGTACGACGAGGAAATGAGAGAAAAAACGGAGTGTGAAATACTACAAGAATGTTGGAAAGAAATAAAAGAAGCGAGAATAAAATATGGCCAAGAAAACAGAAAAGAATATTATGAAAGAAACGGGTATGCAAAGGAAGAAATGGAGAGATTACGAAAGGAAGGAGTGAGAGTGAGAGAGGACGTAACAAGAGTGGACAGAGATGTGCAAAAGCGGGAAAGACGGACAAAAGTTGAATAATGAAAATATAATGTAAGGTATACGAACATTAAGAAGGGGATATTTGAAAGGGGAAGGAAAGAAACGGATATGCAAAGGAAGAAATGGAGAGATTACGAAAGAAAGGAGTGAGAGTGAGAGAGGACATAAGAAGAGGGGACAGGGATGTGCAAAAGCGGGAAAGATGGACAAAAGTTAAAGAATGAAAATGTAATGTAAGTTATACGAACATTAAGATGGGATATTTGAAAAGGGAAGGGAGGAGGTAAGAAAGAAAATGATAGCGAGATTTGGATGTAGGAACGATGAGAGGGGTAACAAATATTGGAAAGGCGACGAAGATAGAAAATGTAGGTTGTGCGGGAAAGAGATAGAGACTATAAAATATATACTGAAAGAATGCAGGGAGTTGAAGGAAGGGGAGGGGGCGGTAGAAGAAACAGTAGAGGAAAACGGAAGGGGAGCGGATCGGATGGAAGAAACATGGAAAGTGAGAAGATAAGGGGATAGAGGACAAAAGGGAAGAAGACAGTGTAGGTTAAGTCAGGAAAGGCTGTAAATAGTAGATGAAAATGTAAAAATATAAACATAAATACTTTGCAACATTTGTAAAAACGAGCAAATAAAGATAAACTAGATAGTTTGTTTAAAATGAAAATTACATCTTTGATATCTGTAGCCGGAAAACTTCTTCTATAGCATTACGTGCGTCAATTCAAAATCGATAATACACTTTTTGGTAAAAAATCCTTAACTTTGTTATTTAATGGAGAAAAGTCATTTTCACGACCATTTGACCCGTATTATACGGGACAGTCCCTTTTTTAAACACATCATTTCGTATGTGTAATTATTTTAATAAATTACGTAAATGTTTTGTTCCCTTCTGACGTTTCAATGTTTAGAAGGAGTTAATGAGCTAGAAAGTACGAAAAAGCGCCACCTTCAAATAAGACACAATAATATGATATCACAAGTTCCACAATTTACGAGACTTTTCTAGCGCGCGATCCCGCTTATGAGGCAGTATTAAGTATCAGGTCTAGCGTGGAAAGAAATTGCTTACGACGGTAAATAGTTCGTTAGTAAATAACTGTTTTTAAATAAATAATGGTCATAGTGTAGTGTGTATATAGGGAGGTAAAAAATCAGAAAATGCAAAAAAGAAAGTGTACAGGATGAGCGAAAATTGAAGTTTCAGCTAAGAAAAGAAAAAACGGTAGAAAAAATCTGAAAAGATGTTCTTAAATAGGATTGAGTAAAGTCGAGTTTTAAACTTAATAAGGAAACATGTAATTTAGACAAAGAGCTAATATCATTTTGATATGAACCCCAGTAACTACTCAATGGGAAAATGCAATTTTAAAATTTAATAAAGAAATCAATGGAATATTGATTGAAATGATGTCGTCTTAGATTTAAAGATTGATAAAGGTGTGGTTAGGGGTCAATTTATGTTGATGCCATATTGCTTTTAATACAAAAAAAATAATGAAGTGCTTGGTAGCGGCTGTATTTATATGTTATTTGTATTAGTCTAAGCAATGAGAATATTCAATCCCGTGACCTTTCTACATTTAATTAAACAATGAAGTAGGTATAAATACTGTACTTAGAAACGCACGAAATGGGATTTAAGAAAAGAAATATTGAACGCCCAAAAGGAAACATTTCAAGTAAAATTTTTCGACGCTCAAAAGGGGAACGCACGAAACAAGAAAACACCAGGAGTTAAATTTGTTTAAGTAACCAACAATTCTTACAAATTTAAATCAAAACTTTTAAAGTGTAATAGTGAAAATAATTATGTAAATAATACCATACCTAAAGCAGGCTTTTGCACATACTTCAAATCAAAAGTACTGAGGCACAAATTTAAATCATTATTATAAGTTTTGTTATGAACGAATAAGTTCAAAGTGTGTAATTAAAATTATGATTAATTTTATTAAATACATAAATAAAAAGTTTACCTCGACTAAGAATTGAACCTACGACCTGTACTTTGCTAGAGTACCGCGTTAACCAACTGCGCTATCGAGATTCAAGCCCAAATCGTTGAAAATTTTGTCTTTATGTATGTAAAACTGATTTAAATCCTAAATACAATCAGATTACTATCAAATTACTATATTTAATGGAATGTGAGCCTGCAATATCGCAAGGATTCACACATACCAAAGCAACTTGACTAATATTAAATTACTATAAGTTAATTATTATTATTATAAGGTTAGCGCGGTACTCTAGCAAAGTACATGTCGTAGGTTCAAATCCTACTTGAGGTAAACTTTTTATTTATGTATTTAATAGAATTAATAATAATTTTTAATTACATATTTACTTTTAAACTTATTCATGCATAACAAAACTTATAATAATTTAATATTAGTCAAATTGCTTTGGTATTTGTGAATCCTTGCGATATTGCAGGCTCACATGCCATTAATATAAGTAATTTGATAGTAATCACATTATATTAAATCAGTTCTACATACATAAAGACAAAATTTACATCGATTGGGGCTTGAAGCTCGATAGCGCAGTTGGTTAGAGCAGTACTCTAGCAAAGTACAGGTCGTAGGTTCAAATCCTACTCGAGGTAAACTTTTTATTTATGTATTTAATAAAATTAATAATAATTTTTTAATTTAAATCATATTTATTCAAAACATACATATAAGATACGTTTGTTTATAGAAAGTTCTAAGGTGATAAAGCTACGCCTAAAATGCCGATTAATTGATTAATGTCTATACAACGCATACAAAATACAAAACATGATTAAACTAAAACTGTTTTAAATTAATTCAAAATTATAATAATACTTTTGAGTTATTCTTGTATGGATTTATTCATGGATAAATACTTTTTTTTAAGAAGTAAGGCAATTATTCACTTCCAGTTAATATTGGATATTACCTCTATCTTTTAATAATAACGGAGTATGGCTTAAACTGATTCTGAATTATTTATTTGAGCGAATATTTATAACGATTAAAAGCAGGTCATCAAACTGTAGAAACTTGCTGTGTTATAATAGTCAAAAATACTAACCCTGCTATCGAAAATACGTATTGTGTGCAATAAAAGCATGAATAACACGATTTTCTAATGACTTACAACATGTTTCATATAGTTTAGCAAAAAAAATGATGTAATGTAAAAATATTAAATATTAAAGGAATTCTCTTTTTTATTTTTATTTGTTTTACACCAATTTAAATGTTTCGATAAAAATTACAGTTATCGAAAGTAATCAAGGCAGTCAAATAAATATATTATAAGTTTTTTTAGTCAAGTTGCTTTGGTATGTGTGAATCCTTGCGATATTGCAGGCTCACATTCCATTAATATAAGTAATTTGATTGTACTCTCATTATATTTAGAATTTACCTCAGTTCTACATACATAAAGACAAAATTTACATCGATTGGGGCTTGAACCTTGATGGGGCAGTTGGTTAGCGCGGTACTCTAGCAAAGTACAGGTCGTAGGTTCAAATCCTGCTCGAGCTAAACTTTTTATTTATGTATGTATGTAAAATTAATAATAATTTTTAATTAAATAAATATGAAATTTATGAAATATGAAAACGCAAAGACAAACCTGCTATAACGGTTAGTTTAACGTATTTAAAAGCCAACTACGGAATATTATTTTATTTTATTGTAGTGAAGGTTAACTAGATTTTTAATAGAATAAGTATTATTAAACCACCTTGAAGAAAACGGTCGAAGGCTAATAATGAACAATGTCGCAGTCAAAAAACAAATTTAACAAAATTTAAAACTATAATGTAAGTGTAAAGTTGTGCAAAACTTTAATTTAAAAATGGTAAAGGCATTTACTGATAAAAACTTGATATACAAATTAAGAATCTAGTAAAACCATAACAAATTGCGTTACTATTAAAAGACTGTAATTGTAATGGCACATGAAAAACATGATGTGCACATTCAATCATTTCAATTTCAACTATATATGTTAAGCTTTTGCATCATAATTTAACATACTTAGTAAAGTATTTACGTCGGGATATATGAAAAACAGAGCAAGCCTCGGCATACCAGAAGGTAAAATTTAATCTCAGTATTTCTTATCTTTTCAAGTTCTTGAATGTTTACATATCTCAATATTTTCTCATTATATACAAACATAATAAATAGATTTGTTTTGATAAAATTTACCAAATTGAATGTTATCATTTACTGAGGACGATAACTGTGAATTGTTATGGAAACGTTTAAATTTGTATAAAACAAATAAAAATATACGATTTAAAACCCAAAAGACAATGAGTGATAATCGTGAAGTTTTCATTTTCATATTTTATCTTTTCAAGTTATATTAAATTTATCTAATTATACAATATTATTTAATTATTATAAACTAAACGAAGAATATAAATAACATAATTTTACTTAACCCATTCAGATTAGATACAAGGTGACTGGTAAAGCAGGCGTATTCTTTGGAGGAGGTATTGGTAAAGTCAATTTGCAGTCGATTTGACAGTAGGATCCATTATACAAAGCTCACTAATTTTTCAGCTACTCAAATTACTAAGCTTACGACATTGAAGTTATTTTATTTTTCAATTACTTGACATTGTAACACAAGATTTTGAAGTAATTTTCACGAGTCAGAGCAGTTGCGTCACTAATATTAATACTGTCAAAGGACACCGATGTTGTCAGATTGTGAAGAATAACTGTTTGACAACTGTCAAATCTCAGCTTCAGTGGTTATGTCTATTTTATCAAAATAATCAAATTTAAATTTTATATTTCTTTTATATACCTACATCAAATATTTAATTTCAGAAATGCTTTCCAAAACCGAAGAGAATTACCAACCTAAATCAGTTCTATCTGCATCTCCCCGTGCACAATAGGCGGGTTTGAAAGGTGGTAATTAAACTAAGTTAGTTATGGAGCAACTGCTCTGACTCGTGAAAATTGGTATACCAACGATTTTGATAAACTAAAATAAAGAACAATTTTAAACCTAACGCTCCTTTATTGTAACCGGTGTTCAATAAGTCTTTCAGTCCTGGTGGCTTTGTACGATAGGCCATATATTATCCATATTATAATGTCATTTTCATTGAATTTGATATTACTATTGACATAAGTCAGATTATAATCAATCAGAAATGTTATAATATGGATAATATAGTGACATACATACTATCATACAAGTCACCCAGGACAATAAGACTTACTAATATTTATTTCAAAAATTTTCAAATTTAAGAAACGTGCATATCGCTTTTAAAAACTACTCTGTTTTGTTTCGTTTTAAAGGAAGTTGACTGAAATAAACCGACAGCAGAAGTTCCCAATAAGTGTGAGCGGCACAAAAAAAATACATTTAAATAAATTCCAAAGCTAATAATAATAATAATAATAATAATAATGTCATATGGATATAGGTCATATTCTAATTAATTACAGAACTACAACATGGACCTATATCCAAATGATATTTTTATTTTAAAATTACTTCCCGAACAGGATGGCAAAGTGTTTTACACCTATTATAAATCAACCTTGTATAGAAGACTACAAATACTTAATACCTATATCTTATCCTTTTTAAACTGAAATAATTTATTGCACATCAAAAGTTACTTATTTACTTGCGAGAATTAATTATCATTGTAAACAAAATTAAATCTTTACTTTAACGTCTGCTGTATGCATCAAATTGGTTCTTATTTACAGTCATCATGAGAGTAACAAATTTGAGTGATTCATAACTA
The DNA here is from genome assembly GCA_036346205.1 of Vesta saturnalis. Lineage (NCBI taxonomy): Eukaryota > Metazoa > Arthropoda > Insecta > Coleoptera > Lampyridae > Vesta > Vesta saturnalis. Next base: position 105,300 of record JARFJB010002494.1, read on the forward strand.
CTTTCTAATTCAAAATAAATTAGATGCCATTACGGTAATTTTTGTACAAAATATCTGTTCTCAGAGCGTGTTGACTTTTCTATTATTGCTTTTATTATTATTTATTATTCAAAAACCCAAAAAAGATAAGTATTTTATTATTTATTGTTGTTTTAACCGCTCAATGGAAGAAATTGTTAAATGGAAACGTGGACAATCTTTGCAAGTTTCAGAAAAGCAAATACTAATGAATCTTCTCAGTTATCATTTTAATTACACTAACGATTCGATATCCAATATATTCAAAAAGTGTCAGAAATGAGTGGCGTAGGCGAAAAGAAACTTTACATCGTGAGACGAGAGTACGTTTCACCAGCTGGACTACTTCCTCCAACAGAAAGGCCCAAAAAGCGCAAAATTGTTACACACCGTGAAAACAAAGACAACAGAGAAATGAAGAGTGAAATTCGCAGAATACTGCACTAGTTGTATCGGAAAAATATACCGTCTACAAAAAATTCTGTATTATAACGGGTTTATTGATGGAGCAAATCTGACTTTTTTGGCTAAGAAAAATACCCAAGAGTATCATAAATGGATAAACCCAACTTCAAAAAGTGGTTCGAAGATCAATTGGTTCCGAATACACCAGAAAAAAAACTGTTGTTATGGATAATGCCTCTTACCGCAGTAGAAAGTTACAGCAAATTCCGAAAAGTACTTCGATGAAAGCCGAAATTCAGGCATGGCACCGGTCTAAAGGTTTATTTTTTGAAGAAGACTATTTAAAAAAATAATTGTTGGAAGTACTCAATACCTACAATCAGAACTATGATGGGTATGAAATCAAATAAATTGCAAAACGCACAAAGTGAAGATCTTTAGACTCCCGCTCTACCATTGCGAACTGAATCCTATTAAATTGGTGTATAGTAAAAACGTATTTAATATAAATATTATGGTAAACACTGTTTCATTTTGGCATTTATTGAAATCAACGCTCGACATCCACGATATTATAAATACATAATTAAAGATCCTTGCTTAATTAGTTTATTGTCCATAATTTGCTTATTTTAAAATTATGACATATTCTATAATTATTTATTATTAATCTTTAAAAAATAAATTGAATGCACAATTAAGCGGATTTTTTTCATATAAGGTACGTAGCCGGACACCACGAATTTTAAGGAGAATTAAGTCCGAACTTTAATCAGTGAAGCATATTTGCGAGTTACGCCATAAAAATGGAATAACTACGTAAATCACGTAATAGCAATGTGGGAAGTCGATAATTTGTTAAAAGATATAGAACCAATTATTATAAATATAAATGATGCAGATAGTGATAGTGACATTAATAGTGAGGTGAACAATAGTGACAGCGAGTTGTAACACAATTTTTAAAATTTCCAATTAAAAATTATAATATTTTTAGTACTGTATTTTTGAATTTCTATTTTAAATATATAAACTGGGTTGCCGAGAAACACATATTTGTTTAATTTATCTTTGCACGATATCAAATCCACTAAATTTGTCGAATTTTATGCTTGTTAAAACCTAATTTTATTCTTTAAAGAACTATGACAAGTTCCGATTAAAAGAACAGTACGTAATTGTTTTGTTCATAAAATTGTTTGGATGCCACTGACAAACGTACAAGGTAATGAGGGGTTGTAGTTAAGCTTCTACATTACAATAGTCGGATTTGTTAGTCTGTGATCGGTGCGTTTTTTCTACAGAACACTTTTGTGGAGACATATGGCATCGCTGTTTGTTGCTGTTTGCCATAAGGCCATGTACTGTCTAGGCACCCTGAGACGGTCCATAGAAATACCTTCTCAAAGAATTACGACTTTAACTGTTCTTTGTTAATTTTTGTTGTGTTACGTTGGGGACTATACTTAAAAAAATGTGTTTGTTTAACTTAGTTTTGTTTTCTCTCATTATATTCTGATAGACTTGAATCTTAGTGGTCTAGATGATATTAATATAGTTCAGATGATACAGAACAACTGTTGATTGCTAATGTCCAATAAGGATAGTCTGTATTTGGTAATTACGTTGTTTGCTGTACTCTGATATTTAGATTCAAAGTATGTAATCTAACAACTTTATCAGTTTATGGAACATTGTAGTACTGTTCAGACCATACCCCTTAGCTTCAAGTCATGGTCAAAATTAATTATCATAATCTAACATTTTTCCAGCCTTTCGTCTGAAAAAAAGCATACAAATGCTGAAGCTGTTAGTATTTGTAGAAAATCGATATATATATATATATATATATATATATATATATATATATATATATATATATATATATACCGTGTGTCCCGGATAAGAATGAACAGCATGGGGATCTTGTAAACCGTTAGTTACAAAGATGTTCAAATTAGGAAAAAGTTGTGCGCCACAGAACCTTGTAAAATGACATTTTAAAATTTGGGAAATTCCGAATACTTCCGAAAATATTTGGAAAAAACCGAAAATTCGGGATTTCGTTTTTATTTTTTTCTGGCTCTATTTAAAAAGATATAACAAAATCAATTTTACATTCTCGTTGCTACTTTTTCTGCTCTAGAAGTTGACGTTTTTGGATTTTCAATCCGATGTTTCGTTTTTTCGCAACCATCATCAACATCAACCAGGGTTGTATTTAAAAAAATCAGGTTGATGGCTCGAAACGTCGGAAAAATATTAAGTGTGATATGTCGTTAGATTTAGAATTAAAATTAGAGCTTACTAAGAATAAAACAAATTTTTTAGACTATTTAAAAAAATGGTGATGGTTGCGAAAAAACGAAACGTCCGATTGAAAATCCAAATGCGTCAACTTGTTGAGCAGAAAAAGCAGCAATGAGAATGTGAAATTTATTATGTTTTAGTCAGAAAAAGATAAAACCGAAATCCCGAATTTCGGTTTTTTCGAAATATTTTCGGAATTATTCGGAATTTCCCAAATTTTAAAACGTCATTTTGTAAGGTTCGGTGGGGCGCAACTTTTTCCTAATTTTAACATCTTTGTAACTCTAACGGTTTATAAGATCCACATGCTGTTCGTTCTTATCCGGGACACACGGTATATATATATATATATATATATATATATATATATATATATATATATATATATATATATATATATACACACACACACATACATACATATATACATGGAAATCTTACAAAAACAGCTAATATGAACCAAACTGAGACTGAATATAGATATAATAAATCCCTAATTTGGAGATATTTTCTCTAAAGGGGGCATTAGTAAAGCGGTGTTTCTGAATATCTTCTAGGCGTTTAGAGAAAGGGCCTAGCCGGATAATACAGGCAAAACTGCCCTCAAAGGTTTTAAAAAACATACCCTCATGTAGTACATGAAAAAGTACGCCTCTCTATGACCCCATGAAACTCACATAACTTCATAATATTTTTGTTTTATTTTTTGGCGGTTCTATTAACATTAGAGAGTGGTTTTTTACTTTGTAGGTTTTTTAACGCCTACAACATGGTATATTTTACAAAAATTTTTGGCACCAAATTTGAATCCAGAATTTTAGTGTCTGTGGTCAAAAAATTACTCAATTGTGAGAAAATTTTATTTTGTGTATGATGTCAAAGAATTTTTTCAGATTTTGAAAGGTAGAACATATTGACATTTTAACCCATTTTTATGAAAATCTGTAATAATTTTTTTATATATTTCACTCAATAGCATAATTGTCATAATTTCTTAGATTTTTTTAAAAGGAAAAAATGTCAAACAAGACGTTAAAAATCATTTTTTATTATTATTTTTACCGATATCTGGTAGGAAAATCCATCTACCAAATTTAAAAACAATTTTTTTTTATCAAACTTAATCATATCAAATTGTCTCGTATCATTTGTAAAAGAAGAAGCATTGAGTAACCCTCACAAACTCTACCTTCACTCAATTTTTACAAATTTTATGCAACCCAAATTATCTCAAAAATTTAAAATTATTTTTTCCCACTTTGTGACGAAGCGATCGGCCCGTCTGAATTATTACAATAAAAATCCTACTCGTGATATGAGAACTCTATTAGTTTTGATAATGTAAAATTCTATTTCTGTTCTAAACTCATCAACCTACCTCAAAATAGTCCATAGCTTTATCAGTAACTGGATTCAAAAATAACTCAAGTGTCAGTTTTGATTTTGTATAATTTATGTTTTCTACTGGGAAATTTTTAATTTTGATGTGAAATAAAAATATTAATTTTAGAATATCGATATGATTAAAAAACCCGATGGGGTAAGTATGAGTAGAAGATTTTCATAATATCGAAACGTATTGTTTCCGGTAGATTTATGAATTAGGACTAGGACTACAAACTCGAGTTTTAGACAGTAGGTACCTATTGTGTTGTAGGCATCCATTAAGGAAGAATTTTTGGAAATCCTGCCCCTGAGTAGATTAAATAGGGGTTGAAAGTTTATATAAAAATCGATCATTTTTGAAGTAAATAGTATGAAAACTTATATTTGGCTTTCTGATAAGAAAAAAATGAATACGTGTTTCAATGTTTTTGACCAAAGTAAAAAATATAACTTTTAAGCAACGTTTCTTGTAATTAATTACGGTTCTTCGGGCTTAAAATTATAATATTTCTTAGCTAATAAAGTTGTTATTTTTGTGAGGTACGGTTAGACATCTGAGGTATTTGATTTGATTTTAATTTTAATTAGATAGACCAGACTAAAAAATTAAAATCAAATACCTAACCGTACCTCACAAAAATGACAACAACTTTATTAGTTAAGAACTATTATAATTTTAAGCCTGAAGAAGGTTTTACGAACAGTTTACCGATTAGATAATCGTGTTTTGAATTCTGGGAAAGACAGTCGTGGATTTTTACGACCCACCTACTATAAGTTATGACTCTGAATTTTAGCGGCCTTCCACCATTATGATGTCTTCTGCATAATATTGTTAATTGTTGACCGTCGAATACCAGTAGACGTCTGTTTGCTACCTACACCATTTAGCAATGATTTTCAAATTGTATTCGAAGAATAAAAATGGCAAAAAAGAGTATTTCGTTGTTTTGTAGTAGACGTAACAGCCCATAAGGTACCAATAATAATGGATGTTACTTTCTGATGATTAAATACTATTCGTGGAAACCAATTAACAATTATTCTGCTCTCAAATATTATGAAGACTAAGTTTTATTTTCCTATTTACTGTAGGAAGGTTAACATGTTGTTTTGTTGTTGTCAATTACATCTGTAAATGTTAATTTTTATGTGACTAGATGTGGTATTTGTCATCACTAACTAAAAGTTGATGTAACAAACTACTGATATAGATTAATACGTTTAGATGTTGCTTGCTGCTGTGAAACGTATTTATAATTTGACATTTTCTTCTCTGGCGGTCTGAAGAACTATATTTATCGACAAATCTAAACGGAGTATGCTGGCATGGTGGTGAAAACGGTTATGAATCATTGTATTAATGTGTATCTATAGAAAATGATAAAAAAAGTAACTGTCTAATGTTCGGTCAAATGCAATTAACGTTGATGTCATTATAATATATTTTAATATTCAAATTACATCATCTCTATTTTGTTTTGAATTTACTAATTTGGAATTTAAATCATTAATAGTTCTCGCCTTTTTATTACTGTTACAAATTAGAAATTAGATCGTTATGAAAAGGGAAACTTTCAAGACTACACTAAGGTTCATAAAAGTATGTGTCAGCAAATATTTGTTAAGATTTCTACTTTTACTGATAAGGATAGCTGCAATTGCTATTGAAAACATTTGTTTTTAAATACACGTATCTTCCCAAACAGGATAAACATTTTAAATCAAATCGCTACTTTCACGTTTTTTTTTTGTGAATTTCAAATTTCCAAAAGAATAAACTTTAGTTCCCTTTTTAAATCATCTTCAATAGTTAAAACTTTAATTTGGTTTTGGAGTTTGCACAACAACGGAGTTACAATCGCATTGATGTTTTCTTATTTTTGTTTGCTACCAATTTAGATGATTTCAAATTTTCAAAATAAGTAATTGTGCAACGCAAAAAATAAATTTCATATAATTTAGCGGATTTATGATATGCACTTTATGGTCTTTTTTATAATGATGTAGTAAATTTATAACGAAATCCATTCAAATTATAATTTGATGTCATTGAAGTTTATCGTGTTGATGTTTTACCGCCTAACCTGATTTACTGCAATGTTAATCGGTAGATTGTCTGCTTCTGTCATGAGTTTTCAACATATTTACCTTCATCTGTATATTATTACGTTAATTGTAATTTATGTTATTAATTCGTAATAAAATCAAAAATCTGTGACCTATCTTACCCAAGTCCTTTTAACTTGTATAAATGGATCGTCTAACATTTTGTCTCTTCCACATAAAATTGCACAATGGCGAATGACACACTCTCCAATGCACTGTATATCTCGATTTTACGCACTCATCAACTAAATATAAACATTTTTTTACGAAACAACTAACTTCTTCACAAATTAACCTAATTTTAACAGGTTAATTCGATAATTATTCAAAAACCTTGAAAAAAAATTTAAACGGTATATATCAATTGAGCACAGTTTTCTCACTACGGAAGCGCGTTAATATTTAACGGATTTTATATAAACTTTCAGTTCACGCAAATTACTATTTCTAATTAAATAAGAGACTTGACAAAGGGAAATTATCAAAATATCCTGCATCGAAAAGATGTTTACGATCAAAGTACTTAACTTTCGCTTAATTAATTTACTTACGATAATCATAAATATATGTATATTAAAAATCCATTGAATATTAATAAAATTGGAATTACGTTTCATTACGCATACCTAGAAATATTCTGATAATTAGAAATAAAATTTTTGGAAAGGAGGCTACGTCTGATGTTTTGAATAAAGCACTTTCAGAAATATTGTTTTAAATTATAACTTTTTGCGTTAGTTACGGTTTTATTATAACACAAGGTAAATAAAACATCACGAAAATGTTAAAAATTTTGTACAGATAGTTGTAGTTTCTTATTGAAGTATATGATGGAATTCTTAAGTAACAGTTAGGAGTTAAATATGCATTCCTGGAACATAACGTCAACTTTATCTAAAATACCAAAGCTACAGAAATTATGGTAAGTACATAGAATTTAAAAGCAACATGGTGAGAATGGGGGACCGAATATTGTTATATACATTACTACAAAATATCTGTGATTATTTTTAATCATAGTATCGAACAAGAAATTAAATTTGGAATTTAGCAACAAATACATTAGTGTGACACATGTAACAAACTGTCTCCAAGACAAATAATGTTTTTTTTCATGGATCTATACAGACACCCATTGCGTTCTTTCTCTTCATTATATAATAATTTTACGTAATTTTAGGTGGGTAAGCAATTATTCCATTAAAATTTAATAATTAGTTTAAACAATATACGTACTACCCACTCTAATTATTATTATTTATGAAGTTTCTTTTTATAAAGTGCATGTAGGTACCTGTAATTAGATTTTAAAATTAATAAATTTTGGACTATCTGCATACATTGTTTATGAAATTTTCCCTTAATTAATACTTACGCAATATACCACAAATTATTTCACAGAGGTCTTAAGTAGGTTCCAGTAGTCAGGGAACTTTACAAGAATGCTGAAATTGTTTTATAAAAGTATTTTCTTTGTTTTAGTATAAAATGAAGATTTAAATTTTGGGTGTCCAGGCATCGCATCTAATAAATAAATTGGAGCATACATTTAAGAAGAAACAAAATACAATACACCCATGTACCACATAAAAGTATACCGAACGCGTTTCCATAGCTAAGCTATCATCATCAGCGGTGGACTAGGACGAACTAAAGGAATTTCTCGTTGCTTGTCTGGTGGAAAGTGAAAGTTTAAAGAGTAGCCTAAAGGTCCATTATTCATTAGAACTTGTTTGTTTTTGAAGATGTGTAAATATTCGTAGCAATCAAGTTTGTACTCATTATTAACACTATTATAAGTTTTTGTTATGAACGAATAAGTTCAAAGGTAAATATGTAATTAAAAATTATTATTAATTTTTAATCATTATTAACATGTTTGATTAAAGATACAATATATAATACATGACCATTATGTTACAAATGTAGGGCTGCTGCAGACTTTTGTTTCTAATTAATACGGACTAAGTCTTCTTTGTAGCGAATTTTGATAAATCGTTTAGTTTACTCTACATATATTTGTTCACAATTTTTACAAATAGTTTTATAAATTCCCGACCTATCCACTTGATACTTTAGATTGCCTAAAAGAGTTTGCAAGGTATTATCTGAAGTAGTGATTGTTTTTAACTTAATTTTGAAAAGAATTTTAGATAGACCTTTTGTATAAGCTGGATAGTTTAGTAATTTTACTAAATAAGCAATGAAGCGTTACTCGCAGTTGGTATACATACATACATATATATATATATATATATATATATATATATATATATATATATATATATATATATATATATGTTTCTATTTAGATTTCCACAAGTATTAATGTTTAAATAAGACATTTTTCTTTAAAACTTGTGTAAATAAAGTAAATTAATTCAACGTTTCGGAACGTCCTTTGTTCCTTTGTCAAGAATTTATTTATTTATTTTTTTTTAATAAATTCTTGACAAAGGAACAAGACGTTAACAATATTACGTTTATTACACAAGTTTTAAAAAAATATTAATATATATATATATATATATATATATATATATATATATATATATATATAATATATATATATATATATATATATACAGTGTGATCAAAGTAGAGACCATTCAATAACTTCTTTATTTTACGATATATAAAAAAAGTTAAATTATTTGTTGTTTACGGCCATGTGCTACATTTAATAGGGCTATCAAATATTTTTTTTCATTTCCGGTTAAACCGGAAACGAACACAACTATTGTTTTTTAAAGGACACCCTGTACATTTTTTAGACTATCTGATTCCTCATTATTTTTCTTTCTGTAAATATAAAATTTTGTGGGTATTATATCAGAAAATTTGTTGTGAATCGCAAAAACTGTTTGAAGGCGTACAGGACCACTATTTAAAAACAAAATAGCTATTGCCATGGAAAACGGAAACAACTTCTTTTATTATTAGTATTTATTAGAATAGTAAGAAATTTGGAAACGGATACATAAACAAAATACAAAATTCAACAAGTAATAAGCACGTATTTTTAACTCCAAAGATGGCATGCAGGAAAATTATTTTATAAATTGTTCAAAATTACCACCATTTTGTGCAACACATGCCTCTAGCCGCTTTAGTGCATAGACTAGTGTCTTAAGATAGCCCCATAAGAAATAGTCCAGAGGTGTAATATCAGGCGATCTTGGCGGCATTTCCACTGGTCCATGGGTGGCAATTAAACGCCCATTAAAGGTTACGTTTAGATATTCACTAACAATGTTACTAGTATGAGCCGGCGCTCCGTCCAACTGAAAGTACATGCTTCGTCGCAATGCTAGTGGAAAATCTTTAACATGGTCAAAAGCTCAGTATTTAAAAATGAAGAAATCTTCTTACAGTGAGAGTTGGGTAGTAAAAAGGTCTCCTATTAAACCGCACCAAGCTTCGTCGCAATGCTAGTGGAAAATCTTCTAACATGGTCAAAAGCTCAGTATTTAAAAATGAAGAAATCTTCTTGCAGTGAGAGTTGCGTAGTAAAAAAGGTCTCCTATTAAACCGCACCAAACGTTAGTACTCTAAACGGTTTGATGGTTTGTATTTAATGTCCAATGTGGATTTTCGTCCGACCAGAAACGATTATTTTGTTTGTTGATAACACCGCCATTGGTGAATTTTGCTTCGTCGGTCCACAAAATTCTGTCTAAAATGCCTCGGTCATCTTCCAGTTGTTCCACTAACACGTAATAAATGTTAATCGGCGTTCGGGATCTGCTGGACGTAGGTGTTGCACTAAATTTGGTTTATAGGTACAGCTGGTTTTTGTTTAATGTCCCCTGAACATATCCAAATGATGTTCCTACTTCCTGAGCTACATGCCTAATAGACGAACGTGGATGTAGTCGAACATAAACTCTGCAATTCTCGTTCTTCGCTTATTGGGTTATTTCTCTGGGGTTCTCTATTTTGGATTTTTACTCCAGGAAATTCTCCGTGTTGCCTTAATGAATTTTCAATTTTGTGTAAGTATTAAATCGACCTTTTCACTATTATTCATTATGTAGTTGCCTAATAATTGCATACAATAACGTTGTAATTATAAATGCCGTCACAGCTTAAGTAATTACATACAAAACTAATTTTGAAAGATGTAAAATAATCTGAAACAACTTCACAAAGCAGTTGTTTCCGTTTTCCATGAAATAACTATTTTGTTTTTTAAATAGTGATCTTGTACTCCTTCAAACAGTTTTTGCGATTTACAACAAAATTTTCTGATATAATACCCATAAAATTTTATATTTACAGAAAGAAAAAGTAATGAGGAATCAGATAGTATAAAAAATACAGGGTGTCATTTAAAAACAATAGTTGTGTTCGTTTCGGTTTAACCGGAAATGAAAAAAAATTTGATAGCCCTATTAAATGTAGCACATGGCCGTAAACAAAAAAATAATTTAACTTTTTTTTTATATATCGTAAAATAAAGAAGTTATTAAATGGGCCCTCTACTTTGGATCACACTGTGTATATATATATATATATATATATATATATATATATATATATATATATATATATATATATATATATATATATATGAAGATTCTCTAGTTCGTTCTAGTCCACCGCTGATTTCTAATTTTGTGTGGTACATGTGTTCTAGATTTTCAAACAAAAATTTTAAAGCACGTTCTCAAGACAAACAGAAATCCAAATATAACTAAAATGATTTCTAGTACACTGCTATTTTTATTATGAAAATTCGCAAATTTGAACATTTGTGGTATTTGTACAATAAATAAGATAAGGTCTCCGCCAAAGATTTTGATATATTCAAAGTAGAATCTATGTGTTCCTTCAATGGCAAGCTTTGCTATAGACCGTGCCAGCATAGACTATACTTAATCTATGCTCCAAGTACAGTATGGGGCTTATGGGAACGCACGCCGACACATTACTGTACAGTTTTATAATACCATTTTAACACCTGGTTACAACACCGTAGGTACGGTATGGCAGATAAAGTTTCTAACCTCAAAGTGAAGAACTCCAATATATATTTATCATTATACAAATTATAAATGTTTAATTTGCCGAAGCTACCCTTCTTCTATACAATAAATCGAAACTCTGAATTGTATTTTACTAATAATCCGAAGTATGTAAATTTTATGTAGGGGTGGAGATTCACAGGTAATTTACATGCGCTTGATACTGCTCCAGCCTTGACATGTAAAGAAACCCCAATAAGTAAACACCATGAAACATTGGGTCGATTGGAGTTTGTAACATTATGCTTTGCCTACAGAAAGAACTTGCGTATAACAAAATCACAATTTTATTAGGATTTATTTCTTGTCATCATAATATAATATTTATCGCAGTGATGTGGTCCACCCAGTTTGGTTTAATCGTGTTTAATCTAGATCCTCGAAAGACGATTATTTAACGTTATTGTAAACTTTTTAATATCATGTTTTTGTTTACACGATTTATATAATGTTGCCAATTTCCAATTGTTACTTATCGTAACCGCGTCTTATTAATTCTTCAATGATCTTTACTTTAAACGCCGTGCTATCAATTTAATATGTTAGACTTGCGCCCACATCCTTTCTATCGGATTTAGTTCAACAGGTATAGAGACAAACGATGAACCTGGTGACCTTTCTTGTGCCATAACTTAAAGCTGATTCTTATCGTGTCCATGCCTCACTTGCACTACAGAAGCTTCGAAAAATAATGGGGTATTTCTTTGGTAGCAGTGACTTCATATTTAACGTTACTTAGTGATTCTAGATAGCTTTATTTAGTAACATTACAACCCATTTTGAAAAGCAAGGGTACTTCACTCGAACGATTTCCATGTTTGTGTTTTTATATTTTAAGAATATCAAAAATTAGCAAAGCAATGACCATTTCAAATTGGGAATTTACTTTTGAATAAACCGTTATTATGTGTTTCAGATTGCACTTATATTGATAATTAAGGTAGTAACATATAATTAATGTAATTAGTGATTAATGATATTCAAAACTTGGGTATCTGTCAACTACAAAGAAAGGATCTTTGTAGTTGACAGATGCTCAAATCCATACTGACATGTCATTTGTTATTAAAAACGTAGAAACTAGTCAAATTGATTACGGTGACTAATTTAAACGGTATAGTAACCTGCAAAACTCAGACACACAACACTTGCGTTTGATTTGTTCAGTGTAAAGATGGTAAATATACAAATTACTATGTTGGAAAAAAATACATGTGGAAAATTGCCACACACAATTTATGGCTAACATTCTGAATTCTCTTGAATTCAAGAGCGTCCCTTTCGGCTGAACTCAAAAAAGACACGTTGATTTGAGTTGAAATATACCTCCTGGAGTTGAGAACTCTGTTAATAACAAAATAAACATTCCGAAAAATAGTTTACGATGTAGTGAAAAAGCGCATGCTTCTAAATCTTTTCACTTAGGGATCGAACGGATTTAATCATTTACGTAATTTCATTAACTGTAAGAATTTACATATAAATGTACCTATTAATAGTCTTTTGTCTCAGATTTTGCTGTCACTTTTAATCCCCGTGATAATGAACAAATACATAATATCAAAAAACAAAAGACAAATAGATATCGCCGAATTAACATAAGAGTAAGCTTTACAGAAGTGGAAAATATACAGGGTGTCTCATTAAAACTTTTGAAAATGATGCCACGTGATCCGAAGTGTGACGTTGCAACAAAGTGGCTGCTTGCTTAAAATATGTAATACTACCCACTGTTTATAATTACCAAATTTCAATATCGTAAGTCAAATAATTTTCGAGATATATACTGGCCAAAACCTCATGGGTCACCTGTATATATATATATATATATATATATATATATATATATATATATATATTATATGCTAGTGTGTGTTGTGTGTGTGTGTGCGCGTGTCTTTCAAATGTAGATTTTTCGTATAAAAGGTGCAACACGTATCAAATCCATTAAAGTAACTAATATAATATATATATATATATATATATATATATATATATATATATATATATATATATATATATATATAGGTGTCCGTTTTTGAGTGTTGCATGGTGATTTCGCTTACCTTTATAGATAAACAGTTGGTTAAATTAGGGCACAGGTGCGCATTTTTATGCTGGACAATAATCTGAAAGAAAATTAGAGCGTCGTCTTTTGTTTTTGAAATATTACAAAAAATGAAAATTTTGGTTTTCATTTTTATTTTTTTACGCAAAAACCATTAAAGCTAGACGTTAACTAAAATATTGTGAAGGCACGTTTTTCAACTTTGTTTTTTCTTATGGGCGCCATTTTTATATCAAGTTTTTTTTTCTGAATACAATGATGTATCATACATAATAGTTCTGCCTTTTACGTCAAAATGTTCGATTTTCCAATTTTGAGAGGTTTGCTTTAGAAATATAACAACGTTTGTTTTAACGAAAGATTTGACAGTTCCACCATTGTTTTGACACAACAAAACAAAGTTTCCAAACTGATTATTTTTATTAAGAGAAAAATATTAAACACAAGAAGAAAAAATTGTAAAAAATTACAGCAAGTGTTCAAATTGGCCACCCACCACTTCAAAGCACAACGCCGCTTGCTTTCTTAGATTAGCTATTGCTCTTGAGACACCGCTTCTGATTTCCTGACTAAGAGTGGTAATAATTTTTCCGCGAAGTTCATTCTGATCAGCTGGTAATATTTTATAAATTTTATTTCTCATTGTTCCCCACAAATCGTAGTCTAGAGTAGACATATCTCGCCATTGTACAACGACAAAAGAGTAATTTGTAAAAGAATCCATAAATGCTTTTCAAAAGTAAAGTAAAATAACGCATATAAAAGAAAATTAAGCCTATAAAAAAATACACTTAAACTAAAACTAAATAGGTTGGTAATGGACATGAAACAGAGTTCATCGCTTGGTAAGTAAACATTAATTATATATATAATCGTAAAAGTAAGTATGTAAAATAACCATTAAGTTTCAATTGAATTAAAAAATTTTTAAGTGTGCAAGCATTAATGTCTACGAGATTTGACACATTGTCATACAGTCGCATACAATTAAAAATAGAATATTTGTACAATATGTTCGTTTTTGGTGTAGGATAATAAAAAGTGTTGTAGTGTCGGAAAAATGAATTAATGAAAGTAAGGAAATCAATTTCATTGTGCAAGAGTTTATATAAAAATTTAAGACAATGCTTATGGCGCCTGAGTTCGAAAGTATGAAAACTAAATCTTTGAAGCAAAGGGTCGTATTGATAGCCTATAATTCAGACTTATAAGGTTATGACTTTGTCATTTTAATTGCGCTCAGATGCGTTTAGTTTATAGGTTTTATTTAATTGGCATTAATTACACTGCCTAAAAAACAACTTTTCTATATTCCAGTCTTGTGGGTCTGTATTATACTTGGAAAATTCAAGATTACAGACACCTTGCCCTAAACAAGACTGGTGACATGTAATATATATATATATATATATATATATATATATATATATATATATATATATATATATATATATATATATATATATATATACTTATAAGCGGATTTCTCCATAACTCCTTACTATTACAAATACGAAAAATGTCTTATATAAAAGTTGTCCACAGTCACAAACTACACGTTTTAAAATTATTTTCAGAAATGGCGGACTTCCGGTTATACCGGAAACTCATGCCAACTTCGTTATTTTAAATAGAACAACCTATGTATTATTACATTTATGAATTCGTTTTGAATTTAAAGGTCACTTTAATAACCATACTATGGCTCTACGTCGCATTGGTTCTGAGTTATTTGACAGAAAAATGACGTTTGCAGTGCCTCCGAAAACTTTCAATATCTCGAAGATGGATACCGATAGAGATGTGGCTTTCGTTTTACTTCCGAAAAGGGTACCGCATCATTCTCATTCATTGCTAAAAATCTTGCTTTTAGAATTCAATAATTTCTATCGCTCCGAAAATAATTTTTTTCAAACATGGATAACTTGATTTTTTTAAATGGAACCACCCATATTTTCTTACATCAGCGGATAGGAAATTAAATTTCCTTTCCATTGATGTAACATTATCGATATTTTGGAGTGATAGTTTTCGAGATGTTCACATTTTTATCTAATTTCAGTTTTATTGCGCATTGCCGCGGTGCTTTGGAAAACGTTTGTCAATTGTTTTAAACAACTGATAAGAAACGTCAGTTTCTCGAGCTTCTGTTGTGCTTTGCTGTCTTGTGTATCAGTTTAAGTGTTTCTACAAGACATTTCCATTAAAATGTTGTTGTCCGACGCAGAGTTGATCGACATGACTTTCATTCTTGGAGAATGCCAAAGAAATGCGTTATTGGCGTCAAGGATTTATGCGGTACGGTATCCTGAACGAAGACTTCCCCGAGAAACAGCCTTTCAAAAGTTGTTGCAACGTCTTGCTTTTAGAATTCAATAATTTATATCGCTCCGAAAATAATTTTTGTCAAACATGGATAACTTCATTTTTTTAATGCACAAGAAATAAACAATAAATACTCAAGAATTAAGAACACAAAACTCAAAAGAAATACATAAGGAATGAACAATAAATACATAAGGATTGCACAAGTAATACAAAATAATTACTTAAGGCTTACACAAGAAATAGAGAAGAAATGCACAGAAATACACAATAAATACATAAGGAACGACCAAAAATACATATGGACAATTACTTAACGATTACAGAAGATATACAAAATGAATGCACAAGAAATACAGGTTATCCTGTTGACACGTTCCCTCGTTTGATACTGCACGCGTCCGGTGTTTTAAAACGTTGTAACAATTTTGAAAGGCTGTTTCTCGGGAAGTCTTCGTTCAGGATACCGTACCACATAAATCCTTGACGCCAATAACGCATTTTTTGGCATTCTCCAAGAATGAAAGTCCTGTCGATCAACTCTGCGTCGGACAACAACATTTTAATGGAAATATCCTGTAGAAACACTTAAGCTTATACACAAGACAGCAAAGCACAATAGAAGCTCGAGAAACTGACGTTTCTTATCAGTTGTATAAAACAATTGACACACGTTTTCCAAAGCACCGCGGCAATGCGCAATAAAAACTGAAATTAAATAAAAATGTGAACATCTCGAAAACTATCACTCCAAAGTATCGATAATCAATGGAAAGGAAATTTAATTTCCTATCCGCTGATGTAAGAAAATATGGGTGGTTCCATTTAAAAAAATCAATTTATCCATGTTTGAAAAAAGTTATATTCGGAGCGATAGAAATTATTGAATTCTAAAAGCAAGATTTTTGACACTGAATGAGAATGATGCGGTACCCTTTTCGGAAGTAAAAAACGAAAACCACAACTCTCTACCGGTATCCGTCTTCGAGATATTGAAAGTTTTCGGGGGCACTGCAAACGTTATTTTTTCTACAAAATGTCAAATAACTCAGAAGCAATGCGAAGTAGACCCATAGTATGGTTATTAAAGTAACCTTTAAATTCAACGTGGAATTTAAAAATTCAATAATATATAGGTTGTTCTATGTAAAATAACGAAGTTGGCATAAGTTTCCGGAACAACCGGAAGTCCGCCATTTCTGAAAATAATTTTAAAACGTGTAGTTTATGACTGTGGACAGTCTTGTTTGGGGCAAGGTGTCTGTAATCTTGAATTTTCCAAGTATAATACAGACCCACAAGACTGGAATATAGAAAAGTTGTTTTTTAGGCAGTGTAATTAATGCCAATCAAATAAAACCTATAAACTAAACGCATCTGAGCGCAATTAAAATGACAAAGTCATAACCTTATAAGTCTGAATTATAGGCTATCAATACGACCCTTTGCTTCAAAGATTTAGTTTTCATACTTTCGAACTCAGGCGCCATAAGCATTATCTTAAATTTTTATATAAACTCTTGCACAATGAAATTGATTTCCTTACTTTCATTAATTCATTTTCAAGTTCCTTCGAATTTTTCCCGACACTACAACACCTTTTATTATCCTACACCAAAAACGAACATATTGTACAAATATTCTATTTTTAATTGTATGCGACTGTATGACAATGTGTCAAATCTCGTAGGCATTAATGCTTGCACACTTAAAAATTTTTTAAATTCAATTGAAACTTAATGGTTATTTTATATACTTACTTTTACGATTATATATGTAATTAATGTTTACTTAAACGATGAACTCTGTTTTATGTCCATTACCAATCTATTTAGTTTTAGTTTAAGTGTATTTTTTTATAGGCTTAATTTTCTTTTATATGCGTTATTTTACTTATACTTTTGAAAAGCATTTATGGATTCTTTTACAAATTACTCTTTGTCGTTGTCCCATAATTGGATTTTTTCTGTTGGACAATAAACATTATATATATATATATATATATATATATATATATATATATAGCGAAGAATAACTAGACCTTTAATAAATTAAATAAATGGGCTAAGGCTAAAAGTGAAAAATGTCATAATCAAAGGACAAAATTTAATCAAGTGATGATGTAATTGTAAAGTTGTGAAAAACTTTAATTTGAAATTGATAAAAGCATTCACAAATCAGTTAAAGATCTAACATAGAAAGCGTTTTTGGTTAATAATTGTATTTTTTATCGTACAGTGAAAACACATTGTGTACGTTTAACATGATTTCTAATTTTAACTATATTAGAGGGTGTTCTGATTTGTGATTTTAAAGGTAGTTTAATAATATTTAATTTATTAAAGATCTAGCTATTCTTTGTTAAATCAAATTAGATTCCATAGATGGTTTTACGTTTATCAAACTGTTATGTTAATAGCAGGTTTATATTTGCGTTTTCATATTTCATACATTTGTTTACACATCTCAAGTAATTCTTAAAGATAGTACCATTTAGTGAGAACGATAACTGTAATTGTTATCGAAACGTATAAATTTATATCAAAATAAATCAAAAATACATTATTTAATACCTAAAAGGCACTGACCGATCGAGTTAGAGTACATACTTTTTAAATGTTTTTTTTAGTTTATATGCCGGTTTAGAAAAAAATGAGTGTAAAGTACGAGAAGAGAATATTTCTTTCGCCTTTCGCTCAGAACCCTAACTCCGTTTCTTCCAATACTATCCTGACCGCACCTATCGTTAATCCCACCATGCATAATATACGTAATGTATGTATATTGGGAATCCATGATTGTCGCTGAAGGAGTTTGGAAAGCTCAAGCAGCTAGCCCTCCCCTTGGGCAAGGAATGGAATACCTCTTGCTCAATTATAAATTTAAATCTTAATCTCTAGTTGTACAGATAACTATTTCTGAATGAAATCACGAGCAATAGTAATAAACTTTCTAATTCTAACGTTTGACGTCTAAGGTCGTTAATTTTTCGTTTTAGTTTTTAAAAATCCGTGTAGTTTAGGCTTTACTTGCGCTATAAATACATAATAGAACATTTCCGGATATATGTACTATTTTATTCTAATCACGCAAGTATTAAATGCGTTTTCGTACTACGATCTCGACTTCGTCTGTAATCATGTATCATTGAATGATTGGAGATACAGTTTTCTCAATCTTCCTACACACATGAAACGAGGTAAAAATTGTACTTGAAAGTAATACGACAAAATTTAATTGTAAAAAAGATTTCAATTATTATGAGGCTTGATGGTAAAAATTCAATGGTTCCAACTTCACATTTATACTTAACTTAAGTTTAAAATATATTAGTAATGCTAATAAAAAAATATCTTACCTTTTTAGATCATCATATATTTAAATGTCAATTATAAAGTCCTTAATTAGCTTTACGCTCGTCTAAAGATGGAATATATAATATACACTTGTGAAGTGTATATACAATTAATAACAGAAATGGCATTAAATATTGTGGTATATTATAATAAGTAAAGCTATAAATTACACAAAGAGCACGCTAATTGCTAAGAAAGATATAGAATGGTTTTGAACACAACTAAATATATTTAATCAGTTATATTATACAACAATTTTCTATTAATTGAGCGTAAAACTTGCACATTGTAAATTAAATTTCACATTTAATTTAGTTCATGCATTATAATACAACATTGTGAGTGGCGGAATAACTTAAAGGTTAATAATCTATTACAAGATAGCCGATACATGCTGTGTGTAAACTAGAAAAGCTAGAATAAACTTTCCACTGAAGGTTTTGCAACACATTTTTTGCAAGTAGACACCAAAAAATACTGTTTAGCAAATGGAAAGTACTTCTTAACTTGTTTCCTAATATTTATGCAAACGTTAACTTGCACGATATGCGTTTTGAAAGGTCTTCTTTTATATACATATATGTATATACACTGTGTCCGTAAAGTATGGAACAAATTAATTTTAGCTAAACAGACCATTTTAAGAAATAATCCTGAAACACATCGATTTTTGATTTTAATTTACCGTATTTTAAAATAATAATCTAATATACAGGGTGAATTACTTTCAGTAGTTTATGTTTATGTTTATGGTTTCAACAGGATGGTGCACCTCCACATTATGCTGTAGATGTTAGAAGGTACCTAGACGAAATTTTTCCGAACAGGTGGATTGGTAGACGTGGATATATTGAATGGCCAGGAGGTCACCAGATTTCAATCCTTTGGATTATTTTATGTGCATCTAAAGAATGTTGTGTATCAAACGAAACCAGCAAATATTCAAGAATTAAAGAGAATTCGGACAGCAATAAACAATATTTCTCAAGACACAATAAACAAGGTTCAACAAGAATTTGTACACCGTTTGGGTTACTGTCAAATACAGCAAGGGCTGCAGTTCGAACATTTATAAAGTCATGTATTTCATCATTCTGTCCGCTAGACAACAAGTATTTTTGCTAATATTGTTAATTTAACTAATAAAGAATGTTATGCGTTACTTTATGAGCACACACAAAACTATTGTATTTTGTCCACCCTGTACCAATTGGAATCAACATGTGATACATTTTTGGAATCAGCTCAGCTAGAGCAATCCGAAAATTGAAACAAAATGGAGTTGTTCCATTTAAAAAATGGCGTGACGGCATTACTCAAAAGTAATTCACCCTGTATATTAGATTATTATTTTAAAATACGGTAAATTAAAATCAAAAATCGTCGTGTTTCAGGATTATTTCTTAAAATGGTCTGTTTAGCTAAAAATTAATTTGTTCCATACTTTACGGACACATGTGTGTATATATATATATATATATATATATATATATATATATATATATATATATATATTATATTATATATATATATATATATATATATATATATCTTTATCTGTATACTTCATTAAAATTAGTATTACCTTTTAATTATGATTCAAATAGATTAAATATTTTGCATCGATTATTTATCACAATGATTTTCAATTGAATACTCAAAATCGAGTTAAGTTAGACCTGTTTTTCACTTTTCAGAAGGGAGTACTAAACAACATACATCGCACGCGCGTGTGTGTGTGCGCGCGCGTGCGTGCGTGTTTGTGGGCAGGGCGTGCGTGCGTGCGTGTTTGTGTGCGCGCGCGCGTGTGTATTTGTATAATTGAATGCGTAATAAAAATATCTGGTGTGGAATACCACACGACCTGTAACTAATATCTTTTGGATAATTTAGAAAATTAAATGATTCCGATAAGATTGTATTTTCGTTTCATTATGTTGATGATATTTTAGCATATTTTGATGGTTCATCAGATTTTATTGATGTGTTCTTAATTAGTATTAACAATTTACATCGTAACGTAAAATTTACACTAGAGACAGAATAAAATTAACACACAGAACAAATTTGAATTACCCATATTCAAAAAACACATAGTTCTAACCACAATATCAAAAACTAGACATAGAGCAATGTCATTGCCATTAAACCAAACAAATTTCAATAAAAAACTATCCATTATAAAACGAATGACAGAAGGAAATGGTTATGTTTCAAATATAATTAATACTTTAGTTAAAAACATTTACCCAGTTAACACAGAACAAATACATATATTTTTAATATTTTGGAGAAGAACACACTAGATGTTACAAATATTAGAACACAGGCAGACTAAATTTTTAAACATTATAAAGAAAGTACCTTTAATAAGCGAAAAGTTAGATCTTGCAGACTCACCGTTAAAATACATTTTAAATATAAAATTGTAATTTAGATAAAAGTTATTATTATTGAATCCGTATGTATACTGTATGTATAAATATTTGGTGTGGGACACCACACGTCCTTCCAACCTACAAAATCGAAATTAAAAGGAATGGAATAATTTTAATAGGTAACAGTTTTTTAGAATAATTATGCACTTTATAATAAGTTCATTACGAAAAATAGGCAACATTGTAAACACAAAACATTAATCTATGTCAAACAGACGTTTAAAACTTCATGATAGACATCTAGATGCTAACTTAAATAATTGAAGGAAATGAAATAATTTTAATTATCTATATTTTTTAGGGTAACCATGCAACCTCTTTTATACCTTCGTAACTAAAACAGGCAATATTGCCAAACCAAAAACAATAATCTATGCCAGAATGACATTTAAAACTTCATGTCAGATAGAGATTAATAGACATAAATTGACAGAAATATGAACATGTAAACTTTCACCATTAACACTCATAATAAAATACTTATCTTTTTGGGATTTTTAATGGTGTACTTTAAATTATACAATCTAAACGTTTCGATAACACTTACAGTTATCTTCGTCAGTA
This sequence comes from Vesta saturnalis, assembly GCA_036346205.1. Taxonomy (NCBI): domain Eukaryota; kingdom Metazoa; phylum Arthropoda; class Insecta; order Coleoptera; family Lampyridae; genus Vesta; species Vesta saturnalis. The sequence continues at coordinate 127,306 of JARFJB010002494.1, forward strand.
GTAATGTTTGTTAAAAATTGTTAAAGATGTAGTAAACAATTTTGTCAAATTTGAAAAATTCAAACATAAACATAAGCCTGCTATTAATATAACAGTTTATATAGCTAATGTTACAAATAGAATTGAAAAATCCTAATCAAATATGGCATTAGGACTATTTTTAAACCTACAAGAAAAATTAAAGAACATTTAAGATCACCTAAAGATGTGTCAAACCCTTTATCATCTTCCGGAGTGAATAAGTTATCTTGTTCATGTGGAAAAATATACATCGGGACCACAAAACGTAGCTTTGATACAAGACGCAAAGAACATATGAGATTTTGCAGATTGGGTCAACCAGAGAGGTCTGCTGTGGCTGACCATGCCCTGAATAATCTAAATCATGACATTCAATTTGACAATATGAAAATATTGTCAAGACAAACCATTATTATGTGTTCGTTTGCAACGTGAAGCTATTGAAATATATAAACACCGAATAATTTTAATAGACAAGAAGAAAATCTCCGTTTAAATAGGTTTTGGCATCTTATAATTAAAAAAGAGCGTAATGATACGCCTTGATTTTAATTTGTTTTCAACTTTTGGTATGTCTAGGTTTTTTTTTTGCTGTGTTTTTCCTAGACCTTGAAGCAAATGCTTTACCAATTATATGTTAAATTTCCACAGCACTATAATTTAACATAAGTAGTTGAAATTAAATTGAAATTAAAAATTACAAAGAACGTTTTGCATTGTGCTTTTCATTGTTAATAACACTTCCAATTATTGATAAAGATATCTCTTTGTTAGATTTAACTGGGTTATTTTTTGATGTAATGTTTGGATTTGTGAATGCTTTTATCATTTTAAAATTGAAGTTTTCACAACTTTACACTTACATCATAACTCGATTAAATTTTGTTAAATGTGTTTTTGGCTGGCAAATTTCATTGTTAGCTTTCGTCGTAGAGAGTGTTCTGGTTTGTCATCTTTGAGGCAGTTCAACAATATTTAATTTTAATGACCTAGTTATTCTTTACTACAATTTTATAGTTGGCTTATACGTTTCTCAAACTGTTATATTAATAGCAGGCTTATGTTTATGTTTGAATTTTTCAAATTTGACAAAATTGTTTACTACATCTTTAACAATTTTTAACAAACGTTACTACTGACGAAAATAACTGTAAGTGTTATCGAAACGTTTAGATTGTATAATTTAAAGTACACCATTAAAAATTCCAAAAAGATAAGTATTTTATTATAAATTGACAGATATTGAAAAATTTTAATACTTCTACCTTTTGTCGCTAAATTACGCGACGTTTCTAAAAATTGCATAGAACATAATTAATCGATATGTTTAAGGTCTATATCTAGGTATTTTAATATCTTTGAAATATGCAGCTGTTTCAGAAATATTTGATAAAATCAAAACTGCTAACAAACCAGCCCTTTCCACGGCTGCATTTGTCCCAAAATCTAATCAGCTCCAATCCAAATGAAAACAAGAAGTGTTATCGTGGATACTAACACACACACAAGCACACCCACACACGCACACGCACACGCACATGCACATGCACACGCACACACACGAAATATTCTTATTTTTATAATTTAGGTACTTGATTACCTTTACAGAAATAAATAAATAAACCTTGGATCGCTATAAATGTATTTATTCTCGCAACTTTTAAAACCCAAAACTTCATTAATAAGATTAAGAAATTGTGTAAATTATCGAAGCATGTGAAGAATTAATATCAATACAATGTCGGTCGGTCACTAGCTTTATTATTAGGAGATGTAATGTTTATCTTCGTGTCGTAGATCTCATTTGAATAAGATAATTTTTAAAATAAGTGTTTAACTTTTAATTCAGTTAATTAATTTTAATAAAGGTTTTATGATGGTAGCCGTCTTATTAAATAAGCCAATTTCATTAATAACAGTGTGGATCGTGAGTACTTTATTTTTTATTTAAAATGAGCAGTTCTATCAAACAAATTAAAGTGTAATATAATTTTCTACATAAATCAAGCTTTTCAGGGCATAATTTTCATGATGAAATTCTTTGTAGCGTAAATATTAACGAAGCGTTTCGGACATATATTCATGAAACTTTTTCTGAATTCATATTTTAAGTTTGACCAATTTAATCTGAAACACCCTATATATACTATATATATATATATATATATATATATATATATATATATATATATATATATATATATATATTTCATGGCCAAACCCATCAACGTCATCTTCAAATTCGACAGGTGAGATTTCCATAGAAGGATCTAGCATTTGCTGATACAATTGGTAATAAACTTGCAATATTCACAATTGTTCTATTAGATACAACTTTGTCTTCCGGATAAAGTAACTTAACCTTAGAAGCAAAATTACATTCTGTAGGCCTCCCTCTCAGATTTTTCTTAATATCCACTTATTTATACTGTTCTTGAGCATGAAAATATTTAAAAAATATCGAAAATGGGAAATCTTTACTTATCTTAATTTCTCTGGCTTGCAGCCAATTAATTTTGTCTAAATCACTCTTCCCGTTTGTTATTATTTTCTAAATCCCTGCTGTTCCTTTTCCATTTCCATACTACTTAGTGGTCTTCTTTTAGAGGAACTCTGAACTATCTGCTTAAACTCATCCAGAGTGTACAACCTTATCTGCTTCTTTAATGCCCTTTCTATTTCACCAAAATCGGCAAAAAGTTGTGGCCTGATATGACATATGTAAGATAGATATGTTTTAGAGATTTGTGTGATTGTAGAACTGACTTGAGGAGTAAAACAATTTTGATATGGATATTCTGTCCTCCACATGAATCTGACCATAACGTGAGTTCCTCTGTATTTCGATTTATGTAACCCTCAATGGATTTTTTTTAAACATGACCCTATCTCTTGAGCACTTCTGCCTGCAAGTCCTTCCTTCCACAAGAAACAATACGATTTTTTATTGGAGCCAATATATACACCTTCGTTATATACAGATAGCTGTCGTTATATACAGATAGCGGTTTGGGCAAACCCAGCACTTTTGAAATGTCATGTGTTATAGCTTCAAACTTTGATTCCTCTACAGCTCTCTGCAAGTCACTCTTTATTGCTTGTCGTGCTGATTCTGCTTTATCCAAATGTTGCTTATGTAAATTAACTTGTTCTTCCTTTGAATCTCCAACTATATTTTTTATGCTAGATGCAAATGCATTGCAAACATTGCAAGTATCATTTATCGGTAGTTTTCTTTTTAAATTGAAATGTGCACAGAACATTTTTTTGTAAGTTGAGAATGATGCTTCTTTATGATTGGATTCTAGAAACAAAGTGTACATTTTATCGATTGTTAGCTAAAATCTCGATTCCGTTTCTTTTCTTTTTATATCTACCAGTAAAAGTTTCTGTTACTTATAGAACTTCCTCATTTCCGTTTTCACATTCAGACTCATCTACAATGTCAGTATCACTACCACCACTAACAGATGTGTCTTCAGATTCACAACCTCCGAGTTAACTTAGCTGCCATAATTTTCCTAATAGTCTCTGACGTTAGGATTCTAAGGGAAGACGTTAATTAATTAGCTAGCCATGTATTAAAAATAAATGGATTTAATTCTTTTGATATACCTGCCTAAAGTCGGATGCTTTTTATCAATATTTTCGTTCCAGATTTAAATTCACTCTCAGAGCCTTCAAAGACTGAAGTATCATGGTATTCTATGTTGTTAGCATCCTAAGGATAATATTAATAATTTGAGAAAGTTTTAAAGCATCATGGATGTGGAATGTATTATATACCTGAGTAATTTCGGATGCTTTTTAATTATTAATATCATTTGCACCGTTAGATTGAGTGTCATTTTGTTGCTTTGAATTATCGTAGTCCTAAGGAATAACAAATTTAATACATTTGAAAACAATCAACCTCGTACAAATATTTGTTCTTCTAAAAGGAACCAAGTGATAATAAAGTGGAGAAGAATATTAACCAAATGGAATAATACTAACTTAAGAAACATACTATATACGTTTTCAGGAACGAATACCTGCTATAGGTATACATTAATAATTATACATAATTATTGAAAAACACAATTTTAAAGTTCTATAAGAAAACTTAATTTTGTTTACTTTTTAATTTCGAATTTTCTGTACTTCGCGAAGGCATAACACCATTATCTGTTGTCTTTAAAACCATACTCTTACTCCTACTACACATTTTACACACTTAAACACGCACCAACTACTGAAATTGAAAACGGGCCAAGTGCATTCACAACATTACCTAAATGGTGTTGAGCGGTTGATTCCTTTTCGAGATATGAAAACTGCAATTATTAGTTTCTTTAGTTGGAACGTTGCTTCCTAGGTGGCGCAGGACTACTACAGTCGCTTAGATCTTTTTAATCTAACTATTCCATAGATAGCATAGGCTTTTGGTACCTTTTCGATTAACGTTCTCCATGTACATGTAGATTGGAAGATAAAAATGCATACACTACTGTTTTTTAGGGTAGGTTAGCTAGCATATGTAGATGTAGATGTAGATCTCGTGCGTAATATGTAGGCAAAGTTTGATTCAAATAAAGTTGGGTATGACTCATCGATGTAAAACTATAATAAAATCACATATTTTTATCTCTCTCTCAACTACATGTATTAGAAAAGGATGTCCATAAAAACATAAATCTACTGTACAATTCATATTAGTACACTAAAAAGCGTGTCGTGATTAAGAAGCAGCATCTGCCACTCCTCTCATTTTTTAAAATTATTGTTTATGCGTTTTTGCTTTACTTTTTTTAAAAAACAGTATTTTTTCTAAACTATCTCTAACTTGTGCAGTGAATTATCGGTAATTTGGTAACATTTTTACATAATTTATATAAGCTTTACAAAATTTTAGATTGTAAGGTTATTTTGATGCACCGTGGATGTGTAGTATTTGGATAACGTATGTAACGTGTTTTGAATGTAGCAGAAGTGACTGCATGAAGAGATTTTTTTTTGTGTATACGTAATGTAAGTTGGTGTAATCGATACGCCACTGGAATTTAGGGAGGCACTGGTTATCGTGTGAAGGAATATTTGAATGCCGCAGAAAGATTTTCGTGTTGAAAGCGTTAAATTTGGTTCAGAAATAATGTTTTGAGTAAATTTTTATTGATACGGCACTGGTAAAGCTACTGGTCTTTTTGCTACTGCGTATGGAGGAATTTGGACTAAATACATGGCTGTAAGACGTATGAGTGAGTGAGTTTATGATATATTGATATTTTATTAATGCATATTTTTGTTTGTAGAAATTTTTTAATGTGGTTCAATAATGCTAAATCGATGCATGTTCAAGAATGAAGTGATAGAATGTGAGGCAGTTTGCTAAATTATGCGCAAATAAGATTCACCTACATGTGACATTTGCATAAAAAGATGAGGGATGATCTGGTTAATGTACAGTGCGAATGTAATTGCAATTGATGATTTCTTCGGAAAGTTTTTAGTGCATTTACAAAGTAATTCAAGATGGCTACGTTTATTTCGCATTGTTGGCGTCTTCTTCCACATTGGAACCTTCGACGCGGCAAAGAAATGCACGAAATACACGGTTGGGATAGGAGAATTTTGATCTTAGCGTGAATTTATTGTGCAATATGGCGAGCAGAAGGTATATAAGCGAGTGTCAAATTTGAGAAGTTAGTTGGTTAGAGGTTTCAGATAGTTCAAGCAGAGCCTGGGTAATGGTCGCGCGCACGTTATAAGCATTAGAATGGTTAATGTTGGAGTTTATTTGTGACAATTGCAGTTTAGCAGAGCATGTATAGTGACTGCATTAACCCATAAGTGGATAAATCGTATAGACATTCACAAATAAATAATTTAATATATTGTGAGTTAAAGGAAAACATTAGTGATTTTCTTCAAAAAAAAAATGCTTAGACAGATTACAAGTTGACACAGCAAAGATTTTGTTATTAGTGTTCAATTTTGAAACACGTGACGTAGTATTATTATAAAGAAAACTGAAGGTAGCCATTTAAGTAACCCAAAGAGAGTTTGTAAAATTTAGTTAAGATATTAGTGATCATCATTGACATTAAATGTGTACAGTCGTTAGCAATACCAAATTGAATGTATAAAAGCGAATAAGAACTTTAATGGGTATATAGAAGTAACCATAAGGGCAAACATCACAGCATAAGGTGATGGTAATGTTAGGCTAAAGAGCCCCTATACCAAGTACGCGAGTAAACGAACCATAGACACTGCGTTAGTGAGTACTACAGCCGAGTGTGTAGGGCGAATAGGGCTACCTCCCGTGTTTTGTGCATAGTGCATCTAAGAATTTAAAAATGATTACCGAAAGTAGATCATGTGGACTGCAACTACCGCATCGAAAAAGGATTAATTAATATATATATATATATATATATATATATATATATATATATATATATATATACATATAATATAATAATAATACCTAAGAACTAGATTTAAATTTTATTGAAAGAAGGCGAGTACGATTATCTTTTAAGTACATTTTTTTGTTATTGTTGCGTAAATTACGGTTCATTCAAAGAAAAAAGGCAATCGAACTTTAGTTATTTTGTTGTTTTTAGTGTTAGGAATTGGGAATTTTAGTCTTAACGTATTGATGTGTTTGGCGGTTTCTTTAAACCACGCTGTTGTATATATTTGTCATATATATATATATATATATATATATATATATATATATATATATATATATATATATCCATTGTTCAATTTATTTTGTCGTTTATTTATGCAATTGTGTGCCTAACTGGTTACACTTTCTGATAAGTGAAACTAGTCTTTGCATATTTTCGAATTTAAAGATCAATTGGAAATTGCGTAATGAGCCAGATCGATCACAAAATTTCATTTCAGCTTTGAAATATTAATGCAGAACACTACTAAAAGAACTTATTTTTATTCAGCATAAATTACAGTTATGCATTAAAGTTTACACCTATTAATGAAATGTCTAAATTCGATTTTAAAGATAAAGTATTAATAAAATATAACGATTTTATTGATGATACAAGCACTTACCGCTCTATGTTTGAATCATTCAGCAATCAACGAACATTCTGTTGAGATAACAATTCATTGTTAAACCGATTTCGTTGATTTTATTTAGAGTTTTCTAAATTGGGAATATTTATTTAATTCAAAGTTTTATAATAGTTAGAAATATACATTTACAGGTATACGAGGGATACTTAAAAAGTATTCAAGTTAACGTTTTACGATTTAGGAATTTTCATTTGTACAGGGTGTATACAATAAGTTTATGACGACCCGTGTATTTCAGAATGTTCTTAAGTTTTTGGATCAATTTATTTTGGAGTGTGATTGAATTTGAAGGGTGAATGGTCTTCCACAGTCAGATAGGATTAATTTAACATCCCGCAAAAGACTATTTATTTTAAAATTTAAGATTGTGGTGGCGCTTAGAGACAATTCTTCCCAGATTGAGCTTTGTGAGTTGTAGATTAATGGTAAGTGTAAGGTGTTTGAAACTACTTTTCAATCATTTTACTCTTTATGTCGACCACGGCCATTTCCTCTGTAGTTGGCTTGGCAACCCGTTTATTTCTGTAACCATACTTGACACCTAGTGCGGTTTGGACGTGTAACAAGATACGCTACGTAATAAGTACCTTAAATCTCAAGTGCATCTCGTAGTTATGAACGTGCTTAATTATTTTGAATGGGAACGTGGCAATGAAGGGGACTCGTTCCATTTGAATCTATTATGCAGGTATGTAGTACATTATTGTGTAATAAATGATACTTGGAAGGACTACTTTTAGCGCACGTCTGAAGCATGTGGGGTTACTGCTATAAAAAGTGCTATAAAGAAAGGGTTTCAAAGGCCCAAAAAGAAAATAAACATCCATAGTCACCAACTAAGCGAAGAAAACGTACGAAATCTAAGTCCACCGAATTTGATGATTATGTGAAGGATGGTGTAAAAAGAAAAATGTATGAAATGTATTCAAAATGTAGATTCAAACATGCAAGACATGTCTAGTACTAGATCTGTTTTTGTACATATACACCTTACGCTAGTATCATTACAAGAAGGATTAGGCAATAATCTCTTCATCTAAAGTTGGTAGGAGAGGTTTACTGGAACAATCACATATTGCTCCCAATTGTGTACGATTCTTGAGAGAATATTACAAAAATAAAGAATAAAAATTATACAATCCTGTATTCTTAGATGAAACTTGGATTTTCAGTCGAGGATCGCACAAAAGAAGCTGGCATGATAAATCTAAGGACAGCGCGAGGAAGAAACCAATGGGTGAAGGAAAAAGGTTTGTTGTAATTTAGTTATTACATTATAATTCCTGATAAAATAACTGTATGTTTTAGATTCATAGTTGTTCATGGAGGTAAAGAAGATGGATTTACGTCCAACGCTTCACTTTTGTTGTAAACTATCTTGGACATATGTGTGCGGAGTTGTTTACAAAATGGTTTGAAAATAATTTAATTGCAAACTTAATAGAACCATCTTTAATTGTAATGGACAATGCTAGTTATCAATCGAAACTTCTAGAAAACATTTCAAATAATTCATCTAAGAAGGAAGAAATGTGTAATTTTCTATAAAAACACAACATAGCTTATGAACCTAGCATGTTTAAAAAAGAATTACTGCAATTAGTTGCAGATAATGCGATACCAAACATGTACGAAATAGATGAAATAGCACACAGGTGTGGATACAGAGTATTACGGTTATCACCATATCAGTGTCAATTTAATCCAATTGAATTGGTGTTGGCCAACTGCAAAGAACACTACAACAAAAATATAGGGAGACAGAATTCTAAATTTAACGATGAACATGTAAAAGAAATATGGATGGAATCCTTGCAAGGAATTGATGGGACATATTAGCAGACATGCATTAAACATGTCAAAGTGTCTGCGTTAGACTGGTGGGAAATTTTGAGGTTGTGGAATCATTAATTATATCTGTTAACAATTCTACTTCTGAGAGTGAATATTTTTTTTAAATTTAAATGTTTTAATTCCAATGTAATATAAATATTCTAATTTTTACATAACATATTGATAACTCTACAATAGGTGGACTGATGTACTGATTTAATATTAAACATCTATAATTTCGTTGAACTTCGAACACTGTACACATTTAAGAATGAAATAATCACAAATGTATCGATATTTATGTTATCGCAAAGTATCTACAAGTATTATCGATTACAAAGCAATAATTATACTTCTCGAAGGGTTGTTATACATCTTGAGAATAACACACTAACTGTAACTTTTATCAATTTTTCCACCTGAATTGATTTAATTTATAATAAACAAAAAAAGTTATTTTTTTACTTACTTAGGTTATGTATTATGATGGTATGTAATTATAATTAAATCATGTCTTAAATTATAACAATTTACTGTCGCAGCAAAATATTTGTAACTCTATCAATAAAATAAGTGGATATAATGGATAATTTTTCTGGTTTAAAATATAAAAAACATTCAATAATTTTCAACTTTTCATGACATGTTATGAAAATTTATGTGGAGACGTCTACCGATAAAAATATTAACTAAATGATACTTTGCTGATTTAGTGGTAGACTTACGTCACCTAAATCTTAGTTCGTGTAATTTTAAGAATGAGTTATACCCAACTTTATTTGAATCAAGCTATATTGGTATTGATTGACAAAATAACTGTGGGGGTTCGGGTTGTACACCCTATACATGAACTTGACAAAGCAATTTATTTTATATACAGACAGTTCGCGGAGAGGAAACTTTTGCTATGTACTGCTTAAATGGTTACTGTGATCAAAATAAGTTTTCATCTAAATAATTAACATTTTAAATTACTGCAAACAAAATCACTGAGGTCGTAAACCATAAAAAAATTGCATTGTAAATATTAATAGAGCACATTCGGCCTATAGTAAATAGTTTGGACCCGTTCGTGATCAAACGTAGTTTCAGTTTTTACGATTAAAAGTACAATGAAAGTCTACAGGCTTAATAATGCTCTAACATTTTTATTCTAATGTATATTATATACGGGGCATTTGCAAATAGCTTGCGATAAAGGACTAAAAATTGATAAAATATTATTTAATTTAAAAAAAAGTATTTGTTGGAAGACGAAATTATCGTCATAAATTTTATGGCACGTACTTAAGAGGATATCAGTGATGTGTACTTTCAACAAGATCTAGTGATATATTTAATATGTTGCAATTTATAGGTTGGTATTAAAAACCACTGATTTGTACGCTACCATTATGCAGAACATTTTTAGATCACATTTATTCTTCATATTAGAAAAATCTTAGTGAAGAAATATATTTCGTGTAATATTAAAATATAATTTTTGTGTTAAGCGTGTTGATTGCATTTGCAACCGAATTTATTCATGTTATCTATATTGCAGCTGTAACATTCTCGGAAGCAATCAATACTCCAATATTTACAACTCTTAATGGATCAATTAAACATTTATTCGGCTCTGCAAGGTTCGGTTTTATAAATTATAATAAAAGTAATGGTCAAAAAATAACATTAACTGATTACCGCAGCTAAAAACCAAAGCAATGAAATCGTGCATAAGCTAAATAAATTACCTAACAGTTTTATTTCCTGACTTAAAACGATTCAAAAAAAGATTTGATTTTGATAAATCTCTCTGCCAGTTTTAATTTCAATGTACCATGCAGTATTCAGCAGTTAACGAGTTTTTAAATACACGTCCTATATTTACGTGTTAGTTATTTCTGTAGTTCTATTTGTAATCGTGCGATTTTTACTCAATTAACGACTTTGGTTAGCATTCCGATTTTAATTGTGGTTTTATTCATTTTCTTTCCATTATAAAACATTTTTGATTTCCTTCAAAATTACGATTGTATTAACTTGCTGAACTGTAACAGTGCAATCATCGAACCATAATAAACGTCTAATTATTATAAAACAAGATATATCAATATTTCTTTACTAGCATTAACTTTCTAAGGCAATACCTGCGAATAGTATTTGAGGACTTTTAATTGAAATAAGTAACGCTAATCCATGACACTTTCACATTATTTAAATGTGGGCGATATTGTTAAAGCCTTCTCATTAATCATCAAGTTAAATTAACACCTGGTTAACTAACAGAATTAATTTTAATTGTAAATTACTTCCTGTCATACATTTCTTGGAAAATGCATTAATTGTTAAACATGTTGAAACTGCATGTAAAAGTAAGAATTTAATCAAATGTTTGATGTATACATTTCCTTTACTTATGATTTCTAAATTTTTTTAATGTAATTAACAATTCTTAATTAATATTACAAGTACATATAAGAAAATTGCTTAACTAGTAAAACTGCTACTTAGTGTAATAACTATGAGAGGGAAGTGATGTAATTGCCAGCAATTACACTATTAAGACAATTGCACTATTATTATTAAGCAATTCCGTGTGATTTATTACTTTTATTTGTTTAAAAAAAAATAGTTATATTATTTAATGGCATAAGTATAGATTGAACAAAATGTGAAGAATTTTATTTTCAAATATGTTGAATTTAAACTCAAAAAGTGTTATAAAACCTGGGTTCTCACAAATTGAATTAAATGGAAATATTTAAGCTCCTACACATACCTGTATTTTCCCGTTTTTTGTTTACCACAAAATTTTGTGGCATTGGGTGTTTGAACGTGCAGCTCCCTGTTTAGCTAAATTTGATTCATAGCTTAATTATTATTTAAAGTAGGTGACCTATCTGTTGATAGAACAGTCTTATCTAAACCAACTGTGTTCACACGGTTGTAACCTGGCGGTGGTTGTTTGCAATAAAAAACAATTGTCCTTAGGACGATTATTTTGTTTCTAAAGGGAAGTGAGGTTGGGTTATCTCTTGATGATTTCACAGCTTTAAAAGAAGCAGGAATAATAAATAAATGGATATGTGAAAGATTAAATCAAACTATAACCTCAAATCATAAATCTAACAATACCGTAGAACATCTTTTTTCAACTTGCTTTCAATATGAATGAGAGGTAATAAACAGAGTAAGAAATACCACAAATTCAGACGTCGGCAAATTTAATAACGCCTTTCCATTAAAGCCTGTATTCGTAAATAAAAAATTTAAAACAAACAGTTACTAAAATATTATAATATTTGGTTAATACAACACGATATTGGTAAATGTATTAAAACAGTACAATAGATCTTAGTTTGAAAAACTGTGATACCAATATACCAAGAGTCCACCTATAAAATATACGCGATCGTACTGGAAGATAAGCTAAAAAAGAAGTAGAAGAGAAGGAACTGATACCAGATGGACAGACAGGACAGGAAAGGAAGAAGAACGATAGCCAATGTATACACATGTCTAAGGAGGAACTGGAAAAGAAAAGGGGGAAAATGGTAGCAGTATTCGTAGACCTAATAGCGGTATTTGATAGGGTGAACATGCAAAAGCTGTGGGAATACTTGAGAAAAAAAAGATAAGCGAAAGGCTAATAGAAAGGATGAAAGAAATATATGAAGAAACAAGGAACAGGGTGAAGGTGAATGGGGAACTAAGTGAAGGATTTGTAACAAGTAAGTGACTGAGGCAAGGATGAGCCCAAGCCTGTTCGCAGTATACACTGGAGAGCTGGAGGAGACATTAAGCGGTCAATAATAACGAGGCCTGGTGGTGGGGAACAGGAAGGCGTTGTCACTAGCATGCGCAGATGACAGTGCTAATATCAAAAGAAGAAAAAGAAATGAAGGGGATGTTAAAAGCGATGGACAGAGATTTGAAAAGAAAAGATCAGGAAGTAAATGGGAATAAAACTAAGGCAATGGTACTGAGAAAATGGGAAGGAAAAAGGAGTGGAAATGGAAAGAAGAGGAGATACAGTAGGTAAAGTAACTCACCTACCTGGGATACACGATGAGACAAGACAACAAAGATATATTAATAGGACAAGTGTGGAGTGTACGTGAAAGACTGTTCGGAATGGACTTAATGAAAAGGAAACTATTATTTGCGAAACTAAAAAAAAGTGTGGTTTTGTACGGGACGGAAGTGTGCGGGTGGAAAAACTATAAAGAGTTAGGGTACTGGAAGTGGGTACTGGGAATGAATATAGAAACACCAGGATACACTATCAGAGAGGTGATACAAGAAGATAAAATAAGGGCGGAAGCGGGAAAAAGAGCAATAAAGTACGAGGAAGAAATGAGTAAAAGATCGGAGTCCAAAATTTTTCAAGAATGCTGGAAAGAAATAAAAGAAGGAAGAATAAAGTATGGGTAAGAAGCCAGAAAAGAATATTATGAAAGAAACGGGTATGCGAAAGAAGTGGACAGACTAAGAAGGGAAGAAGTGAACGTGAGAGAGGACATAATTAGAAGGGACAGGGATGTACAAAATCAGGAAATATGGACAAAGGTGAAAGAAGGAAAATATAATGTAAACTATAGAAAAATTACGGGAGAAAGGATACCGGTATATCTGAATGGAGAAGGTAGGAAGGAAAGAAAGAAAATGATAGCGAGATTCATATGTGGTCAGGAAGAAAGGGGAAACAAGTATTGGAGAAGGGACGAAGATAGAAAATGCAGGTTGTGCGGTGGAGAGATGGATACGATTAACCATATGTTGAAAGAATGCAATGGAGTTAAAGGAAGAGGAGAGGGCGGTAGAAGAGATACTAGAGGAAAAAGGAAGGGGAGCGGATCGGATGGAAGAAGTATGGAAAAGAAGAGGGCAGTTAAGGGGAGAGGAAACAGGAGGGAAGAAGACAGTGGAGAGTATGCAAGGAAAAAAGAAACTATAGATAGACAAATATAAATAGCATAAAAAAAACACATTCATTTTGCAATATTGTATAAATAAGCAAATAAAGATATATTGTATTGTATTATAATATACTAAGGGTCGATAAATCCGTTACACTAATCCACTAATCATTTTTGATATGCAAAGATTGGAATAAAATTTATGGTCAATTGCAACTTGTGCTACAAATCTACAGATAAATGTTTGTGTAAAGAATATTTGATACAAAACGATATACTATCAATAGTTATTTGTATAACTAGACAAGATAATAGTACTTTATCAAAACAATATTGGATCATGTGAAAATTGAAACTATAAACTAGTCTGAAGTTAAACGATTGACCAATAAAGTTTATCATTGTTGGTACAAAAGTTTTAGAGCAATCATATGATCGATGAAGTTGCTAAGAACAATACGTAATTCATTCAGCGTTGCTTACATTCAAATGTATTGTATGCTTTTATACGATGTGTATGTTCAGTGTGTACAGGAATACTTTTGAAGTCATTAACACCGACATAATACGGTGGATCACGAAATTACGGATACCACAATACAAGCGCATTAAAAACGTAAAAGATAAGATCTACTACTATGATACATTTTTTCAACAGCATATGTATCATATATAATTTATTTATGCACAATACATATTATTAATATTATTAATATTTTTTTTTGCAGGACTGCTATGGTCATCTGCCCTTTTGATGATTAATTAATAGTTATTATTATTATTATAAATATTATTATTATTATTTTTTTTTTTTTTTTGGCAAGACTGCTATGGTCATCTACCAATACTTCCCTTTTGATGGTTAATTAATAGTTATTATAAATATCATATTAGTCTTGATTCTTTTAGGAATTGTGTCAACAACATGATATGTTCTTTGTCATCTATGAATATTTCTTCAAATGTACTATTTGGTCCTAGCTTTTCACGAATCGGTCTGTAGATTGTGCATTCTACCAATATGTGCTCCATGCTTAAGTTTGTTTTGCAGATGTTGCATATATCACGCTCTGTTTTATTTAACAAGTGGACATGGGTGAGGTCACTGTGTCCAATGCGAACTCGTGTTACGTTTAGGGAGGTTGAATTTTAACTATAATAAATAATCTAATAAATGTACACACGCACGCGTACAATGATTAAAATATGTTCGATGGGTAAACACTCGAACAGTTTTTAATACGCCATAAACAAATTATACAATACCATAAATAATTTAAAAGAGAATACATTAAAAATGTATTTAACAATTATGACTTTTAAAAAATACATTAAGTTTTTTCAAACTTGTTTGAAACAAGTAAAGGTAAAATTATATTTAATAACATCCGGTTATTAAAATGCTAAAAATTTCAATTATACTGTATTTCTAAAACTGTTCATCCTGAAATGATTTATAAACCGCTTTGAAGGCCTGAAGTACGATTTTGAGAACGTGTTTGACATTAACATTGAAGAACACTAATCATGAACTTGTCATGGAAAAAACCAATTATGTATGTTATGATGTTTTAGTTTGTGCTCTTAAAATACTTAGTGTTGTAATTAGATACTTTCTGTATACTGTTTAAACGTAGGTATTATTTTTTACCATTTCGAAGTGCTTTGAACATTTTTTTATTATTTAACTTAAATATCTGTGTACATAAAGTACAAGGTCAGGCAGAATGACGTTTCTATTTTCATTAATGCATTAATTTCACATTATAGTAAGGTATACAGTCACCATCTGACCAGCGGCCATATCACAAGTTGCGTTCCGATAATATGAATGTATTACATTATATGTTATGGTTAATGTTCGTAATTTACCGGGAAATGCGCACATACCCCTTCTTTAGATAAACAAAACTATTGTACCCTAACAGAATTAGATTAGATAAATAAAACTACTGTAATCCTACCATTCATATTGGAAACGCAGCTTCTGATTTAACCTTTCGTACCATCTGTTCGAAGTAAGCGACAACGTATGGTATGGTAGTTGTCAAATTGGTATTGGAAAGTGTTGGTTTAGCAGTGAATACTGCGTGTTGGTCCAACATTCCACATTATTTTATTATTGAATTATTATGTAAGAATCACAATTCTACTGTACCCTCTCACTATCCTTTTCTTTTAAATCGACAATTTGAAAGTGGATGCATAAATTTCGCACTACTATTATCACTCAAATAAAACTAAAAGAAAGGGCTCGTTTTGTGTGCACACTTGAAAATAAACACTTCGAAAGCCTACGTGATCAAATAAATGATAAGCATCTGGACATTTGACCAACTTACTGAGGAACTAATAACTTAACAACAGATATTTTACTGTTGTCTCAAACCAACAACTAAAAAACACCCGTCACCATCATGTCAGCAAAAATAACTTCCACCAACAAAAGAAGGAGATAGTGAAAATCGTCTCTTACAAGAACGAATTGACAAATCAACAACGCACAAAGATCAAACGGATATGGTCAAACTACAGCCAATGAAGACAGAGGCCAGAGGTTGCAAATAACATTTATTCATTTTCTTCTTTATTTTTCAAATCCCGCAATATATTTACTCACAAATTAAACAATTTTAAATTTTATTCCAATTTTTCAAACGGATACAAAATGTTCAATAATTGTAAACAGTTTTATCATAATTTCAATATTTTATTCAATCTCAATTAGTTTATTTTATATTGTTGTACCGCGTGTCCCGATTTCAATGGTTTTGCGGGGTACCTGAAGAACGGCTTGTGATAGGAAGTAGCGGTTTTCACGTTCTTTTGTTACTCTTTTATGAAACGAAAGGTGGACTAAACAAAATTTCCATGGCACGCTTCGTTTCTGATATATAGGACGATTTTTTAATATGTGTCTTGTTTGCAAGTAACATTGAAATAAAATGAGGACTAATACTGACATAAATTTAATGTAGAATCGTAACTTTTCTATACTTACTGCGGTTTCTTCAAAACAACCCAAACCTTTTTGTTTTTAAATGGGACGCTCTGTATATTTTTTCACAATTTGATTTCATTTGTCTTGAGCTTTCCAAAAATATGTAAAACTCTATAGTTCTTTTCAACATTAAGCTCAAAAGGTATCTTATTAGAAATTTCAATAATTTTAATGGTTGGCTGGGTCGGATATAATAAAAAAGCTATAAACGTAGCAATAAAACATTATAAAACTAGCTTATAAAAAATGTTCAAATTGATTGCCATCGTGCCAATAAGTTTCACACATTGTTCTGATCCGCCTTATGCCATTTAAAACAATAACTGCAACAACTGCAGTTCTATAAAAGCCATGTCAATGGCGTTGCGTAGATCCGTCAGAGTTTCATATTGGGTTCTATAAATTTTATTGTTAAAAAAATTAAAAATAAATCTAATCTAGTGATCTGGGTGGCCATCTTACAGGTACATTTGTACCTATCCAGCGGCCTGAAAAGTTGTTATCTAGATAGTTTCTAACAATTTCAGCTAATGGCACATCACTTTCTACTTCGGATACACTATTTTCCCAAATTTGTAAATATCTATTGCCAGTAAGGTGTCCGTCAAAAGCTTGATATACAATTTTACTACCTAATCTGAAACAAGATATATTAATGCCAAACAATGCATGTGGGTTAATCTCGGACCAAAATTTATTATTTTGGCGATTAAAAATACCAGCGCTTCTAAAATGCACATTGTCAGAGCAAACAACAAATGTTTCAAAATGTACATCTCTATTCACATTTTGTAAATACCAATTACAAAATGGTGTACGGCGTTCTGCATCTCCCGGATTTAAGTTTTGGCCCGTATGAGATTTATATGGGTTATATTCGTGTTTTCTGAGAATTTTTTGAACACTTCTTTTGGATTTGTTGCGGTTGACAATAATACATTTATTTCGTCAATTGCGCGATTTTATTTGTTGTAGACTATTAAACAAGGTTTCTAAAAAGAGCCGTGCTCACTTAAATTTTATTTTATTCTTGAAAATATTCTTTTTTCTGGCTGTCGCCTTTCTAGATATCTATGGTATATCTTCTTTTGTAAATTGGCAGTCAGTCAAGATAAATAGATATAGCCTGTCCGGTAGAACTGAACGGGTATCGGATTAACAAGGAGGATTGTCAATATATGGTTCTATTGTGCTTGAAACCGCCTTAATGCTTTGCTGTCTCGTACTTATTGTACGTGACAAAGAAAGATGGATATATTATGAATAATGCCTCTATTTCTGCCGAACAAAAGCGTTTGCAACTTTCACACATAATGACAAGGCAATAAGAATCAGATGCAGGTAGAATAGAAATTCAATAGGTATAATAAAATGCCAGTGGTTCTCAACACTGCTTTAACATTACATTTAAAATTTATGGAAGAATGCAAGTTTTTATAATAAACATTTATAAAAGCCATTCATAATAATGAATATTCGATTAAGTATAGGTATTTCAATTTACATTTAGAAAGTTCATTGTATACCTAAGTATGGTAATGACGTTTTAGTGTACTCCAATTACAAAAGAATCCAAATAAATATGCAATACTGTAACAATAAGTAATTAATAATAGATTATTATACCATTTAGTAGGTACATATAGGTATAAATAAAACAACTGCAATATCTATATTATCATTATTCTTTGAGTAAGCGTTTATATAAACTAACCATTAATATAATGCCGAAAAAGTTGAGTAAAGAAATTCGCGAATTAGTTTTAAATACAGTCGATTATTTTAAAGAAGAAAAAGAAAATGGTGGTCCACTATTATCTACATTTTCTGTTCAACAAAGAACAGCAAACGCGTTAAAACTTTCGGTTTCGACGGTGGGGAAAATCTGTGCTTTAAAAAAATGGCGGCGAGTTGGAACCTCCAGTGAAAAAACAGCGTGTCAAACTTTGCACTACAGATTTTCCAGAAAATGGAAAACAAACAATTCGTGCATTAATATACGAGATGTACGCGAAGAAGGAACACGTAACGTTAAATTCATTATTAAACTTCTTAAAATTGAGAACCGCGTATGAAATAGGAAAACCAGTTTGGCTCTAGTGTTAAAAAATATGGGCTTTAAATTCCAAAACCAACAATAGACGCGGTTTGTGAACAAAGCCACATTGTCGCCAAAAGAAACGTTTTTCTGAGAAAGTATCTCAAAAATCTTAACTCCGAAAGTTCGAGACAGTTTGTTTTACAGACGAAACGTGGATATTTAGTAAAGGTAGTACGTCAAAATGTACTTGGCAAGATAACAGTGCAAAGAGTTTACATCAACCGAACAAATCATCAGATGGAAAACGATTTATTATCATTGAAGCAGGTAACAGAAACGGTTTTATCGACGGAAGTCAATTAATTTTCGGTACAAAAAATAAATCATTAGATTATCACGATAATATGAACGCAGAATTGTTCGAAAAATGGTTTGAGGAATCACTTTACAAAAATTAGAGGAACCATCAATAATTGTCCTTGACAATGCGAGTTATCATTCTCGAAAGGCAGAGAAGGCAGTCAAAGTTTCTTGGAAAAAAGAAGAAATACAGCAATGGTTAACCGCTAAAAAAATAGCGTGGGAAAATTTTATGACAAAGGCAGAGTTAGTGGAATTGGCCAAAAGAAACAAAGTAGACCAATGCGAAAAATATGTAATCGATGAGCTAGCTCTATCATATGGACATGAAGTTTTGCGCCTGCCCCGTATCATTGCCATTTCAATCCAATTGAGTTGGTATGGGGCATTACTAAGAACAAATACGACAAAAGTATCGTTGCGACATCCGGAAAAGACGAAGATGTTCTTAATACGTGGAACGACGCATTAAAAACAGTTAGTGCGGAAATATGGCAAAAATGTATTGATCATACGGATAAAATAATTAAAGATACTTTTGTTAATGAAGAGATTGTGGATGAAGTAAGACCTCTTATTTTCACAGTTAACACTGAAGAAAGTGATGACGATGATCTTTTCCAAGATTTGGATGACTCAGGAAGTGATGAATCTGAAGCCGAATGACAATTATAATTTTTACATTTAATTATAAAAGTATATCTTTGTAATTTAATTAATATTTACTAACTATAATAAAAATGTATTTGTTATTGTTGTTATAAGTATAAGTGAAAGGTGTCAATTGAAATTACTTATAGGTAATTAGTAATCGATTATTATTTTTATTATACAAAAGT
This sequence comes from Vesta saturnalis, assembly GCA_036346205.1. NCBI lineage: Eukaryota > Metazoa > Arthropoda > Insecta > Coleoptera > Lampyridae > Vesta > Vesta saturnalis. Next base: position 147,391 of record JARFJB010002494.1, read on the forward strand.
TGCATTTCTTCACAAATTATATAATGTTAAAGCAGTGTTGAGAACCACTGGCATTTTATTATACCTATTGAATTTCTATTCTACCTGCATCTGATTCTTATTGCCTTGTCATTATGTGTGAAAGTTGCAAACGCTTTTGTTCGGCAGAAATAGAGGCATTATTCATAATATATCCATCTTTCTTTGTCACGTACAATAAGTACGAGACAGCAAAGCATTAAGGCGGTTTCAAGCACAATAGAACCATATATTGACAATCCTCCTTGTTAATCCGATACCCGTTCAGTTCTACCGGACAGGCTTTAGGTACCTATACATACATTTTAAATGCATTTTCGTTACAATATATGTAACAAACAAGCATGACATATTTCAGTCTGCGTTCAAAGTCTTATATTCACTACCATAATTAACAAGGAACGCATTTCCAACAATTAAGTTAAATATTAGACAAATCAAAGTAAATAATCAGAATAACAGACATAACCTGATAAACTTGTAATGATAGGTATATTGCTACTTCAAATTCCTCCACGGCCAACTATTAAAAATGTAAATTTGTAATAAAGTAAATTTTGAGCTTAACCTTTTCAGTACGACGTCGAAAGACGTCATAGCCGTCATCTGCGGGGGCACGACGTCTTTCATACGTTCTAACACAAACGATTTGCTTTGAGCAGTATTGATATAGTCGCGCGAGCGTGTTTGTGGTTTGTGAGCCTGTAGTTAGGTTAGAAAGTCGATACTCATAGTTCCTGTTCATCATGTGTGCAGTAAGGCCCATCGATTCAAAGACAGTGCAAATGGAAGAATAATCGTCTTTTGTCCTTGCAAGAGCTGGAAAATATACTTATGAATTCTGATGACGATATTGCTGACCCTGATTTCACAGAAGATTCGAATGAGGATGGCGAATCAGACAATAGTGGTTCGATACTAGGAGTGAAGTACAGTTTGAAACTTTTTCGCATGTTGTAAATATACCATATTCTGCTGTGGCTGAATTAAATATACCAAATTGGTCATCGGTACAAAATATTGGACAAATTCCGTTTACGAAACAAAGGAATTATTAAAACACCCTAATGGTAAATTATTCGTAGTTTTGTTGTTTTTCATTTATAACTAGATAATTTTTAGGTAATACTCCTGAAGGTTATTTCAACCTTATAGTTGATGACGAGTTCTTAAATATTGTTATAACTGAAACGAACCGTTACGCCACCGAAGTGTTTCTACAGGAAAATACAGGTGAACATTCCCGTATTACGCGTTGGCATGCTGTAAGTGTAGAAGAAATGCGCAAGTTTATTGGCATAATTCTGCATATGGGAACTATTCCTCTCAACAGATTACAAGACATTATCTTTTAATATCACTGCAATTTCAATCAAATGAGTCGCGATAGATTAATGGTCATTTTACGCTGCCTACATTTTAAAAGAATCCGCAAGAGGCGATCAAAACCCAACCGATCGCTTATTCAAAATACGTCCCCTGATACATTATTTTAATAAAAAGTTATCGAAATTTATTATTCAGGTCCAAAATTATCTTTAGGCGAGTCCTATTCAGACAACATATAAAAATAAAAAGCATGAATATGGTCTGAAATTATACGTTTCGACTGAGCCTGATGGTACGATAATAAAATTTGCAGTTTATACGGGCGTGATTATGGAGGAAGGGACATGCGACCAACGTAGTTTTACATCTGATGGAAGAAAAGTTAGATGTTGGGCACTCTGTGTTTGTAGATAATTCTTATAACAGTTATGACCTGGCCACAAAATTGTTATCGCGTGCAACTTATTGACAGGAGCTTTCCGACTTGACAGGAAACAAAATCCAGTAGATTTAAAAATGCCAAACTGAAAAAGGTGAATCCATAGCTCGGAATTATGGTGAAAAAATGACGTGATAAAAGAGTATCGTATATATCTTCTGAATATGGCAATTAAATGGTACCCTTTCAAAACAGACGAAATCAAGAAAAGAGAAACCCCGAGCGATTTTTTCATGGGCGATGTTGACAAAAAGACCAGATGATGGCATATTATCCAGGTGAGCGTAAGAGTATACGGTGGTGTAAAAAACTGAGATTCACATCATACAAATGTTGTTGATGAATTTTATTTCCTATATCGAAAATATGAGAATCCGAGCATCCCTTATACGACTTTACCCTGGTGGTTATAGGCTTTCTTCTACCACCGACCAGTACTATAGTACGTAGTAAACTTCCTGTAGAACACACTATAATAAAAAATCCAGCTACAGCTATTAAGAAGCACGGATACTGATGGTGAAGATTCTGTCTAAAGAAAAAATAAAATTCGTAGAGAAACAGTTTTTACTGTCCGGCGTGCCCGGAACAACCAACCTTATGTAGTGAACCTTGCTTCAGATTATATCATGAAGAAGTTTTCCGTTGACATGTTTTTGCATTAATTTTTTTGTTGTGTTATTTGTTGTAGTGTTGTATTAATGATTTTGTTCAAAAATTGCTATTCTCTTTTTGACAACTTTGCTTCGGTATAATAAATGTTTATTTTATTGCAACATGAAGAATGTTCCTTTTACTTTATTTGTACTTATATTTCGTGCTCTAAATATTATAAATATATATTCTATATGACGTTTCATATAAATGTTAAACTATAAACATCATATCTGACAAAAATTGTAATGACGGCTTTTGACGTCATCACCCTATATGAGTAAATTCATTCGTAGAAACTGATGACGTCAAAGGACGTCACTACCATTTTGTTACATTTTCGAATAATAATGAATTATTCTATTATATCAAAGCACAGAAGAATAAATTTAAAACCGATAATTGAGAAAATACCTTTCAGCCCTGAGACTAGTCAAGATATATTGGTCAGCAGTGAAAGGGTTAATGTTGGAAGAAACTATAGAGTTTTATATATTTTGTATATGTATATCAGCGAAAAAGTCTTGTATCGAATTAACATTAAACCTGTAAATACCTATTCATAATTTTAATCTTTTTTTTGTAGTAGTACCTATTTAAAGTATTTCAAGCAAAACTAGTACTAAACAGAATATAAAGAGTATACAATTAAGTCGAGAATCGGTCATAACTGGTTCTTATGCAACAATCTTCACTAGCAGTTCTAAAAAGTTGTGCACTTACATACTTTTTTTGCTGAAGCAATACCACTAACTTATCGCGACGTCATAAAATTGAATATTTTGTTTATTGTTAATTTTTTCAACTTTTAACATCATTCTCATTTGTTAATTTTGTATAGCATAATATAAGCAGTTTAAAAGTAATTCAATAATAAATAATTGTCAAATTAAAAATCAATTACCAATAATTATGTACTTTTAGTAGAAACAGAAAAATTATGATTAAAATATTATTTGTCATTTCAAAGAAAAAGAGTTATATAACACCACTTTGTTTCTATATATGCGCTGTGGCGTAAAACTTCAATAAAAAAAAATGTAAGTGCACAACATTTTAGAACTGCTATATAGTGAAGATTCTCACATAAGAACCAGTTGTATCCGATTCTCGACTTAATTGTATACACTTTATATTTTGTTTAGTACTAGTCTTGCGTGAAATACTTTAAATAGGTACTACTAAAAGAAAGATTATAATTATGAATAGGTATTTACAGGTTTACATGTTAATTCGATACAAGACTTTTTCGCTGGTATATGCTATAGCTGAGGATAAATCGAATCAAACTGTGATAAAAATATACAGGGAGGCCTATTAAAAAAAGGGAAGTTTGGGTTATTTTTAAGAAAGAGTAATAATTATAAAAAGTTACGAACGCCACTTGATTCTACGTTAAACTATCTACCAGTATCAGTTCTCAGTTTATTTCTATATTACTTGCTAACAGAGATATTAGGGGGTTCCAAAGTGGAAAATTTTAAAATCGCCCTATATATCAGAAACCTAGGGTGCCATGAAAATATTGTTTAGTCCATCTTTCGTTAGAAAACCGGAACTTCCTATCTCAAACCGTTATTGGGATACTCCAGAAAACCATCGAAATCGGGACGCACTGTATCTTTAAAACAATTTTGAATTTTTAATATTTTTTTATATATATTTATCTAAGAATAGAAATGCAAGCACATTTTATGAATTTATAATTTGAATGTAATAGTTGCATACATTCATAATTATCATTTTAATTTATGTACAGTATGCGGAATCGCACATATTTGCACCAATTTCAAAACATTTTGTTACATTAATTAATTGCTAAATTAAAAAGTCAGCTTTTTACATAAAAAATAAATTAGCTGTATAAGGCAATCACCACCATCAATAATTTCATCATATAGGTACGTTTTTTCTATAACTTCGAGTTTGATTTTAATAAAACAGATTCAAGTTTATTTGTTTCTCAAGTAGAGGTTGTTTTATAAGCCTTATTTAAATTTGGCAGTTGAGACTGGCTTTCGCAAGTACTAACTCCCTAAACCCTTTAATCCCTGCCGCTACTATATAGTTTTTCCATTCTACAGGAAAAGATTTTCTGGACAGGAAGAACACATAGATACTGTGTATCTACAATGTGACGAACGAAGAATCGAGAACTAAGTTTATTGTAGAATTGTATAAAAACCTCGAATCTAATGAACAAAGATACATTTTCAGCTTAAAGTTCATTCACCTCGAGTACTTCAACATTTTAGTAGTTTTAAAAGTCTCCTGTAATCGACTAAATCACTTTTTCTAATACACTGTAATAAACAAAATAAATTAAATCGGCACAAGAATTCATATTAGTTCATTTCTGCCAAACAACCAATTATAAAGAATACGTAAGAGAAAATCTTAAGAAGTACCCATTTTTGTTTATGTTTGTTGTTCTAACACCAGAGAATACAATTGGGATTAGTCTTTGTATTTATATGGATAATATTCCAAAATAATTTACTGTTATATTAACAAAAGATTTCCGAACTGATTTCAAAACAAATTAAATATTTAAGTGATGCACATAAATAACGACATTACACACAGAACCATAAACAATAGTTTGTTGAAAAAATAACTCTTTGTTGTGCTTAAAATAAATTACCCGTGAGCTCCTACAGTATTGATGTAAGAACGTTAAAGATTACATATATACACGTGCATTCTGCGTTTATTTTAAATTTACTTTCTACACTTGTATATTTTTAGATTACTTGGTCAATGCATCCTAATTTAATACAGAAAGTTTTACCCTGCTATTTAAAAACTTAAGTATAATTGTCACGTTTAATCGCTGTGTATTAATTATTTGTTAATGTGGAATTTCACCTTGATAAAGTCCTTAATGATTCAGTAACATTAACGTAGCGTCGTCCTTTCATAATTTTTTGTGATTGTAAATATCAATAATGTTTCCATTTGACTGAATTTACATTTATTAAGACCGCATAATTTATTATATAATATTGCCAAGAAATATCTGCATTAATGCTACCAGTAATAAGAACGTCAAGGTTAATCTCGGGATTGAATTAATGAAAGGTTTGTCGAGGATTGTTCACCAAATTTCTTCGAAAGTACTAGGAAATATTGTGAGATCATTAAATAATAGATAATACTGATTTACCTTTCAACACATATTGGAAAACCGTGATTCAATAAATTTGTTGTATTTATGGAACACCATTCTTCAAACAAATATGTAAGAATATGCAATGTGTTTATAAGATTTATAGCTTTGGTAGCTGAATATGAATTAAAGTTTTGTAGTTAGTACAATTCAATATGGTAATCTACATTCTAGACAATAAAAAAAAGGTTGTTTATCTTCCTTTTTGATTGTATTGGAAAAATATATTTGTAAGTCTAAAAAATTTAGCCAATAACCCTGTGTTATTGTGGACAAAAATTCTTAACAATAGTTGTTCTAGGGATCGTTTCTTTAGAAATTTAGGATGATCGAGTTAATTTTCGAAAAGTCAGTCCTATTTCACGAATTAAGGAAAGGAAATTAATAATGTATACTTCATTACTAGGCCAGGATGTAAGCCTTGCTGTTCCTATGTGAGAAGCAGGCGAACACGTGCAAAGCCAGGCTAGGCGGGAAAACGCTCTTCCTGGCCGTGTAAGGAACGATATTTTTATTAAATCGGTTTACAAATAATAGAATTTTAATGGGGCTAAGCAATTACCTACTTTCTAAGTTGCTAAGCAATTTTAAATTTTGACAAAGGTGGTGACAGTTTTAACCATTTAATTTATACTCTAAGGTGATCATGGAGAATGGAGAAACGAGAGATCACGGGAAAGAGGCATTTGCGCAGCTTGAAATCGACATACTGTCGAGAGAAAAGTTATTAATGAAGTAACAATCTAATATTTACATTCAATTGTCTTCATTTTACACCCTTTGATCCATAGTAGGGGCAAGTAGTTTAGCTGAAATTTTCTAAATAACACTTGAAACAGTACAGAATGCGCATTACCAGGTGTGTGGTAAACAATACTCTAATCACTGGGAAAATAATAACAAGCAGCAACATTCATGGGGTGGGGCCTTTATTTATATCTGATGAATAACACTGATTAGTATTATATACGAAATCAGAACTAGGTTACCAGGAAGAACCGAATGATGGGTTGAAAATTGTATATTATCGAATCTATTCGAAAAAAAATTATTTATATCACTAGCCTAGATAATGATGATTTGCAAGCAAGAGTGGTTTTGGCTTGCAAATGCGAATGAATTAAAAAATGCGTTGTTTTTGTTGCTTTATCTATAGGGAATTATTTTTTATTAGATAGTACAGCAGAATGAAAACTACCTTATAATTTTACCCTTATAGTTGTCTGGCCTTCCATCCGCCTCGGCATAACTCAAAAAACCTTTTTCAAGATCTGATTTTTGGATTCAACACATATAATGACTGTCTGGAAGTGTAGAATTTTTGAGACGTCGCGATGCGCGTGGACGTACATCTTCAAGACGGCTTGACCGATCGCATTCGAAATCGGTAGGGGCGGGGGCGTTCCGAAGGATACGAAAAAGTGGTTCGCGATATGGGACGCCGGCGTCGCGAAATCCTTATCGGGCGTCGAACGAAATTCGACACGACAATCTGCACTACCTCTATTAACTTTCGCAAGTGGTTTATTATTGGCATCAATTAACTCAAGTAACACAAAATCTTGAATTTTCTAATTATCAACTAAAATTGTGGCATTTCCGAATTTTGACGTTTATTTCCTTACGATTAACATAAGTTATTTACAATGTTTCTAAGATTAATAAACCAAGTGTTTGTTAACTAATAACATTATAGATGTTCTCAAATCCACGTTGAATATTAAACACACTATAATGGTTGAAACAATCAGGTTAATAGTTATATATATATATATATATATATATATATATATATATATATATATATATATATATATATGGCCCAGGGTTGTAACTACATATTTTAAATGAAAACACTCACTGTGAAGAAGAACAATGACAAATAAGAATTTTCTATGATACTTGTATCCAAAATGGCGGCTGATTGAAGTTTTGGTTTTTAAAGAAATAATTGATACAGTAATGATACCTAAATTAAGTTTGTAAGATCAAAGTTTTATTGAATGAATACAAAAATACATTGAAAAAAACGTGTTATTTATTTAGTAATTTGTTTATTAAATATTAATTTCAAACAAAAAAAAAATACTTCTGTCTTTTTGTTTTTAAATGTATTGCAACTGACATGTAACAATTCATGAAATTTAGAAAATGCTATTAAAGTGACCTCACAAATAAGGTCACATAATATTAAAAGTTAAAATATTGAAATATTAGAATAAATGATAAAATAAATTTAACAACAAACGAAAAAGTACATTACAAAGACAATTACGTTAAAAATGTTCGTAATTTTTATTAACTTATTATTAACAGCTGATCATAACAGCTTATTATTAACTTAGTGTCACTTAGTGAACAGGAAATGATCACACTTTTAATGATGAGAGGCTTTGGTGACAGAATTAGGTCGTATCAAGAAGTACGTGATTTGTTCAATGCGACATTTGACAATCGTGACCCCCAAAAAGTACTATGTCGAGAACCATAAAACGATTCAAAGAAACTACTTTCAGAATAAAACAAGGTAGGCCTACATTTGCAACAGATGATAACAAATCATTTGTTGAGAATCCTCATTGTCGACTCGAAAAGTAGCACAAGAATATAGCCAAAGTTCAGTGATTCGGACATTGAAAGATGCACACTTCAAACCATTCAAAATACATCAGGTGCAAGAAGTTAATGAAGATGACTTCGATCGAAGACTTGAGTTCTGCGAAACTATGATGAACAATATGTGTGCACGTCCTGAATTATTAAACAATATTGTTTTCAGTGATGAGGTGACGTTCGTAGTGAATGGCAATGTTAGTCGCCCCAATTGTCGGTATTGGTCTGATGAGAATCTACACTGGCATAGTGAAGCTCATTCTCAGTATCTAGTCAAAGTAAATGTATGGCCAGGTATTGTTGGTGGACGATTGATAGGGCCTATTTTTATTGATGGAAATTTAAATGCAGACCTATATGAAAGGTTGCTTGTGGCGAATATTATTCCAAGAATTCAACGCATTGTTGGCCCCAACTTCCATAACATATGGTATCAACAAGATGGTGCCCCACCTTACTACGGCATTCGAGTACGTCAAATTTTAAATGGCGTTTTTCCTGGAAGATGGATGGGACGAGGAGGTGCAATAGAATGGCCAGCGAGATCATCCGACTTGGCACCATTGGATTACTTTCTATGGGGCCACTTAAAAAGTATTGTATACTGTAGGAAGCCACAAAATATCAATGAGCTACGAAATAATATTGAAGAAGCAGCACACTATCACTGAGGAATCATTAAATAATGTAGTGTCATAAATAACAAGATTTTTTTAAAGTATTTTTATATTCATTCAATAAAATTTTGATCTTACAAACTTAATTTAAGTATCGTTACTATACCAATTATTTCTTTAAAAACCAAAACTTCAATCAGCCGCCATTTTGCATAGAACATTTTTATTTATGCCGTTGTTCATGTTTTAAAAAGGCCTTTAAAATGATCTACCACACAGTGGGTGTTTCCATTTAAAATATTTTAGTCACAACCCCTGGGCCATCCCCTGAGAAGGGGTTGAAATGCAGTTGTCCGTCAAAAGGTGGAGTATTTGACCAATACCTTATCCTGAAAGTTACAGTATTATATCAGTTCCAATTTAGTAAGGTGTTCCCATACATATGGTTCACCTTATATATATATATATATATATATATATATATATATATATATATATATATATATATATATATAAGGAACGGCTAAACCAAGTTCAATGAAATTTGATACATGGCGACTTTTGGTACGGAGAGTGGTTTTTTTAACGTACAATAACATAGATATATAGGGTGTTTGGAAGGTCGATGCAAAGTCTTGCGAAGCTAGCAGTGAACATCATTTAGACTGCATTTTTTTTACCCTAATAACACATCAGTGGAATATTAAATCTTGGTTATTTAAATTTTTTGAAATACTTTAATGTATCCCGTTTCTGTGAATTTACACTACAAATAATCAAAGTGACTAAACGAGCAATGAATCACGTTTAATTTTAAAAAGTACTTTTTCGTAAAAGAACGAATAACATTTTCGATGAAGTATCATTAAAAAATGGAGTTGTCTTAGATGTTAAAATACGTTTCGAAATATCTGTGGTCAATTCCAAGAACTACAATGGAAAAACTGATAACCGTTGTGATATTGACGTTTCCCAATTTAAACATTGAACCGAAATAAAACAAAATTTACTAATAAGACATGAATTTACTCATGTTCAAAGTGTATCAAGTGGTGTTAAGTCCGGCGATCTGGCAGGCCAATGAAATGGTCCACCTCGTCCGATCCAATTATTGGGAAAAATGTCGTCCAAATACTGGCATACTATTAGACGGTAATCGGATGGACATCCGTCATTTTGAAAAATGATGGGTCTTTCACCTTTTGCAATTAGTACCCAATTAAGGAATTCGGGAAGATCTGTTTGTAAAAAATGTAGGTAATTGTCCCCGTTGAATCTTTCGAGTAACAAATGTGGTACAAGTAGAGTTCTTCCCATGACACCTGCCCACACATTAACAGAAAACTTGTGCTGGTAGGACACTTGCTTTTTTCAAGGAGGATTTTGACCTTTATTTGCCCATTCATGCAGATTATAAAAATTTGTGATACCTTCTTTTGAGAAATTGGACTCGTCGGTCCATAAAATACTTCTCAGGAACCTTCCGTCTTCGATATCTCTGTCCAAAAAAAAACAACAAGATTAGATTCTACGGACAGGATCGCCATCTTCAAGTCCTTGTGCACCCGTGCCATGGAAAGGATATTTCCCTTCACGGTTCATAGTACTTCAAACCTTCCATACTGACAAACCAAGATCAGCAGCAACTTGTCTTGTACTTGTCGTGGGATCGTCTTCAAAAGTTTGCAGGATTAGATTGTCGACTTCTGGAGGGTGCCGACCTGGATTAACCCCAGGTTCGCTACGTTGGACATTGCCAGTCTCGTAAAAACGACGACATGTGCTGTAAAACACTGCCGTTAGGCAATCTTCTATCATGAAATATCTCCTGATACAAGCGACGTGCTTCTAATCCATTGGCATCCGCTCTGCCGTACATGTAAATAATATCCGCGTACCCTTCATTAGTAAAAGCTGCCATTTCACAAACTATTATTTAGTTCAAAACGATATCAATTGTAGGTACACGTGACGGAGTTCAACGTCGAAGCAGTGGAACTGCAACTTGACGCGGTATTTTTACAAAATGTATTACTCACACAAAGCACATCTAATCGCAACGACAGATGTCATCTGACTAAAGGGACCTGTTTTATAATCAGTCTTTCCTTTGTTTAATTAAGCTTGTTATCAGGTTTTGCACTGTAGTTCTTGAAATTGGCCAATTACTGTGACATGTGATACACCGTTCGGAAGACAATAAAGTACAGCTGTTTTTAAACGTATTTTAACATCTGAGACAATTCCATTTTTTACTAATACTTCATCGAAAGTGTTATTTGTTAACATTTAATGTGATTCATTGCTTGTTTAGTCACTTTGGTTATTTGTTGTGTAAATTCACAGAAAAGGTAGTACTTAAAAAATAAAAATAACCACGGTGTAATTTGCCACTGATGTGTTATTGTGGTAAAAATATGAGAAAATAAATTTCCGTAAAAAAAAAACACCAAAATCTCGCAAACCCAAAAACCGTAAGACTGTACTAAGGTATGCTTGACTTAATGCAGTCTACACGTTGTCCACTCTCAGCTCCGCAAGCCTTTGTATCGACCTTCCAAACACCCTGATATAGATACATGTATATATATATATATATATATATATATATATATATATATATATATATATATATAACAAGTCATAATATAACATAACATAGAATATAACATGTGTATTTGTTTTCGTGTGCTGCTCTAGGGCCTTCTCCTTCAGCACTTGAATGTTGCGAGTTTTGGGGTTTACAGGTGTTGTGTTGTGCCAATTGACACCATTGTTATTCCAGTTTGTTGTAGTAGCTGTGGTTGATAATGTTGTTGTTGTGATTGTTGCGGGATCTTATAGGTTGTGGATGGATGTGTATGTGGGAGTATTTTTGAGATATTTTTTTTATCTGAAAATAAAATGGCAGAGAAAAAATAAATCATTAAGGGGCAGAGCAGAGTGTCCGGGTGCTAATTTATAATAATTCATGTCATGTCACGTCATGTTTAGATATTAATAAAGATTATAGATAAATACACTTCATTCATTGTAGGGAAACAAGAATTGGTTTTCAAACCAGTTTTAGAATAGAATATTATATTCATGCAGTTAAAAGCAACACATGGAATTTTGAGGAACATTATGATGGGATAAATAGTAATCATGTATATGATAAAAAAGTCTGCAGTAAAATATGTCAATGTCAAGTACCACGTAGACCTCATTGGCCGTAGTAAGGGCAACCATTTTCTGCGAGGCATTCTCCTGTGGACAGAGACCCTACCTAGTATATAATTACGTTGGGCACCTCTGGGGTAACAGGGAGCATATGTGGCAAGTAGGATAATTTATGTAACACTAACCGTTAGTAGGACGATACCGTTAGTAGGGAATGCTACATCTCCTCTGGGTTACGACTGGGTTAGTACTTGAAACTCAGTTACTAACGATACCAGTATAATTGTATCGGACCTCGTTGGATACGAGGGGCTTCCAGGGTTAAAACAAACCGGCCCCGTGGTTGATGACGGTATGAATACCGAGTAGCGAGTTGATAAGTGGAACTTTACAGGTATATAGGGTAAGATGTATAATACGAATATAGGAATGAATGGCAGTATGATATTCCCTGTGTGTCATAAATAAAGCGCAAAAGAAAGGATGTTGTGGAGATTCTTATAAGTTGTAACAGAAATGCATGCTGGAAAAGGAGCTTAAGTGATTGCAAGAAAAAAAGCAGGAAGTGGTGCTACACAGTATGAGTTGGTGTCCTTCTGGTTAAAATGGATTAGAATGAAAGTGAAATTCGTATAGAAGTGATAATATTGATATGATAGAGAGATGAATCTAAAAGCAAGATTGACCCGATCGTTTATGATAAAGGACTTAGAACTAATGCGTGGATCGGAGTGTGGAACAGATCACTTTTGGTTGTATTTAGAGTGTGCTTAGAACAAAAGTGGGTGTGGAGAAAGAAACTGAACATAGTGCGAGCGTTCAGCATTAAAGTAAAAAAAAATTAACTGACGATGTGAGAATGAGGAATAATCAAATGATTTAGAACAAGCAAATGAAGAAGAGTGAAAGTAACAGTGTTTTCAATTCTGCTGCACATATATGTTGAAGAGTGGGTATAATTGGGTAAGTTGAAGCAAACCTGTAAAAAATGAGTGTAAGAAGACAGGACACATACATGACAATGGTTGCTATAAAAAATGAGACGGTAAAAAAGCGATTATATGAAGTGTACAGAGTGAGAAAGAGAAGTAGTAAGGATGAGTGAAGAGGATTTGTGGACGACAGAAGGTGAAAAAATGCAGAACCATTTGAGGGAAGTAGAAGTGGGTCAGAAATGCAAAACGTGGTACAATAGGGCGTAATATGAGTGCTAAATAGTTTGAACGAGATAGAAGGGATGAGCACGGATTGAGGAAATGGTGGCATGAATATTTTGAAAGGGTGTACGAAAGTGAGAGCAAGCTGACTAAAGAGTTAAACAAGGAAAATGTAGAGGAGATAAGGAACGAAATTGAGGACGATATTGAGTTGAATGGGGTAAAGAAACCTGCCAAAATTGAAGAATGGTAAAGCTGCAGAAGTGAATAGAACTACTGGCGAATTGGACAAAGCTTGAGGAAAGGTGGAAATTATTTAATGTGTGTATTAAGCGTGAAAAATAACGATCGATTGGAAAAGTGCGATTATTGTTTCGCTGGATAAGAATAAAGGGATTAGAGTACTTTTTCTCCAACAGGTGATTGAAAAATGTTTACATGTGAAGAAGAAGAAGATGTACTGTGCGTTTTTAGACTTGAATCAAGTGTATGAACGAGTGAATAGGGAGAAACAATGTAAGTGAGTGTGGAATGAATAACAAATAAATGAAATAAGAGCAAGCAGTATATGACAGAAGTCGAGCATGAATCAGAATTAGAGGGGGCTTCAGTAAATACTTTATAATGGAGGAAGGGGTTAGACAAAGCTACGTGATGTCACTGTGTTAGGTACGCATATACTGATTCAAATTGCTTAACGGTTAATGACGTTCTGGTGTATACTGATGATACAGTTTTACTTAATGATAATGTGAGGAAGTTGCAAACAATCCTGAGGAAGCTTGATGAAATCCGTCTGTGAGAGTATGTATCTAAAGGTAAACGTGGACAGAACGAAGGTGGTAGTGTTTAATCGTGAATATAAAAAAGAGGGTACTGTATTTATCTTGCATAATGAAATTGTAGAACAAATGGAAGAGTTTGTGTATTTGGTAGAATGTTCAGATGATAGAATGGATGATGAAATTGAGAGGCGTGTTAATACAGGTAAGAAAGTGATTGGCAGTATATGGACCATAATAGAGGCAAGATAAGAAGTTTTATGTCTGAATTTGGCGGAAGTAAAGGTAGGAATCTAAAGTAACGACATGGTAAGTAAGTATAAGCAGCAAAATACGATTTTTGTCTACCCCGTAAGGGTATTTATAATCCTGAGGAAACTTCATGAAGTCCGTTTGTGAAAGCATATATCTAAAGATAAACGTGGACAGAACGAAGGTGGTAGTGAATATAAGAAAGAGAGTAGTGTGTTTATCGTACATAACGAGATTGTAGAACAAATTAAAGAGTTTGTGTATTTTGGTAGAATGTTTGAGAAGCGTGTTAATGCAGGTAAGAAAGTGATTGTCTGTATATGGACCATAATAGAGGCAAGCTAAGTAGTTTTAGGACTAAAAGGACATGTTAGAATCTGTCTCAATTTTGCGGAAGCAAAAGAAGTATGCAAAGATATTAGGCGAATATGAAAAACTATTCACATTTAAATAATGAAAATTTGCATTTCTCAATTTTCCGTAATGTTCTTTGTTTTAAAAATATTTTCGAACATTTGACACTTCCGATTATACCGGAAATAGTCACTTACTTTCTTATTTTAAATGGAATGCTATATTTTTTCTTGTAGATATGGATTGCTTATTAAATTTAAGGTACATTTTATTAAATATCCCTAATACCTCAATTTTATAGTTTTTTGTTAAAACGAGTATTTTAAAAAAAATTTGAGTTTCCCACCTGATATTTAAAATTATGCATTTACGAACCGAGTGAAGCTACGCAATTTTACCAGTTTATAGTACAGACACTACTCGTTCCAAACATATCAATAAATTGCGTAATTATGTCCAGTTTGCTTAAAATTTTATTCCACATTATGTAAATTTCAAACGCTTAACACTTTATTTCTTCAAAAAGAACATCCTGTGTGTAAATAGATATTTTGATACAGAATTTAATTCTGCATCCCCTATACCTATCTCTGTTGATTTTTGTGCTATTAATCATTTTTGAACATTTGTTACAAATTTTAGGTTTTCATCAAAATCGAGTGGCCTCGATTGTCGTCAACGACGGTCAGTGACGAATTCATTATTAGTAACATTGTCCCGTGTTTTCGTATTTTATTGTTCGAAATGGCAAATTATTCAAATCAAGATATTTTAAATTTGTTTTACATTCGCGGCGAATGCAAAAAAATTGTAATCCGAACTTGTCGGATTTTCAATGACAGATATTCACATTTGCCACCGGTGTCTAAAAAAATTGGGAAAACTCGAAACAATGTTTTTGGCTAACGGTTCTGTCAAATTACCAAAAATGAGAACGAAACGCACAATTAGAAGTGAAAACAATGATATTGATGTATTAGCTTATTTTGAGGCCCATCAGCATTCATCTATCCGTGAAGTCGAGCACGAGCACGAGTATAAGATCTCTTCTGTGCAAAGGATCCTAAAAGATGATAAAATGCAAAATTATAAAATACTTGAAGTACGAAGCACAACTACAAGATTTTTTGCTTAGAATTAACTTCTGTGCGCGTATTTGAAATATTTTTCAAGCAGACACTAATTTTTAAAAAAATATTATTTGGATAAGCAAAGTTTTCAGAAGATGGTGTGTTTAACAGACATAATAGTCGTTTCTGAAACCCTGAAAATCCCTGCGCTATTCGAGAAAGAGGATTTTAAATTAAATTTAGGTAAAGTGTTCGCCCTTCTCATGGACAACCCAGTGCGTTTTTGTGTGTATGATGAACAATTGAATTTGCAACGCTGTTTAGACATTTTGCGGAATGTTGTTAGTAATTTTGTGGATAATCTGCCTCTAAGCAGACATTTGAATTCGTGGTATCAAATGGATGGGGCTCCTGCAGACAGTTCTCAAGAAGTAGCTGAACAGTTAAAGCTGAACAGTTAAATCAGATGTTTGGAAATAAGTGGGTGAGGGGAAATGGTTCATTACGTAGGCCTCCAAGACCCTGCTGATTTTTATTTGTGGGGAAAAATTAAAATTCAAGTTTTTTCTATACGACTAGATTTATTAAATCGTTTGAATATCGATTTTCAAGTGCTTAATCCCGCTGAAATAAGACGTGCTACCACTGAATCAATGTTAAACCGAATTCAGTATTGTTTGTCCGTGAACGGACATCATTTTGAACAACATGTAGGAGGCTAATAGAAATACTTTTTTCTACAAACATCAAAAAATGACGAAGTTCGCGCATTAATAACAATATGCGAAATGACACTTTTTATTTTCCTACGTTACCATAACAATGTGCGCGAAATAGTTGGCGAAATATATATTTCGCGCACTGCATGTAAACTCTATGAGATTATTGTATTTTAACTTTTTGTAGTCCTCAATCAAGCAAAAATCCAAGAAAAAAAATTATTTAAAACAATTTTAAGGGATATACATATTTTGATGGTTGTAGAAAAAATTTACATAATGTGGAATAAAATTTTGAGCAAACTGGACATACTACGCATATTTATTGATATATTCCGAAAGAGTAGTGTCTGTATTATAAACTGGTAAAATTGCGTAGCTTTTTAAAAAGAACTCATTTTAATTAAAAACTATAAACGTTAGGTATAGGGATGTTTAATAAAATGTACCTTAAAATTTAATTAGAAATCCAAATCTATAAGAAAAAATATAGCATTTCATTTAAAATAAGAAAGTGACTACTTCCGGTATACCGCGCTAACCAACTGTGCTATAGAGATTCAAGCCACAATCGATGTAAATTTTGTCTTTATGTTCTAAAGACAAAATGTAATATGTTCTACATACATAAAGACAAAATTTATATCGATTGGGACTTGAATCTCGATAGCGCAGTTGGTTAGCGTGGTACTCTAGCGAAGTACAGGTCGAAGGTTCAAATCCTACTCGAGGTAAACTTTTTATTTATGTATTTAATAAAATTAGTAATAATGTTTAGTTACATATTTACCTTTGAACTTAGATGACTTGAATATTATTGCATCCGAATTTAATAAATATTTTGTCGAATCTCCTCTTGAGATTGTTAAAAAATAAATACTAAATGCACACCTTCCGAGTATAAAGAAATGTGTATTGAGCGTACATTGTTTTTGCACCCTTTTAGTGAAATTGAATTATTTAAGTTGCTTAATTCAAAATTAAAAAATAAACGTTCAGTAGGTTCTGATTAGATCCCGATATTTATTGTTAAAAGGAGCCTTTGTTTTATATTGCGCCCATTAACTTATCTGGTTAATTTGTCCTTTATGACGGTTAATTTTCGGGAGAGATTAAAACCTGGTAAAGTGGTGCCTATTTACAAAAAAGGTGATCCTTCCTCATTAGTAAACTATAGACCCATAACAGTATCTGAAAGTTTATCGAAAGTTTTTGAATATGCTTTCTTAGATCAACTTTCAAAGTTTGTAGAAAGATGCAATATCCTTAAGACTAACCAACACGGTTTCCGGAAAGATAGATCAACTTCCACAGCTTTGCACACTTTTTATAACACACTTATGCAATATATAGAAGCAGGTGAATGCCCTGCCGGATTTTTTTATGATTTAAGTAGGGCATGCGACTGTGTCAATCATTCTAAACTTATAAAAATTTTGACGACTGTGGGGTGAGAGGTGTGTCTCTTACTCATTATCCTCCTTTTTGTCTGATAGGTACCAGTCAAATAGCATTTCTGAAAAATTGCCGGTTACGATGGGGGTCCCTCAAGGATCTGTCCTCGGCCCGGTATTATTTATTTTATATATTAATCAAATAAGTGAGGTAATCCGTGATGAGCATGTCTTATACGCTGGTGACATCTCTCTATTAGTTTTCGATTCGGACAATACTCTACTTGAAGCGAAATCTACTATGTCACTAACAAATATTGCTAACTATATAAATGACATTGGACTGTACTTCAATGCGAAAAAGACTTTGCTTACACTATTCCATAAACATCAAAAAAAAAAAACAGTAGGTTAAATATTTTTGTTAATGGCAATTTCATATCGGGTAGATCTTCATTCCCTAAATGTCTTGGCATTCATCTACATTGTGACAGGTTGGCCTCCAAATTAAATACTTTATGATACGCTTTTAGGCATCTTCAAAACGTTTTGGATACAAAACAACTAATCTCTATTTACCATGCGCAAATTGATAGTCGATTACGTTATGCTTTATTTCTGTGGGGCAACACTTCTCATGTAAAATCAGTTTTTATAGCCCAAAAACGGATTGCTTCAATACTAGAAATAAAAATAAGTATTACGTTCCTTTCGCAAGATGTAATTCCACTCTTAGAACGCCTAGTGTAATGGGACTTAAAATTTTCAATTGTTGGCCTGATAACATGAAAACTATACAAAATCAAACATGTTTTAAACACTCATTACTATGTTTATTAATTGAACATACATTTTATAATTTAGATGAATTCTTCATCTACACCGACACCATCTAGCAACAGTTTCTGTAATTTATATTTGTTTTATTTTTTTTATGTCTGAGATATGTACTTGTTTGTCTGGAACGAAGACCACCGCATCCAATGGAATAACATACAGATAGTCGCAAAAGACGAGAACACAACTCGTCGGAAACTCAAAGAAGCCACATTCATCGCACTAGCAGAAAAGCCAATAAGCCAAGCTAGTGCAGAAATGAAACCCATATGAATTCCTTTAATGCGCGAAGAGCTTAAGCGTAATACACATGCGCAAGAGGTTACGGCGCAACATGCGCAATAAACTTCCGCGCAACCACGAAAAAGTTATATATATATATATATATATATATATATAAGTTCTAACAAATATATATTGGATTACTTAGTGGTTCAGCGGTAAAGGTGCCAGACTAGTAAGTGAAAGGTACCAAGTTCGAGTCTGAGAGTAGTCAAGTGCTTGAGAAATATTACATATAACATATAAATTCGACTCAAGTGCGAAAGCCTGATGACGGAAGCAGAGTCCGCTTCCGAAACGTCGCGCTCAAAAAGCATAAACTGTGGAAATAGGCCGATCAACTCCACTAATTATCATTGTTGTGTGACTTATGTTTATTTACACTTTGCACGTTATTTGTATGCCCGACAATGTCTATACCAATTTCTTGATCCTTGACAATAAACTACATTATTATTATTATGAAAAGTCGAATCTGATATTAAATGCACGTAAAATGTATTTAAAAAGAAAATTTATAAAATTTGTATAATTATTTAAATTATACTATATAATAAAAAGTATTGAAAACAATGTGTGATATCAAATCAGTTTCACTCAATCCAATAATGTTTATATCAGCACTTTAGTTAAAATGTAACCATAATAAGTAACATTGTGGTCTTTTCATAAAAACCGAAAGTTGTGAGCACTGAAATGACAATAGCTAACATTCCATATTTGCCTGCACTGATAATGTTCCCGAACAATTCACAATATGTCAGCATTCGTGACATACTTTTATATAATGGAAAGCATTTTCTATTTTAATATCATTTTATCTTTGATCATAACCAAATTTTTTATACACGCGCTGTTTAATGTTTTAGAACTTGGCAGATGTAAACGCAATAAAGCTTAGTTTACTACAAGACTAAACTAATATATCACGGATATTATTGGCTATATGGGAGTCAACTGTTGTAAACTATGGTATAATAATACCTTTTGAATTGTACCGTGTGTCTCGATTTCGTTGTGTTAGTTGTTTTTTAAAGATATCGTTGTTATTAACAAAGATAGAAATTTGCAGTTTTTGTATCCACGTACAGCTTTATTGACACAGATTTCATGGAAAAATCGAAAGCGAATGTTGCAACTAACGACTTGGAAAACGGTTTTCTAAGTAATTCCTCACTGCCAAAGCATTATGGGCTGGGTCTTGTTGAAAAAAAATATTTGGAAGATGTTTTTCAGGAATGTATATATTTATATTTTTGAAAAGCTAAGAAAGAACTGCAGCTGATAATTTCCAAGCCAACTATGATTTTCGTTTAAAAAATGCAAGTTAATATTATTACTCAACAACCGCACCCCTAGAAAAATTCTAAGCACGCCACTAAATTCAGGACTTCGCAATATATAAGTACCGGTGACGAAATATATCAGTATAATAGTATTAAGCATCGTATAAGACCTTCAAAAAGTGTACAAAACAAAATAAGATACTAAATTTTCGATTTTGCCAACAAAGTACTACGTGAATGCAAAAACTGGAAACTTCTAGCTTTGATAATAACAAAGATATCTTTAAAAATAACGAAATCGGGACACACTGTACAAACATTAAAAAATCCAGACCGCTAGTATAATATCAGTTTAAGATGTAAGTTATGTATGGAGAGCAAAAACGTTGGTAGCTTTTGTCACCCTGTGTGTAAATTTTAAGGATCATACGGTAGAGAGTTTGTGTTGGTCTGTTTTTAATGTTGAATTCAAAAGAGTTTAAATTTTGGCAGCTTTATTTTTTGGGGTTTGGAGACATTTATGAATGGAAATTTTTAAAATTACGTTTCACTCACAGGTGACACGAGTGTTACTATTAGATTAAGTTTTGCGTAAATAAGTATTCCGTTATTTTAAGTTAGTTGAATATATATATATATATATATATATATATATATATATATATATATATATATATATATTACGTTTATAATGTACTTATTGTTTTTAAGTGTAAACCCAATGTTGTACAGCATCATACTACGTACATTTTAAGTGCTTGTTTTTATGAGAATTAGATCTACCTAAGTAACAATAAATTATGTTTATTTGAAGTAAACTAATTCTGTTAGAAATTTACATTGTTTATTGAATTTAATGTAATTTTAAGGTTTAATGCAATATTTTCTTGGATTTAATACTTTAAAGTGATAATTGTTTAACGATGGTTAAAAAATTAATATTCTTTAGTAAGTAAGAATTATATTATAGCAATTTATTGAAAAATAAAAAGTGGTCTTGAATTAATCGTTATACGATAGGAAAGTATACAAAGTATGCAAATGCGTTTTGTCTAAATGCAGTAATTCTAAACTTGTTAAAAAACTAAATGTTGGCGTACGAATTATACCGTTACGAATATGTGGTTACTAACTGTCGATTTGTAGTTTTGCTTTACAATTATCGTTACAATTGTCCGTTACCATTTTGGGGTTACAATTGCGATTAATTTATGGATCCTATAAGACCTTGAAAAAAGTGTAGGAATATCGACGTTTGGCTTTAAGTCGAAAAGAAAATAAGATACTAAATTTTCGATTTTGCCAACAAAGTACTACGTGAATGCAAAAACTGGAAACTTCTAGCTTTGATAATAACAAAGATATCTTTAAAAAACAACGAAATCGGGACACTGTACAAACATTAAAAAAAATCCAGACCGCTAATATAATATCACTTTAAGATGTGTGGAGAGCAAAAACGTTGGTACCTTTGAATTCTAAAAGCAAGACATTGCAACAACTTTTGAAAGGCTGTTTCTCGGGGAAGTCTTCCTTCAGGATGCCGTACCGCATAAATCCTTGACGCCAATAACGCATTTCTTTGGCATTCTCCAAGAATGAAAATCATGCGATCAAGCTGCGTGACAACATTTTAATGGAAATGTCTTGAAACACTTAAACTGATATTTGCCTTTCATTTAACAGCACAAACTCGAGAAACTGATGTTTTATATTGTTTTAAATTTGACAAACGTTTTCCAAAGACCGCGGCAATGGCATTAAAAACTGAAATTAGATCAAACGTAATATCTCGAAAACTATCACCAAAATATCGATAATGTTACATCAATAGGAAAATTTAATTTCCTATCTGATGTAAGAAAATATAAAGGTTCCATTTAAAAAAATCAAGTTATCCTGTAACGGTATAAACGGGTGGTAGAACGGGATTACAGATAAATTGGCCCCTTTTGCCTCGACTAGTCAGCGTATGGGTGTGGATTGATGTTAATAATGCACATCCAGAATAATAAATCGTACGTCAGTCAAAATAGGGATGAAGTCAAAATCGTTTCGGTTAAGGCCAGATATTTGATAGAAAAATAAGGGTTGTCGTGCCAAAATTACGAGTACATAGCGTGTCTAAACATCCAAATACATGCGCTTACCTATTCGTAATCAATTCCAGGTGTGCTGGACAGCAATTCAGCAAACCACCTGAAATCGGGCTTCAAAAAACACACACGCTTGTCAAATAAAAGCGTGATAACACTCAATAAGTTACGTTAATACACCTCAGTGTAAATAATTTGACGTTAAATAAAATCAAAACAAAACAAAATTTAAATAAAACACTAAATAATTAAAAACAATTACTAAAAAATAAAACTTAATTTACGTTATTACTCAATAAAATAAAAGTAATTCGTTACGTTAAAACTAAATTACCGGTAACTTGCAAAAAACTTTATGTAACACAAAAGGGTTTCCATAGAATATTAAACACATTTATAAAACAAAACAAAGCTATAATAAAATAAAATAAGGATAAATATAAACATACGATAAATGTAGGACAAAAAATACAAAGGCTTATTGGCGACAGGATGTCTGATCAGAATCTGCTTACGCCGTACTAAATCGTTTAACCTAAATATAAATAAACCGTGGATTTATAACCACTACAACTACAGGGTCAATTGCCCTTTACTAATAAAATAAAAAAGTGTGAAGGCGGAGCGTTAGAGTTACGATTAATTCAATAACTAAATTAAAACACAGTTTAAATTAACAAAAAAAAAACGATACACAACTCCGCTTTCAAACCTTCAACAAATAAAATAATTCGAAACACACAAAATCTTAAATTTTCAATAAAAAACACAATGTTATAATACCTTACAAGGTCTAGATTAGCACCTCCTCTGTGTTACAACGGATGGTACGAACCAGGTGATCGGTACAGCTATAACGGAATGGAAACTCCCAGGTCCGGCAAAAGATGAAGATAAATGTTGACTGATATTCTTTTATACACGAACAACTTCTAAGTTAACTCGTTAAAATGTTACTGCATTAACCAAAACTTATTTAAATAATAATGTGAGCGTTCAAAAATTGTTTGATAACTTTTAGCTTTTAATGTTCTTTTAAATAATTTTATTTTCCACTAAAATCCTTAATAATTTGTTTAAATAACTAAATATATTTTAATATATTGCGAAAGTTTCTTTATCTTTACACACGCTTTGTATGACAAATAGGTGGCACTGTAAGAACGATGATTTTAAGTAAATCCGCAAAGCGATATAAACCAAAAGTCCATCGAGCACTAAGAAAACACGAGATGTCCTCCAGGTAATTTTACGTAAAACCGAAATCGGCACTAGGTATAATCCTTTGGTGAATGAACAATTTTAATAAATCCCTTTCACAGGTTCTTCAGTAGTTAAACTACCCTTATTACACAAAAAGTACGTTCGTTAAACACCACAAGGTCCAAATATCAACGTTCTAAACCACCCCTTAAAGCGTAACACAAGCGGCAACGTAACTACTCGAAAACGAGACCTGTCAGACTCCCCAAATATTCACAAAAATCCATCTTTGAATTTGCATCCCACTACTCATAAAAATCTTATCTAATATAATTCAACCAATTAAAAAACGGAAGGGAAAAAAGTACCCCGTACTACAATTTCGTTTTCGTCCGTAAGGACTTTTGAAAAACTAACGTCAGCAAGATCAACGAATACAGCCTCTGTATGTTTACCTTAAAGTACGAACAATAAGGCCCACATGTAATCTCTATGAATCAAAACCAACATACTATATTCATCGGACAACTAATTAAGCGACTTTTTGTCGCGACATGACATCATACCGATAAACCTATACTATTCATTTAAATTACTTATTTTCTATTATATTTTTCGGAAATCAAACGAAATGAACCTTAATTAAACTTATATACAACTATTTACAAATAAGCGTTAATCAAACTTCAATAAACGAAAATAATAACGGAAAAACAACCTAAATTACAAAAAATATTCACAAACTAAAAATCTAAAGCTCGCCATACACGTTAAAGCAAATTTACTATAAAACATAATTTGACAACAAAAAAAAATTTATATACGGAATCTTAACTAAGTACATAGAACTACAAACAAAATTACCCACTACGTATACAGGGTGTTCAAAATACCCTGACAATCCATGTTTGAAAAAAATTATTTTCGGAGCGATAGAAATTATTGAATTCTAAAAGCAAGATTTTTGACAATGAATGAGAATGATGCGGTACCCTTTTCGGAAGTAAAAAACAAAAGCCACATCTCTCTATCGGTATCCGTCTTCGAGATATTGAAAGTTTTCGGAGGCACTGCAAACGTCATTTTTTCTACAAAATGTCAAATAACTCGGAAGCAATGCGACGTAGAGCCGTAGTATGGTTATTAAAGTGACCTTTAAATTCAAAAAGGAATTCATAAAT
This sequence comes from Vesta saturnalis, assembly GCA_036346205.1. Lineage (NCBI taxonomy): Eukaryota > Metazoa > Arthropoda > Insecta > Coleoptera > Lampyridae > Vesta > Vesta saturnalis. The sequence goes on from JARFJB010002494.1 coordinate 172,005, forward strand.
GTAATAGTACATAAGTTGTTCTATTTAAAATAACGAAGTTGGCATGAGTTTCCGGTATAACCGGAAGTCCGCCATTTCTGAAAATAATTTTAAAACGTGTAGTTTGTGACTGTGGACAACTTTTGTATTAAACATTTTTTCGTATTTGTAATAGTAAGGGAGTTATGGACAATCCGCTTAAGTGGGCCACCTTATATATATATATATATATATATATATATATATATCTTTAGGTTAACGTACTTATTGTTTTTTTAAGTGTAAACCCAATGTTGTACAGCATCATACTACGTACATTTTAAGTGCTTGTCTTTTATGAGAATTAGATCATGAAGTAACGTCAATAATTTTTATGTTTATTTGAAGTAAAGTAATTCTGTTCAAGAATTTACATAGTTTATTGAATTTTAATGTAACTTTTAAAAGGTTTAATGCAATATTTTTCTTGGATTTGAGCATATTTTAGGATGAACTGATTTAACTGCGACTGGTTGTAAATGAGTTGAAGTGATTTCTATTTTCGGAAGTAAGAATTATATTGAAAGCAGATTTATTGAACGAAATAACGTATCGTATATTATGAATTAAGTCGGTTATTGACCGAACAGCTGTTTGATTTTGCATACGAGGGTTTTGCTAATAGTCGCAAATATTTTTGGAGAATTTTGTCATAGGAACCAACATACTGAGTACAGGAATTACTGATGCTGCCGAACAGGTAAGCGATCTTGATTATTTGTTATGGTAAATTTTAGGACTTTATATATTTTCAATCGCGTTTAATTTTGTTGTAGTGGCATATTTTTGGGGTTTTAAATTGAAGAATTAATTATCGTATTTTCATTTATTTTCGGTTATTTGAGATAATGATTTTTGCGTTGAGGTTTGTCGAGATTTTAAGGAGTTTAGAGTTTTATTTTCGCAATGTTGCGGCTTTTATATAAAGCTTAGTATTTCATTGGAATTTAGGCGAACTTCGCGTAGATATTTTTGGAATAGAATTTTTAGTAGTAGAGTAGTTTATTTTTGAGTGAACGTTTTGGTTTCCTGTTAGGCCAATCTAAGATCTGTTCATGACGTTTTCGCGCTATAAATGTATTTAACAGGTGGCGCCTTTTTGACAGATTTTACCCGATTTTGACGTTGTTGGAGTTGTGACAAGTGCCCTTTTACAATCTTAAGTAGGAACTTCGCCCGCACATCTGAGCTATGCCCTAGCACAAATTGAGTTTACGGGCTGGATGAGTGAGTATTTAGCCTGTAACACTTTTCATGACTTTTGTGTGGTGTTTTGTCCATAATTTAGCAATGTAGTTCAGTCTTTAATCTTTTTCTTTATATAGAGTTTAGAAGGAATTAAAGTGTATTAAATAAATGACTAGGTTAATCCCAAATTATTTAACCTAGAGACGTGACATTTTCAGAGAAAAGGGCATACTGAAAGGGGGGAAATAAAAATTTTGCTAAATCTGATGCCGTACTTAAAATTACAAGAAACAAAACGTAATTCAAACCGTGGAAATGTCTTTAGAATGAAATAGCAAATTTTTACAAAAATGAATTCGCCACGACTCATGTAGAACCATAACACGAAGATTTGAAATATAAACATACAGAGATAATTTTATACATTATAAGCAAAAAAACTTCAAATGATATGCATTATGGCAAACTAGCTTCATTTAATGTTATATGTAAACAAATTAAGGTATTTAAAATATGTAGTGACAGATCCAATTGCAACATCAATGTTTATTAATGTATAATTATGAGTAGGAGTACTGTGAATTGTACATCTCAAATTTTTATACCTGCAATTCACTTTAAATATTGTTAATTTATTACTTTATCTACAATACTAAATCAATCATAATATTATTATTGAAGTGTTTGTGTTCATTTTTATTTTGCGCAAAGTGTTTAAACTACAGTACAATAAAGTTTCAATTCGCAAGTCATTGATTGTGATTGAAACATTCATATTATAATTAATGAAAGCAAATTAGTATGTAATTTAAAGCTTAAGTTTACAGTTTTTTTCTTTGTATAGATTTGTAGTATTTACATACATAAGGTACGTGATTAAATTATTTAAAATAGTTTATACTAGTTTTATCAATTATCAGCTGATTGGTATATTGCAATATATATTTACATACTGTATAAATCAACGTTTGAAACACGGTATTCCCATGTAAAATCGGAAAAATAGTGATATATCCATCGTTACTTTGAGACAAAAACGATAACTCGGAAAGTTGTAGGCAATAACAAAACGCATTTGATGAACTACTCTTTAGTTTTATTGAACAAAATAGTTGCAGAAAAATTAAAAATAAGGTTTAAAAGTCTATGAAAAATTAAAGAACTCTAGGCAAGTGACCGACCTTAATATGATATTTATTATCAAACTATTGTGAACTGCGTGAGGTGCTTCATAAAGAATTCTCATCGAAATGAAATGTAAAAAGAAATAAGAAGCATAGATCAGTAACTTTTTTTTTTATAAAACGACACGACAATAAACAAATAAAACAAAAAAACATGTAGCATGAACAATAAACCTTTTAAATTAAATTAGGTCTTCAAAAAAAACCGTTATTGACAGTTAGACAGAGACCTAGGCGATGATAAAATTCATGTCTCACATTGCAAGCATATGCGGGTTGATTGTTGCACATTATTCTCTTACAGCACGTAATGCGGCACATTTGCATAAACGTGGGTATTGTCGTAAAGCTGATTCTCCTAGTACCTTCACAAAAAGAAATCATTTGGTGGCCTATCGGAAGAGCCTGCTGACCAGTATATTGGGCTATTCCTGCCCATCCAGTGCTGTGGAAATGTAACATCTAAAAGATCTCTTACTATCCGGCTATTATGGGCGGGACAACTATCTTGTTAGAATATGGTCTCAGCATTTAGATTAAACTGCTGAATGTCTGGAAAACTTGAGCGATTTAAAGAACCATGTGTAAAATACGCGCCAATAATTCTGTGCCCCAGGATTGACTGCTGTATTGTATTGACTTCGAACAGTTTTATTTAGATGTAAATTTTCAGCACTCCAATAACGGTAGTTTTGCCTAACATATATGTAGAAAACTTACATTCATCAGAAAACAGAATCTACATAGCAAGTATCTTTCATTATTGCACATTTCCGTCATGGTTTCATAGAAAACCAATCTTGGAAACTTATCTTCTTCAAAGAATCCATGCTGCGATTTGAATTTGAATAATTTTATTGGCTGAGGCAGATTTTTTAGGACATTGTGGACAGTGTTACTAATTTCACGAATAGTTAAACATTTATTTTCAATCACGTTCGCTAATACCTGGAATTCACTATCCCCTTGCCCAACAGGTACAGCCGTACTGCATCTGCATCGACAAATGTTTTAAACCGTTCTATAATTTTTAGGGCTGTGCTAGAGACAGGTATTTGGCGGTCCGCATGTAATCCAGCAAACAAACTCTAATCTTGTTATAAGAATTTCCTCCAAAATACAACAGTACAAATAATAAATAATAAGTACACAATACAGAACAGTAGTTAATAAATACAATACAGCAATGAATTTTGTCCACTAATTAATCAGAGTTTGGCATTAAATGGATTTTTTATAGGTTTTGTAAGAGTTATTAGCGACTTTTCATGCTTTATATTTTCGTTGAATAAAACTAAAGAGTAGTTCATTAGATGCGTTTGATTATTGCCTACAATTTTCCATTTACAATTTCTCTACAATTAACGATGGAGATTCCACTACCGTCAAATAAGGTTACTTGGGCATGCGGGATAACTTGGAACACTCAGTATTTTTGTATTGAAATGACCCATGACGCTATCCACTCTTCGAAGTTTCTAATTCAATCGCTGATTATGGCTTGCCAAGACGTTAATGTAGGGAACCTCACTGTTTACAGTTTGTTCGATTGTTATGTTTCACCACCTTGAATATTTTGGTAAGTTGTTGAATTTCGCCTAAGGTGTGTCATGTGCCTCTCGAAGACCTTCACAAGCGAGTTGCGATTTTGGGTCACTCCACATCAAATCAACCAGTTAAAAAATAATTTTGGTAATTTGTTAATACTTGAATATAAAGAAAGATAAAAATTTTATATTTTTCGAACTTGAATTAGCTTTTTGGCTATTTCTCAAAAACTATTGGAGCTAGAAAGCTGAAATAGGTGGAACAGGTTTTTCAGTTTTTTATGCTCTTTCTTTTGATATACAACATGACCATATTCTAAAAATGCAATATAATCTATCATTTTTTAATAAAAAAACGGATGATTTTTTCTAAATTCAAAAAAGAATTTTTAGTTTTTTTGGAAAAATATTGTATTTTAGAATACGGTCATGTGTTATCAAATCAAATCTATAACCTGTTCCAGGTTTCTAGCTCCAATAGTTTTTGAGAAATAGCCTATTTACAAAACACTTCGTTTTTCGGCTTTATTTAACACTTAGGTATTTATAACTGAAAAACCGAAATATTTGTCTTCACACTAGGGCTTAGACGCCTGGTTCATTTGATATGGAATGACCCTTTTACCTAACCTCAAAACATCACTCCCAAGTGTGAAGAGGCGGTAAACTAAAATTATACGTTTTCATCGGGTAAATTAGAACATGCCCCAAAATATCGGAGACAGCTGGGTACACGACGATATCAAGATTACCAACAAACGTAATTAGAAATTGCTAGTGAGGAGTATACTAATGGCAATGTGGCCTTGATTGACATCGAGGATCGCTATGAAATCCCCTTCAACGTTGCATCGAAAATTTTGAGAAAAAAACAAAAATCCAGAAAGGCAGCCAGTATTTAACTGCAGGGAGGAGAGAATATTGTTTCCGATTGGGGCTTCATTGTGGCAATAACAGAAATTAGTGGCCTAGTAAAAAAATTCTAAATCGGAAGGGCGTAGATGAAAGAGGCTTCCAAGAGACTTTACCTGGACCTGATTGGAGTCGATCTTTGTTATTCTTTGACGAAACCAACTTAACAGATGATCCTGGCCGTCTAAAGTAATTGTTCATCGAAATAAAAAGAGAGCCATGAAGATTATGGATTATACCAAATCATCAACATCATTTATGTTCTGCGTGAACTCTTCTGGAAACACTCTTCCACCATACATTGTTACCAGGCACGAAACTTGTATCCAGAGTAGCTAGGAAGTGAAAACAATTTTTTGTATAACAAATCAAAAATCGGATGGTTCGATGGCGCCATTTTTGAAGACTGGTTCTTTAAGGTGGTAATCTTTACTTCACACATCTAGAGGGTAAAAAGTCATTGGAGACAATTTTGCTTTACACCTCTCTATAAAATCATTGAAGCATGCGAGCAACACGTGATACAATTCATTTTTCTACTGCTCAATAGCACTCATACTTGTGAACCATTCGCTGTATCATATTTTGCACTATTGAAGAAGATGTGGAGGAAAATTCTCCAAGAGTGGAAAGAAACACACCGCGGTTGAATTCCAAATTTAGAGTTTCCGAATATTTTGAAGCGAACTTTAGACCAATTGGCTTCCGAGCAACAGGGATATTTCCAATCAATCCAAGGGTATATTATACCAAAAATATCTAGAATTTTCAGTAGAATCCGAATATGACATAATATACAGGGCATTTCATTAAAAAAAATCGAAAGTGTGGTCATATCTTTGATTATGAGACACCCTGTATAAAAAAATTGTATTGTAAAAAATGCGCAACTAAAAATACTAATCGACGTGTCCAAGCGTTTTTTCAAGAAACAAATACTTTAATTTTAAATTAATTTATATATTACTTTATGGACGCACTGTGTGTGTGTGTATATATATATATATATATATATATATATATATATATATATATATATATATATATATATATATATATATATATATATATATATACAAATACTTGGGGATAGTTTTTTCAAATAATTTAATGAGGGATTTACACTCACCGAAAATATGTCCCAATGCATTTCTTATTTATATCACTTCTTAATATCTACTGATAATCTCTTGGTATTTCCCGTGTATGTCTTTCTGATTATTTATTAGCATTTCCTAACTATTTCACTTTTTTTAAAATAATATTAATGACACAACTGTACATATACTTATGTACGTTTTAGACGTTTTAGATATATTATTAGTATAAAGCAAAACCTGAATACACCTTAACGGGACTTACATTTTATCACTCCGAATCTTTTCAAGATTCTTAATATTTCTTACTGTTTCTTAAAAAAATACTAATTGTTTAATTATAATAAAAGTTCTCAAAACCAATTCCCATATAATAATTTATTATTATAGGGGAAAGCTAAAGGTTTAAATAATACCATTGAGAGACATGTAGATCGATATAATATTATAAAATACTATTTCTGACATAATTGCCTATTATAGACATAAATAGTAGATAATCTCGAATGAAGGAAATTGGTAGTAAAATATCCTTAAAAGAAAAATACTGTACGTTCCACAGTTGGTAGTATTTATTCCATTTGCCTATGTCATTTTTGACAAAACAAGGTTGGATGAAGTTAGGTTAGGATATAAATTTATTTTCATTTTTTTCCATAATTCATTTAAATAAAGTTAAATTTCTCGGCACACCCAATTTAAAATTCTTCGACATGTGGCATTCGGTGAGATTATCCACTATGTACTGTTTCTTAGCATTTCCCAAACAGTATTTCTTTGAACTATCCCACGCATGTCCGAAGTAGCAATATCTTCGCTTGTTTACACATTGTATAACCTACAAAATTTCTCCACTCCTGATGGTATCCTTGCCACAAGTTAGTCATCAAATCTAACAGTAAACTGCTTCTTAAGATTAGAATGTTACAATATTCCAAACATCCTTATAATAAAACTAATTCAACAATACTAACTTAAGGCACTTTGTTCTTGTTTTTCGTTTAGTTGTTTACTAGTGACAGAATTTACAAGCAATATCGATTGCGACTCAATGGGAGTCTCGAGTGTGGATGTTCATTAGTTCTTGCAATTAAATAGCTTTTATTGGTGTAGATTTAAAAAATGACATCAACAAGTAACTTGTAGGCATATTGAATAGTATATCTGCAAGTATTGACAAAATGCAAATGTTAAATGTCACTTTTTAGATATTGTTGAACTCATAATGGTGCTCATTGGTGTATCTCACTCTAAATACGAGTACCTTATAGTAGAACATGGATAACTGCGCAAGAACAGTTATGCCTAGATGTTAGCTGGTAAATAAATTATCTTCATACGAATCATGTTTAGACAGTAGAAAGCTCGAGTGCCGTGAGATTTTTAAATTTTAAATTTTATTAAAAACAATTCTCAATAGTTACTAGAAAACGTTCCTTTAAATATGAGTCTGATAATGTGGTTTCTTCATGACGGAGCTCCGCAAAATTTCTGCCGAGAGTTTTGAAAGATTTAAATAATTGCTTTCACAATGGATGAACGTTGCATGCCTTACACGGTCTCTTGACCTAACTCCTGCCGATTTATTTCTCAGCGTAATGGAGACGTGAATAACGTTGAAGTGTGTGCGCATTAAACAATTTCTTATAACTTTAAACATTCTTGTGTTCATAAATAATAAGTGCCGTATGTCTTAGAATATTCTATATAGTACAAAAAGGTATTTTAAAACAATGTTGTCATTGTTAGTTATATAACCTGTGAAGATGTACAATAAAAATATACATAACAATGAATATTTATATCTGCTTCCCAAATTTAAAAAAAATTTAAGAAACAAGGTTAACGTAAAATCTAAATTGTACATTGTTTATATATTTTCTAGAAGGTGAAGGTAAAGACGAGACGTAGGATATAAACGTATACGTAAGAATCATAATTATCGCGATGAGTAAATATTTAAATGTTGAAATGCTTAGGTTAAATTTCGAAAGAGTTTCCATTGTCGTTTTTCCTCAAGGTGCTAAGTTTAGCAAAACAATTTGACGAGAATTACAGAAAAAAATGTGTATACACTTGATTAAAGTGTAATTGAAATGTATACTTGTTTTAACGATGACACACTATTCATGTTGAAGTTGTAATGCCTTCATTTATAGTAAACCATTATTCATTCTTGGAAAAAACTCGAACATTACAAGAAAACGTATAAAGTATAGGTACAGTGTTTTGGTATTTAACTAACAAAGCTTTATTTTTGTTTTAATTTACTTTATTACCACAGTGTAACACATTCAAATTAATTATTGTAACTAAATAGCTAAAATTAATAGTCGTATTAAATTTCCGGAAATTACTATAAATAATTAATTAGTCCTAAATATAAATTTTCTGTTAGCCCATACAGTACAATAGTGTTTCTAACGTTAATTGTAATAAGACTAATAAAGATCGGTGTTAATAAACGTGTAAAATAAAGATTGACCTGCAAGGTAAGTGTCCCAAAGTACCTTATCTATACAAGCTCAATGTGAAGTCATTCTCAATTATTCAAAGATTATAAAATATATGAAGACATAATTTTGAATTTATTCGCAATAATGCAAATCCTACTCAAACTTTAATTGCGTAACATTCAATTTACTTACAACCACGCAAAGCTTAAATAGTACATCAAAGCATAACATTGAATGTAGGGGGAATGGGGAACATTTGGCAGTTTTTAAAAAATGTCACTATATTTTCGGAATTAGCTAAATTTAAATAATTTATGATTTTTCCAAGTGAAATTCCACTATTTTTTTTTACTATATATTTTTTATTTTTTCCAAAAATTTCCTGTAATGTGTTGATACTACCCCACCGGTGGAATAGTTTCGTCATAGGCAAGGGGTACTTTCGTCAGTATATATAATAACCTAAAAATATGATAAAACATTTTTTATTAGAAAAAATATATGATAAAATATTTTTTATTAGAAAAAATACACATGAAATGTTTATTTTACAATAATATCGCTGAAATTATGGTTGAATACGTATATTGAGGCGGATCTTGCAGTCCCAGTTTGCGAAGGAGTATCTAATTTTGCAACAACGTCCGAAAAATCAATATCTGAGATATCCTCGACATCGGGATAAACAAAATTGTTGCCGCTTCCCTTTCTCCTTAGGAACTTAATTGTAAGAGAATTGCAACGTATTTCTTGTACACAACCTATGTAGTGTACAACTGCTATTTTTCCTGGAAATTTGATCATAACAAAACTAGAAATTTAAAATTCATGGCTAGATGTCGTTTCAAATTCTTCGAAGTCATTACTACTGTTGGAGTTTACATCAGCCAAAGAAATATCAGATTCACTACTTTAACTGCTTATCCATTTTTTCATTGTTTTGGTTGTGACTGGCTTTCTTTTGAATAAATTTTTTTTTGTTTCTTTTTTTGTAACTGTTTGCTTCCTTTTTTTTTCTAATTCTAGATTTTCTGGGATCAATAATCCAAGAGTTTCTGTATAAACAGTGCATTTTGATTTTCTTTTGGTGTTTCGTTTTTTTGTGAAATTTGCTTTAGGATAGGGACAAAGTTCTTCCAAAGTGGGTATTGAAGAATTATTAATAATGTTTTGACCAGAAGTAGATGGTGCATCTGGATTGAAGTACAGTGTTAACAAATTTGATTCGTCACGACTTCTAGACACATTAGACAACTGCTCATTATCTTTAGGAGTTTGAGGTAATACTGTACTACTCGCTGTGCTGTCTTCCGAAAACATTCTGTTGTTAACATCCTGAGAAGTTGTTGGAGTCACCTTATCTTGACTGCTCATAGGTCTGTCAGTAACATAGCTCGCCATAAAATCAGACTCAGTAAATACAAGCCGATTAAGTGGCTTAGGTCTGTTTTATGAAAAGCATTTTTGATATTTTTAATGGAAAATGCATTTTCAAAGGTTTTTTGCATAAATGACATATTTCTAATTGTTATTGGTTGACCAGGGTGTGCTAGCATCCAATCATTAAAAGCTATAGCAGCAAAAGTTTGAAAAGGACCATAAATTCCCACATCCAAGGGCTGGAACCTGTGGGTGGTATGTGGAGGAAAAGAAAGAAGAATGATTCCATTTTGTTTGCAGTAACGAATTGCTTCAAGAGAAACATGCGATTCGTGATTGTCGACTAACAAAAGAATTTTGCGTTCAACAGAGCAATTTGTGTGACTCACAATGTGCTTCTCACGAAATAGATCTGCAGTCATCCATCCTGACTTACTACCAAGTGCAATAGAGCCTGTTGGTGACCCTTCTGTTAAATATTCTGTTGGATTGCGTGTTCTAGAATAAACAAATGCAGGTGGAAGAGAAGTACCGATAGCATTACCTATACAACAAAAGTGACCAATGTTCCCTTTTCTGCTGAGGCAATTTGCCCAACTTGCTTTTTCCCTTTTGTGGAAACAACTTTAATAGGCTTCATAACTGTAGTGACACTAGTCTATCCAAATTCCATATTCTTTCAGGGGTCAGTTGATATTTCTCCAAGACACAGACGTATTTGTCAAAAAAGTCGTCCTGCTACAGGTTTATTGAATGCCATCGAACGACTTAAACTTGTACATTCCGGCTTTCGCAGTGACAGATCACTATGCCTCTTCATAAATCCCAGCAGCTAATCTTTACCTAAAATGTAAAATGTGTAACTCTTAATTTTTCATGCTACCTGAATTTGGTTCGTTTTATAAATGGAGATATCTGTCAAAAACATGCGGGGTGAAAAGATACTTCATGGACATGCTTAGGTGTGAATTAGGTTAACCTTGAATTCTATGCGAACATACCTGCCATTTTATTGGTGTCACAGTTAACAGGAATTCTACAGCAGAGACACGATTTCGCAAATTGGAATGCAATTGTCCTGATCTGTAAATATGTTAATCCATAATGAAGATCAGAAGATTTTTTGATGTAGTCTCGTAATTGGTTTTCTTGATCAACTGAAATACTTGTTTAACGTATATTTATGCTAAATTGTATTTCTTCGATGACTCGTTTCAGAATCAATATTGATAATATTATTTAAAGGTTTCTTCTTCAACAGAGATCTAATTCTAGACTGCAGTGAGTTCTTTTGATGCCATATTGCCTGGCTGCCCCATGACTTACATTTTGTTTAAGGCATTCATTTATAGCCCTTTCACTAATTCATCGATATTAGTCTGTCTGTCTTTTGAGTGTCCTTTCGAGCATCTAGAAGATTTGAAATTAAATATCCAATAATTTACATTTTTCAAACTGTAAGATACTGATTGTGTTAGTAGATTTCTTGACGAATCTAAATTGTCGAATTACTCATTCTATTACATTTGGGCTCTTAAATCTATCCATGATATTTTATTTAGAACGTCATTTCAAAACAAATTTATAACAATAACTGACTTGTATAACGTCATTACTTTAAAGAAATGTATTAATTTTACATAAAAATATTTAAACTAATATCTATAAAATATTTACCTTAATGTCGCCTATAAATACTCTTCAAATTTTTTTTCACTGACCCGGTATCACCGACATAACAACAAAACACAAAGTGGTAGGTAAGGAAAACACTATAAGAGCCAACTTTACGCAAATAAAAAATTTATGGAGATTTTAAAGCTTGACGAATCTACCCCACCGCAGAAAGTACATCTCCCTACTATAAATCATTCAGAACAACAAAATATTTAAAATCATAAAATTGAATTTATTCGCAATGGTTGAAATGTTTATTAATCGTTATTATTCGCAGATATGCACAATGTATACATTTTAAGGCCGAGCACAAAATGTGACAGCGCACGTTGAAACTGCTTAGAGTGATAGAACGCGTCAAAGTACCCTAATTTTTAAACAAAGTGTTTTGATTATTTATTTTTTATCAACTGCAGTTTCACTATTGTTTATACATTTCCACTATGGAAATATACGCATATTATAGTTATTGTTATTTTATAATTTTTATATATTTATGTTAGCAACATATTTAGTTTCCCAGTAGATATTTCATGATTATTAAATAACCAATCACCGAGCGCTATGAAGCATTCTGAAGTAATGCGGTTCGTAAACGCACCATTGGTAAAAATCATATACAATTTCTTGAATAGGTGAGTGAGTAATCACATTTAAACCAAATGTAGTTTTTTATATTGTAGGGCTCAAGGAATATGACCGCCTTGTCATCAGATTCTAATAATTTATGGTTTTACGTAAACGTAAAGCATTGCACCAGCAGTCCTTCACCGACTCGCATATGTATAATAAAGCGGCTTCGTTAGGTAATTGTTTACTATCGTCAAGTTGTTTTAATTATCAAGTTAGTGTTTCAAAATAAATGAGCTATAACTTGAACTCAAATTATTAAAATAATTAAAACTAATTAAATCAAAACTACTTGTTAACAACTGTCCATTCGAAGTCGGAGATCGACCTATGACACAATAATAAAGATATGATCGATGGTTGTTTGAAAACTCGTCGTCTGCGCATTACGTCACCCGGAGGTAAAATTTCCAATATTGTGCACGTCGTATTAAAGGTATATGAATATTTGACAATACTATTTATATATTAAGATTATAGATCGTATGGCATTTTTTTTGAAATATAACAATAATTAGTAAAGCAAACAATTTGTTAATTGTTCATGTAATTTATTGATATACACCGTGTCCAAGATAAGGATGCACTATGGATCTCGGAAACGGTAAGAGATGGAAGGTCGGTTAAATGGAACAAAAGTTACGCATTTGAGAGGATGATTTATGGTCTTTGTAGAACTCGAATATCTCTTTTAGTTTTGAGATATTTGAAAAAATTTAATTTTCTGATTTTATTTTTAATTTTCTGACCTTATTTGAAGAGCTATCGAGAAAAGATTAGCACATTTTCATTTCCACTTTTCTAGCTCTACTTAATGCTGTTATTCAATTTTTGATACAACGTTTCGTTTGTTAGCAACCATCATCAACTTTATTTTTTTAAATACACGAAAAAATTATTTTTGCCATATTTAAATTCTCTCCTTGATTCTGAATTCAACGATATATCACACTTTATATTTTTGATACGTTTCGGATGAGAAAATTCATATTCAATGTAAAACATCGAAAACGTACAGTTAAAACTAATACTAGAAACATTAGAAAACTGTAAAATTATTATAAAATAATGTTTTTTCATTTTCTAATGCCTGTTGCGAATAAAATAATTCACGAGTATGTATTTAGTGAAAATACTATTAATTAAACAGTTAAAATATATCTTCCGTCGTACTGATGCATTTGATAAAAATAAGTTGGCGTTGCATTTTGTTTACCTACCTGTCATAATTGATTCTTGTCCGTATTACGTTTGTTTGGTGGTCCTTGAGTTAATTACATTTTATGCTTACCTAAAAACAATATGGTAGGAGAACATTTTTCAAATAATGAAAAATTCGGTATACTGACGTGCTATATATTTTGTGTAAACGTAATTGTTCTGAAGCCGAAATAATGTATTTAAACAAATATCCAGAAAGGCGTCAACCTCACAAAAGAACTTTTCGCACATTAGCTGTAAATCTATGGTGCGTTCAAAAAACCTGTAAAATCTCCCAAAAAACCTTGCAATGAAGAAAAAGCCAATACTGTTTGATTAGCTGTAACGGAAAATCCAGGAAAAAATACTAGGAAAATTGAAGAGGCAACTGCTCATTATGTTGTAAAAAAGGAGAAAGTACATCCATATAAATTTAGAATTTGCCAAGGACTTCGACCAGGTGACCCAGAAAGACGTAGAATATTTTGCGAATGGTATACACGTCAATCTCAAGACAATGAATATTTTCCGAATAAAATATGGTCCGATGAAAGTATGGTTAATAATAATGGAATTTTTAATCGTAGAAATGCTCATTATTGGGCAAGAGTAAATCCACGTCTGTATAAAACGGCCAAACACCAACACCGTTTCGGATTTAACATGTGGGCTGCTATATTCGGTACTCGAATTATAGGTCCTTTCATTTACCACGAGTCCTTCTATTACATTTGGGCTACTTAAATCTATCCCCAAGATATTTTAGGTTAGAACGCATTTCAAAACAAATTTATAACAATAACTGACTTGTATAACGTCATTACTTTAAAGAAATGTATTAATTTTACATAAAAAATATTTAAACTAATATCTATAAAATATTTACCTTAATGTCGCCTATAAATACTCTTCAAAATATTTTTTTTCACTGACCCGGTATCACCGACACAACAACAAAACACAAAGTGGTAGGTAAGGGAAAACACTATAAGAGCCAACTTTACCGCGAAATAAAAAAATGTATGGAGATTTTAAAGCTTGACGAATCTACCCCACCGCAGAAAGTACCCCACTCTCCCCTACTAGAAATCATTCAGAACAACAAAATATTTAAAAACATAAAATTGAATTTATTCGCAATGGTTGAAATGTTTATTAATCGTTATTTTCGCAGATAGTGCACAATGTACACATTGTATAAGGCCGAGCACAAAAAATGTGACAGCGCACGTTGAAACTGCTCTAGAGTGATAGAACGCGTCAAAGTACTACCTAATTTTTTTAAACAAAGTGTTTTGATTATTTATTTTTTATCAACTGCAGTTTCACTATTGTTTATACATTTCCACTATGGAAATATACGCATATTATAGTTATTGTTATTTTATAATTTTTATATATTTATGTTAGCAACATATTTAGTTTCCCTCAGTGTATATTTCATATTATTATAATAACCAACACGAGCGCTATGGCATTTGAAAGTGATGCGGTTCGTAAACGCACCATTGGTAAAAATCATATACAATTTCTTGAATAGGTGAGTGAGTAATCACATTTAAACCAAATGTAGTTTTTTATATTGTAGGGCTCAAGGAATATGACCGCCTTGTCATCAGATTCTAATAATTTATGGTTTTACGTAAACGTAAAAGGGCCACCTGCACCAGCAGTCCTTCACCGACTCGCATATGTGCCTAATAAAAGCGGCTTCGTTAGGTAATTAGTTTACTATCGTCAGTTGCTTTTTAATTGTAGTTGCAGTTTGTGGATTTCAAAAATAAATGAGCTATAACTTGGCAACTCAAATTATTAAAATAATTAAAACTAACTTAAATCAACAAAACATACCGTTGGTTACGAAACAACCTGGTCCATTCGAAGAGTCGGAGATCGACCTATGACACAATAATACAAAGATATGATCGATGGTTGTTTGAAAACTCGTCCCGTCTGCGCATTACGTCACCCGGAGGTAAAAATTTCCAATATTGTGCACGTCGTATTAAAGGTATATGAATATTTGACAATACTATTTATACGGGTGGTCGTAAAGTAAGGAATAAATTCAATATCTCGTAAAGCACAATTTTTTCAAAAATCGCTCGGACCCGTCGATTTTATATTTTTCGGGCATATTTTGAAAAAAATTTTATACAGGGTGTCTCAAAAAGATTTGCTAAAAATTTTTTTCAAATTGCAACCCAATTTTTTATTACATTTTGGATTACCCTTACAATTCTAAACATTTGTCATGTAGCATGTGCTATACCTAAGTCCAAGCGTTTTGGAGTTATTCGCATTCAAAATTTAGAAATTGAGAAAAGATCATGAAGAAAACGAAAAATAAAATAATTTTATAACGTTTTATTATATCGAAAACAAAGATTCGTAAACTTAAAAATAATTTTATTTCAGCAAATGTTCGAAATGTCCTCCGTTAGTCAACTGGCAATAGCTTAATCTATCTACAAATACATGCTGCAAATTTCGAACCATTTCGGGCGTTATTCGACGTATTTCTTGACGGATGCGTTGTTTTAAATCATCTAGATTTGCCGGTTGGCTTTTAAATACCTTGCCTTTAAGGTATCCCCATAAAAAAAAAGTCTAGTGGTGTTAGATCGGGGGATCTTGGTGGCCACTCAATAACACCGCTCCTTCCAATATTGGAAAACGCTTGGAATTAGGTATAGCACATGCTACATGACTAATGTTTAGAATTGCAAGGGTAATCCAAAAATGCAATAAAAAAATTGGGTTGCAATTTGAAAAAAAAATATTTTTTTAGCAAATCTTTTGAGACACCCTGTATAAATTTTTTTTTTCGCAAAATATGCCCCGAAAAAATATAAAATCGACGGGTCCGAGCGATTTTTAAAAAAAATTGTGCTTTACGAGATATTGAATTTATTCCTTACTTTACGACCACCCGGTATATTAAGATTATAGATCGTATTGGGCGATTTTTTATTTTTTGCGAAACTAATAAAAACAATAATTAGTAAAGCAAACAATTTAGTTAATTGGTTCATGTATTATTTAATTGGCAATATACACCGTGTCCAAGATAAGGATGCCCACTATGTGGATCTCGGAAACGGTAAGAGATGGAAGGTCGGTTAAATGGCACAAAAGTTACGCAGTTGAGAGGATGTATGTATGGTCTTTGTAGAACTCGAATATCTCTTTTAGTTTTTGAGATATTTGAAAAAAATTTAATTTTCTGATTTTATTTTTTATTTTTTTCTGACCTTATTTGAAGAGCTATCAAGAAAAGAGGAGCACATTTTCATTTCCACTTTTCTAGCTCTACTTAATGCTGTTATTCAATTTTTGATACAACGTTTCGTTTGTTAGCAACCATCATCAACTTTATTTTTTTAAATACACGAAAAATTATTTTTGCCATATTTAAATTCTCTCCTTGATTCTGAATTCAACGATATATCACACTTTATATTTTTGATACGTTTCGGATGAGAAAATTCATATTCAATGTAAAACATCGAAAACGTACAGTTAAAACTAATACTAGAAACATTAGAAAACTGTAAAATTATTATAAAATAATGTTTTCTCATTTTCTAATGCCTGTTGCGAATAAAATAATTCACAAGTATGTATTTAGTGAAAACACTATTAATTAAACAGTTAAAATATATCTTCCGTCGTACTGATGCATTTGATAAAAATAAGTTGGCTTTGCTTTTGTTTACCTGCCTGTCATAATTGATTGTTGTCCGTATTACGTTTGTTTTGTGTGTTTGTGTGTTATATTTAAAAACTTCATTGTTTTCGCTTTAAAAATGGCAATTTTTTAAAACACCTTGTATTCGTGGGAAAAATTATTTTATAGCTAAAATAAAACTTTGGGCTAAATCAAGTACACCAGTGAAAACTACACGTTTCTATCGTTTTCCGTTTAGCAGCATTCATGATCAAAATGTGTCCAAATATCTTGAACACCCTGTATAATTATGGTTAGTCTTTAAAAATAATGTATGAAAAGGCACAGCCTGCACACTAAAAGCAGGTATATTAATTCACAAATATCACTACAAAACAACTAATTCTTATTATATAATCTGTCTCAACTCAAACACAAAACAGCATACAAAAACACTTAACAAAACTATCAAACCACAACGGTCTATAACCAGTGTTATAGAAATTTACCACCGCGTGACGTCACAACGATTGGCAACATGCACAAGATCATATCTTGTTATTATTGTATCATGAGATCGACCTAAGATCTCAATGGTTGACCGTCAGACTTTGAGTGCACTACTACTTCGTAAACCTCATTAGAACTATTTTTTCTATTTTTTGACGAATCCTTGATAGTTGAATTTTCTTCGAAATACCCCAAAGACAGTAACTGTTATAATTTTGATATTTGAATTATTGGAAGATATTCTTGCAAAATGTTTATAAGGGGTAAACCTGTGCGGTTTGGTTTCAAACTATGGTGCCTTTGTTCCTCTGATGGATATTTATTTTATTCATTGCCATACGGGGGAGCTCAGACCCAAAAAGAAAAATCGCCTTTTGTACTTGGAGGTCAAGTGGTCTTAGATTTGCTTGAAGTGATAAAAAATCCAGTTCAGCATCGAATATTTTTTGATAATTGTTTTTCGTTTTATAAACTATTTGTTGAGCTAAAGAGTAAATCATGTTTTGAACCTTAACATTGATGAACCATAAAGCAGAGACCCACCGATATTGACGAAGTGCATCGCGATACAGTCGGCCATATAGTAGTGACACAAGCAGAGAAAGCTCGAAGAAGGTGTAAAATATGTGAAAATCACACAATTCATATGTGTAACAAGTGCAACGTCCATCTTCACATTCCATGTTTTAAATTATACCATCAACAATAACCAATTTTCTATATGTATTTTACCAATGGTTCGTTTTGGCACCATAGTGAAACGTTGTCATTTTCAAACTTATTCTTATAATACTATTTATCTTAGTTTGCAACGAATATCTTATATGCTTGGTTTAAAATATATATATATATATATATATATATATATATATATATATATATATATATATATATATATATATATATATATATATATATATATATATATATAGTGTTATATGCAATAAATTAGAAATATAGATAATTAAAATAAAAAAATATGTCGTTACTCATATTTTACCAGTGGAGCGTTTACGCACCATCCTCTTTTTGTTATGTTTAATTATTTTTAAAATTTGTTATAAATATCAAAATTTAGACCATTTACATTATTGTTCGGTAACGTGGGATGATAAGGCTAATTTTGAAATATTTGTTGACAAATGTCAAATTAAATACACAAAGAAAACAGTTTATATATTTAGTTATATACCACTTTCTTGTTTATGTATTTAAGCTAACGATTACACTTATTTAAGTGCTTAATATTGTATTTACTTGCAATAAAGTAAAGGTTAGAAAATAAAAGAATGACATTGAATTTAAGCGCAATAATTCAACCTTAGAATTTATTTAAAAGCATAATTTTATTGCATCAAATAGAAGAAGACGGCAAACAATAAAAACTCCTTCATTACACACCGGAAAAGAACAACCAATAAAAACCAGCCCATTAACAACAAATAATCACGTTTATAAATAAAAAGTCCAATCCAAACTGAAATTCGTGATTAAATTAGTTTGAAGTGGTATAAAATTATGAAATGAAATACGGTAAAATATGTGAGCAATAAAATAACAGAAAAATAACATGCAGTGTAAACTGCACAACACAAACCAAAATAAAAATACGAATAATGAAATTATACACATAATTGTGTCCAGAATAGAATCCCAATTTAAATTACTACATCGATCATTTCTGCAAAGATAATGAATAAAATAAATGTAAAATTAAAATGCAAGTTACACATAATAAATAAACAACAAAGTTGCACACACACAAGTGAACCATGAATTATACTTATGTGTACTATTTTGGTCCTAAGTAATGTCCCGACATACGTGTAAGTAACCAACATCCCACTTCGCCGATGCCACCCGAAAATGTTTATCAAACAAAATAGCTTCTAAGCATCATATAAGGTAGAGAAAAAACAACAAATAATATCGCTATTATCACAATTACATATTTTTAATATCTGGTGAAAGTAGTATATTTATGTGACAATACGGAATCTGTATACAACTCGTCAAATTTACTTAAGTAAAGTAAACAATGTTTGTTTCTACAAAAAATTATTTCTATAAACACGTGACTAACAAATTAAGCGATAGACACATCCTGCTTAAATATTAGATATTTGGCAATTACCTAAAGATAAATGGACTACTTATTCAATTAATGTAATGTTATAAATCTACTAGCATATTAAAAATTCAGAAAAGTAATCGAGATATTAATGAATTAATGCGTTAGTATATATTCTCTAATGTGACTTCAAGATTCACATACAGACGTTTGGAAATACAAGTAAGCATTGATACATTGTAAAGAATACAAAACAAATTAAGGTTTAATTTTTATATTTAGAATTTATATCAGTTCTACTTACATAAAGACAAAATTTACATCGATCGGGGCTTGTATCTCGGTAGCTGAGTTGGTTAGAGCGCTATTCTAGCAAAGTAGATGTCGTAGGTTCAAATCCTACTCTGGTAAACTTTTTATTTATGTATTTAATAAAATTAATAGTAATTTTAAATTAAGGTTTAGGTTCAATAAACTAAATACCTAAGTCAAAGAAAATATAGAAATAATAGTAAGAATTCCAAGCTAACACTGTAGTGATTGCAGTTTTTACCACAATAAAAACATAAATCTTTCCAGTTGGCCTTGTCACGCTACTTTTAATACATTACTGAGTACGCTAAGATTGACTGCATCCCTTCATGCAAACATCTTCGGGTGGCATCGGAGAAGTGGGATATTGGTTGCCTACACGCATGCAGAGACATTACTTATGACCAAAATAGTACAGAGTACAATTACTCTGAAATCGCATATGTAAAGAAATCAGTTTTTATGCATAGAAATCCATAAATAAGCAGACTGGATCAAGTACACGTGAAAACCATCCAGTGGGTGCCACTTTGCAAGGGTAACGTACAATAAAACAGTTAAAATTGACAACTATACAAAGAACGAGATGTCAACAATCGCACTGAAACGACTCCTATTTAGATGATGCATCCCATAAAGACTTTAAAGATGTTATTTTAAAAGGTAACATCTGGAAAATGATCCCCTCTAATGTGGAAGGTAAAACAGGTAAGTAAATACATTAGTTTATGAATGATAAACGGTTTATTTGTAATAATGTCAAATGACTATTGAAATATCACTACCTACTTATTTATTTCTAATCGAAGCAAAATATGTAGGGTTGCGCCATACTAAGTTCTAGAAACAGCTATGAAACTTTCCTTTTTTTACAAAAAATTGCAAATCCTTCTGCATTGGCATATCCACTCGGTCTTGATAAAGGTATCATATTCCTTATCTCTTTCATATTGCTCGATTCCTGAGAGCAACTCCTGCCTATTGATTTGATATCGTTTAATTAATTAAGTGTAGATACTGCGCAATTTCATTCTAAACAGTATAATAAATTATTTAATAGCAGCTTATGTACGCTTTACTTCTTCAAATTTCATAAATTGGTTTGATCTTAAACAATTCTGAAAGACTGTATTACTACGATGAAAATAACTGTAAGTGTTATCGAAACGAAAGATTTTTATTACAGAAATACAAATATACACCATTAAAAAAACCCAAAAAGCTAAGTATTTTAATTATGTGTAATAATGGTGAAAGTTTTCATTTTTAATATTTATTACTTAAAAAAAATTATAATGCAGACATAATTAAAAATTAAGAAATATCTAAATATTTAAATTAAGAAATAACAATTTATGGCTTTGACCAGCCAAAATTACGAAGATACTTTAATGCTCATAGACGTTAGTCACCACACGGTTTCATATAAAAAATGGCATAATCGTGACTATGCATGTGAGACCTTGTCAATACACGTAGTATTAGATCCATACGGTAGGTACAAGCCAAACTAGGGAGAAATTTTATTTGAAGCGTAATTTCATGATTCCGTTATAAATATTTATATATTTTTAAATGCATATTACAGATTCTTTAAACCCTAAAATGCAGGTAAAACAAATTTATTTTCTTCAAGAACTTGACAAGTTTATTGATTTATCTCGAAAATTATTAAATGGAACAAATTACACTTGGTAAAACGGGAGTTAACGAAGAAACCTCTTTAAAATATATTTCAAAGTCTCTCATATTATCATTATACGGGCATTAGACCATCTTATACATAAGATTACCTCTGTAGGCGAGCCTATTAATTTGTCTCGAAAATGATACATACGATCAAATTCCTACTTGGCCAAACCAAAAATAACAAAGATCTCTCAAAAACGTATTCTAAAGTTTCTTACACCACAATCACAAACACATTATATCACCTTATACAATAGATTGAGACTACCTCTGCTAGCAAGTCTATTGATTCGTTTCAAAAATGATACAAACAACCAAATTCGTACTTGATCGAACAAAAGGCATCGAAGAGAACTCTTAAAATAGATTTAATTTTTTTTTGTTTTTTGCCCCATACACATAATGGCATTGAGATAAATGTCACTTCTATCGGTAAGTTATGTCCCAGAAATTATATATACGATCAAAACCATAACTGGCCGAACAAAAGCCAAGACATGTTTTAAAAATATATTTTAAAATTTTTTGCATTACTGTCATAAGGGTCCCAGTTCGCCTCTGTTTATTGATTTGTCCGGACAACCTATGTTATTAAGTGTATTGATTTATTACGTTTGAGATAGCTTAATACAGTTGACAACACAGGCAGTTTCTATCTAACGTATACGGTGTTCTAATGCTCGTGTAGCTCTAAAAAATTTCATAAAATGCTCCAAACGTTGTTAGGCATATGATGTAGTAATCTTGCATGCATATGCACGATTGGGCTGTTTGAGTTCGGATGGCTTCGTAATTTTAGCTGCTAAGTTTGGCAGTTATCTCCATTTGGGTATTGTCATAAAAAGATGTATCTACGATTTTATTAAATTTTGTACAAAAAATGTGCGTCTATTCTGAGGTATGAAGTCTAGAACATGCCGTTGATATTAGTGAGAGTACAACGCAAGGTTTGTTCTAGCTTTCTTCAGAACGTACCAGTTTACATAAAAAATTGGAACCAGGTAGAGTCAAGAGAAAGTATTTATTCCGTTAAGGGTAATTTCCAGTAACTTTATACGAGGAGAATTTTAAAGTGTGTTCCGGTACCATACTATTGACGCATAATCCAATTTTGGCTAAATTAAAACGCAGTACAATATCTTTATGGCGTGTAAATTAGTATGATGTTGGAATTGCCGTATAGTAATCACCCTAATCAGTGACATTTCACCCAATTTCGTGAGCATTTGACTCAAGCGATTCATCACGATTTATTCGAATGACGGACTATGTGTAGAACACGTTATTTATACGCTAACAGGTGTAAAGCAAATTCCGTCTTTTCCTTCTTTTCAATTAATAATATTTTATGAAAACTTCTCGTTTTAATACGCTCAATTTAACAAAACACAAATTAATGATGTAATGCCCCAAGGTATCCTATTCAAACACGAACACGAACACGAACTCGAACACGAACACGAACACGAACACGAACACGAACACGAACACAAACACAAACACGAACACGAACACAAACACAAACACATACAGAAACAAACAAACACAAAGCACGCACAACCACACACACACCATAGCAAGCGCGCACAGCACACACGCACACGCACACACACACACACACACACACTCATGAACACATAAAACACACGCACATGCCGAACGCGACGTATGAACACAAACACGTACGCACGAACGCAAGAACACACACACACACACACACACACACACACACACACACACACACACACACAAAACAATTCTAAATAAGTCCGTGATCGTGACACTTCTTAATAACAGTATGACTTATAGAATATCTGTATGAACTTAATGCTTATCGACATCAAAGAGCCCAATTAACAAAGATTTCTCGTTTTATTACGCTCAATTTACCAAAACATAAGTTATGAATAGTGTTGGGTAAGATCCATTTATTTAGGATCTAGATACAGATCCAAACACACTTTTAAAACTGATCTAGATAAAGATCCAAGATCCGTACGTAAAATGGATCTAGATAAAGATCAAAGATCCTTGAAATGGGATCTAGATCTTTTATAAAGATCCGACATTCCCAAAATTGTTTCGAGATTTTTCTAATTATTAATATTATCTTTAATTGCTAGTATTGCTACTGATGAGTAGTACTCCCATTCCCATGATCATTTTCATGTAATACAAATATTAGTCCGTAAGGTTAAATTATTAAGAAAATTATATTTTTATTGAAAACTTACATTAATTACTTAACGCACTACAAATACAAATTACAAAATTAGTATTAGGTACACATTTACACTTGCAAGTTGCAATGTTAATTGTTAATTTAACTTAACACATAGTTGTTATACAATTATAAGGATAAGGACATTTATCTAAATTATTATAAGTATACATTACATAATTACATTTTATTATCTAATTTTATTTTATTTTTTTAAATTAATAGCATCTCAAATATATCATCACCTAATCTATTCCTACGAGGAGTTAAAATTAGTCCACCCATACTAAATATCCTTTCAACGGGGCAGATGAAGGAAGTATAGAATTATATTTTAAAAAGATTTCTTTTATAGCAGGGTACATGTTTAATTGCTCATAGTTAGTGCTTGTGTCTTTAAAATAATTTGTGCATTCTGAATCAAATGTTGTTTGCGATTGAGTATTTATTTTAAAAATCAAAGAATTCGCTTAAGATTAGCGGAACTTCCATTAATTCAGCTTCGTCACTCATTGTTGATCTAACTAACAATTAACAAATGTGCTTTACTTAAAGTCGTATTCTTAAGAACTGAAGACAAGATTGTTGTTTTTCTATACGTCCTTTTGTTCGATTAAATTAGCAACAGAATCCAGTTCCATTAACTTAA
Organism: Vesta saturnalis; assembly: GCA_036346205.1. NCBI lineage: Eukaryota > Metazoa > Arthropoda > Insecta > Coleoptera > Lampyridae > Vesta > Vesta saturnalis. The sequence continues at coordinate 196,416 of JARFJB010002494.1, forward strand.
GTACCTATTTTAATGGATGGATGACCCCATTGACATTACTCATTAAGTCATTAGATTAGCACTTAGCAGTCATTACCTGCCTTTGTAGCTTTGGGAAACAAAAACAACCGACGGAAATATTAACAAAGATAATGAATAGTTCTATTATTGGTTATTTCGAATTTAACATGCCTCAGGCAGAAGGTAATTGTGTAAATGTGTATGTATCGCTGTGGGGTACGGATGTAACGGTCATAACGGAGCATAATGTATTTTTAAATATAAAGCTCTGTTACCTCAAGCCAGTTAGAAGTTTCACAAAATACCTTAAAATACATTTTAAAATCTTCTAATGGATCTTTGGATTCAAGTACTAAAGATCTGTTAAATGTGATCTAGATCCAGATACTAGATCCTAGCAGAGCAAAGTATCTAGATCCAGATCATAGATCCGTTTAGTGGATCTAGATCCTGGATCTAGATCACTTTGATCTAGATACCAACACTGGTTATGGATGTAATGTCCCAAGATATCCTATTCACGCACGCACGCGCACACACATACACGTACGCGCGAAGGAATACACGTGCACTAACATATGAATGCACGCACGCATATACATACGCACACACACAAATAATTCTAAATAAGGCGGCCGAATTAAGTATACCCGAGAATTATTAAGTGGAACGGCCTTGCAGAAGTTACGTAAAAAATAATGCTGTTATGGTTACAAAGTGACAATGGTTAGCCGACAAACTATCGGGGGCGACCGCGGCATCTACACTTCATAAAATAAATAAACTGAGGTTATCACATCACGTTCTGTCACCCACTGAGTTCTTTGCAATGACAGAAATACTAACGCCGGTTATTTCAATAAATTTTAACGTAATAATCGTGCTTGCGAAGTAGTGTACTGCCAATTAAATTCCATATTACTATCCACTGTTATCTAGATAATTCAGTGGGATTTGGATATCGTTAATTAATTAACGTGAGATACATGCGGTCCTTTTCCATTTCTCCTTAACATGATATAATAAATATTTAATACATGCACTCATCCGTAGAAAACTTTGACTTCGCCGTATGCCTAACAGTGTCATTAGTAATCACCGCCCTAATCAGTGACATTTCACCCAATTTCGTGAGCATTTGGACTCCAAGCGATTCATCACGATTTATTCGAATGACGGACTATGTGTGGGAGAACACGTTATTTATACGCTAACAGGTGTAAAGCAAATTCCATCTTTTCCCTTCTTTTTGAACCCCTTAATAATATTTTATGAAAATTTATTACATAGCACCTTTTAAGTATCCTTTCTTTTCTTTCGCGATAACAACTTCAATGTTGATTAAAATAATGAAATCTTCTCCATCCGCTAGAGAAATTATTTTCTTTCATTTATTTTCATTTTCGCTTCCAACCTTAACCAAGCTGAAGTTAAATTTATTATCATAGTAGGTAGCGGACGGGGAAAATTTCATTATTTTAATATCAACAAGAAATCGATATCCCCAAGAATTGAATATATTTTTAAATATTACTTTGTCAGTTTAAACTATTTCCGTTATGTTTTTCATTTCAGTTTTAAAAAAGTAATGGTTAGTTTACATTGGACTCCATGTTGGAAACTCTAAATAGGGCTGTGGTGATCAAAGGCATACTGAAACACAAACCTTCCACAATGTTTTACTTGAAACTCTTAATAATTGGTTACAAAATGGTGACTAGTTACGACAAAAAATTGTCATCTTCAGACCTTAAATTATTGACATATTTAACATCTTATACGAGTAACTAATAAATACTTACATACTTATACATATGTTATACTAAAACATGACACATACATAAATTAATGTAGGTACTTCTGTACTATGGTTAAAACGTTAAAGCTAAGGTTAATCAATATCAAGATATCTTTTGACGTACATGACAAGAATAAAATTAGAAACTTCCTTTTACCTGAGGTTCCATCAAAGGAAAGTTTAAAATTTCAAAAAAGTTTAATCAATTAACAAAACAAACAGATGAGGCCTTGCAGAGGAACTCATAAAACGCCAAGACAAATGTTTAATTAAAACAGATTCAAAAAGAGAATATGTCACAACTTAAAAACTTAGAACTAAAATAGTTATCTAGTTAAGTTAAACATTAAAATCCCATTACGGAAGGATAACAAAATTCAAACCCAGTTATGATTAGTAGATAAAATGTGAGTGCGAAGGCTGATCTTTGGGTTGTGGTTATTATTACCTTTAAACAATGAAAATGTTAAATGGAGTTAACACCATTTTTCAGATTACTCAGAACAACGGGTATCCCAAGAAACTAATTCGAATTTATTTCATAAAACAGTTTATTTCTCTCATATTAATGATTACATTACAGAAGAACAACTCCACTTTAGATCTCTTCCATATATTGGTCCTTCTTCATTTCTATTCGTAAAGGTTTTTAAACAGTTTAACATAAATATATCTTTCAGAAAAATCACATTCTCAAATCTTTCTTAATGAAAACCAAAGATAAGACTGATAGGCTTTCTCAATCAGGTGTTTATAAGTTACAATGTAGTTCGTTTAATGTAACTATTGCAACGGGCGTAGTACCCTTAGATATTGCTTTTATTTATTTAACCCGCTCCAAAGAACAAGATTTGAGTTCGTTTAAACTTTTTATAATCTCAACTTTATTGAATAAAAATTTAATGATTGAGATGATTATTTTTATTACGTTATATTAACACTAAATGGGGTTCAATTTATAAAGATATCATCTACTAGTTCATTCTTACTTTGCTTGCTAATTAATTTCGGTTTGCGTGAATGAATTTTAAGCTTTATGTTTACTAACTCCTTTCTTAATCGGTTGCAACGGCTAACTCAAGTTAATATAAAGAAACGATTTCTGTTATCATTGCCCAAAATTATGTTCCTTTTGATTTCTTTATTTATCTGGATTACTATTGAGTTGACCTCTTTCTACAATTTATATATTCAATGATTGTGTAAGCTTGTGATATTAATAATCTTTAGCAATAAAAGTAAAGCGAACGTTTTACTCATTTAATTAAATTCTAATTCTGAATGAAAATGCATCAATATTCTGTTTACAAATATTTATAAAATCAAACCTAAATCTACAATAACCTTGTCAAAACTAACATATAACAAATAAAATCTGTATCATTAAACGATGTTTTCGTTTAATTATGACAATCAAATGTAAAGTTTCAAAAAATCAAACACAAGTGTTATTTATTAGCACAAACAAAAAAGGTTCTTACTTATTTTCGTTGCAAAACTGATGATGTAATGCTGGCGTTTCTCTGTCCGCTAAAGGGGGCCTCAGATAGGTTAGAGCCTGCTCTTCCGATGATGTTATTTGTCGGCACTCTAGCACCGTTGTTCGATTGTCGTCCTTATCTTTCTTTATACTTTTGTCTAGCTAAATACGCTTCTAATTTTCTTTAGTTAATGATTTTAGTAAATAATTGTTCGATATATTTATACTATACAGTTTTTACATACTTGTTAAGTTTTAACTACAAATAGCCTGCGCAACAAAATGCAAGCTATTTACCACCCGCGTTATCTGAGACGTACAACACGCGTTATCTTCACTTATTACGTCACTTTTTTATTATTTTAATAAGGAAGGTAATTTTATACTTCTTCCCTATCACCGTTAATTAAATCTTATTTGTAATTTTAACACTTTATAGGGCAGCGTGACTATACAATGTCGCTTAGACTGCGAATCCTGATCGTTTCTTTTTTATGCAACCCTTTCTGTTCGCTTACTTATCGCGACTCTCTGTGATCGCTCACTGTATGCGACTGACTTAAAAACTGATATCATGATTATAACAGAGCCATTCCTTCCACCACGTTAATGCACTTGCGAATGCCGCGTATTTAAATATTTTCAAATTGAATATATGTATTGTACTGTATTTAAAACCCCACCCAATAATATCTCGTATTCTATTCTAGATTCATAATTATAATTTAATATAGTTATATAAATTATTTTGTTTAATATTAATTATTTATTTATTATCGGCTAAAACTCTTAATAAAAAAAAATAAAACTGTCGGTAGAACTATGAGACTCTTTAAAAGGGGATAGGGATCAAAATTTAGAAGAAACTCTACTTTTAAAATTATAAAATAAATGATTATGAATTTTAAATTATATTGATTGTTTTGAATACAATAATCATAGTTAATATGATTAAAGCATATTGAGTTAATGTCCTATTATTTTTATCGTATCTAAATTGATTAAGTAAATTGAATTATAATTTTTAATTCGCATTAATACCTGTGTTGCACCCTGTACATAACAAAATTCTTTTAAAAATATACGTGGACATGCGCTGTGAATGCGCAAACATGATTTGACTACAACTAAAATGAAATTCGACATACAAGTAAGTATAACTACGTTTGATAAACAACAATATTAATATAAAACATTTAAATTTTTAGAACAAATAACATTCCCTTGAGACATGCATACCTGTTGTTGCACATCAAGATTATTACAAAGATAGAAATTATGAACATAACAATAAAGTATCAATGTCAACAATAAAGTACTCACATAAAATGTCCTCCTTTGTGGGTTACTGCTATTGAAGTTGATTGAAGACAGCAGCTCCTGCGAACTGCAACTCTGCTCCTCGAACATCCAAATTTTCTTTTATATGAACAGCTTATTCACTTAGGTGAGTTTCACTATTGTTATTAGAATATTGACGAATCTTTATTTTTAGGCTCATCACTTCTTTTTAAATTAATTTTAAAAAGTTTTGAAAAGCATGGATCGTTGAAGGTTGTTGTAAATTAAACACACTTTTGATAAACAAGGTGTATAATGATAAAAGCACGAAGACAACACAATTAAATATCCATACCAACATTCACAATATAAATTTAAAACGAACAAAGTCGAAACTGCGGAAATATTTTTATAACTTATCGAAAACTTCCGATTTAAAATTTTAAAAGGTAAACTAACCTTAATTTAATTATTTCCGACAAAAGATTATCAACTGTTTCGTTAACACTTCCGATACTAAATCGCACTTTGTTAAGTTACCGAAGTGACGTTAATTTGTTTTAAAATTATTTTCAAAAAATTTGGCACAGCTTACTTTGGCAAGTTGTTGCAAATGATGAAAATCAAGAGAGTTTGAACCTAAAGCACTTGTATTTATATGATTTTGGTCGACAACCAAATCATCGAATGTTTTCTATAGTTACGAAGAATATTTCTTGAATTCTGATTGGCTACTGTAATTTTCACATTACGATATTTCTTTGAAGCCCTATAACTTTCACCCGTTTAACATTTCTTAAATCTAAAAACATTTCCATAATCTACATAATTTTATCTATAATTTGAAACCAAACACGACTAATTCCTACACTTAATAACTACGTTAATTTTTACACTTATTTATTGAATTTACACTAATTCTATGAATTTTACAGGCCTGAAACTACCTCTACATGAATAGGGATGCTACTACACCCAAATATCCATCTTAAACATGCCTACGGCCAATTTGAGAGGAAAATTATTTAAATTCTACCCATATCTTAAAAACTAAAATTAACAAAATGGACATAAATATAAGGAATTATAACATAAAATTGAGGCTACCTCACTATTTTTGCCTCTAGTAATTTATTTTATATAAATTGTCTCAATTTAAAATACTTTTACAAAAATTTTTATGCGAGGATATAACATAACCTCATTTTGTTTATATAATTTTAATGTTAAATTTCACACTTTTAAACACAATAACTGTTAATGTAAGTGTTTAAACTTAATGTTCAAGTCACAAATTAATTTATTTTTCCACTTTCGTAGGTTCATAAGTTCTTCTACGACTAGTGTCGGAATGTTGTCAATCACTAGTTTAAGGTCATAAATTGTTGATTACAGACAATAATCCCAGAGCTGCTGCATGATTCATGTTTTATAGTCACTCACTAATGTGCTTAATCTGTTTTTTCATAATTTTTGCACTAATATGAGTTAAACGCACTAATACGAATATTTTCACTAATCTTGGCTGCGTACATGTGAATTGCGACATTGATACCAGCCTCAATCTAGTTTTAACATTATTTCTGTCAACCACAACCTGTATTACATGTCGTCGGGAATATTGTTTAAAATAAACTTACAAAACTAAATGAAAACTTGAATTAACTCAAAACAAACATATCCTATACTTCAATGTACTGTGCTGTCGATTACTTAATACTAACATTATTTAAATTATATTAAGAAATATTTAAATTATACAAACATCTCAATGTTTATTAATCATTCTTATCTAGAATTATTTAATGAAATGTACCATTTCGTACTAACTAAAGAAATACTTTACTATGCAAATTACATAGCTACTTGCACATAATTTGAATCATCTCAGTATAGATAACTTATTAAAATAAACTCAAGCTCTTCATCTTAATATTAGTTACATTCAAATACAAATAAACAATAACCATTTCTTTATCCAGAAAAATAATATATGAATATCTAATCTCGTATAATTTAGCGCGAAATTTTGATTTTTCTAAAGCTCCCGTTACACTACATAGGTCAAACTGGACGCTCTTTCAGGAATAGGTTTGCTGAACACATTAATTCTATTAAAAAGAGCAACCACACGACCCAAAGATCAGCCTTCGCACACCACGTTTTATCTACTAATCATAACTTCAATCCTGGCAAATTTGAAATATTACATATGTGCAATAAAGGGAAAGAACTAAATATTTTAAAAATATTAGAAATTCATAAACAATTAGAAGAAAACTCTCAACACCTGTGCCTAACTTCTCTCTTTTTGGAGAACAGCTGATTACACACAGCTGGTCTCCGTCAGTTTAATTTCATTTAATTAATTAAATTCATTGTTAGATTCAGTTTTAATTTATATTTAAACCGATTTTGGTACATTAAATTTTTCATAACCTGTTTCGAAGTTGACCACTTGGGCTCTTTTACGCATAAATTTAACTAATTAAAACTTTTATATTTTGGATTGAAAGATGGATTAATTTATAATGTTTGACAATTCACTCCTATATTTCAACATGGGTTTGAATTTTGTTATCATTCCCGTAATGGGATTTTAATGTTTTAACGTATCTAGGTAACTATTTTAGTTCTAGGTGTTTAAGTTTGTGATATATTCTCTTTTTAGGAAGCTGTTTTAATTAAAAATTTTTCTTGTACGTTCTTTTGAGTTCCTCTTCAAGGCCTCATTTGTTTCTTTTGTTGTTAATTGATTAGACTGTTGGTTTTAATTTTGAAATTTTCCTTTGATAATCTGTTAATTAAACTTTGTCTTGCTTTTCAAGTTGAAATAGCCTCATCTGATTTTGTTAATTGTTAAACTTTTGAATTTTAAACTTTCCTTTGATGGAACCTCAGGTAAGGAGTTCATTTTAATTTTGAATGTATTTAAACATATCCTGATATTGATTAACCTTACGCATACACCTGATATTATTAAATATTAAACTAAAATTACTACTTTCAGAGATATAAAAAACAAATCAATTAATTACCAAAACTTTCATCGTTTACGTTCGCATGTTAAGGCACATTAAACATTCATATAAAAGCTACACCTCAAATGTTTAAACTGATGTTAAGCAGTTTGACCAAATAGATCAACAGCATTATCAATTTCAAAACTAAAACGTTTGGTTTTAACGAGCTATTGTTAAAGCTTTTCACGTCATATTTGAAGTGCCGGACCCAGTATGTATCTTTTAACAATCACCGTTCTAGTGATTTCGTTGCTCCTTCTGGTATTCCACAGGGATCTAACCTGGGTCCTTTACTTTTTTTATTTGTTAACGATCTACCATCTAGCCTGTCCGCTGAAAAATTGTTATTTGCAGACCACCTAAAAATCTTCTGTTCAGTTAAGACTAAACAGCTGCAATTGCAAACTTATAATATACAAATTGGTGTGCTAAAATAGCCTACATCGTAATCTGTAAAGTGTAAGGTATAACATTCTCAAAAAATCATCCTATAAAATACCCGTGTATGTGTGAATATCGTCTTCTTACCCGCTACAATGAGGTTACTGATTTAGGTATAACGTTTGAATTTAGCTTCAGTAAACATAGTCATAATATATGCACTAAAGTCGCTATATTTTGACTCGTGCGTTCAAGTTAGAATACTGCATTAATTTGGTACTTATTATGATAACTATAAATATTTAGAATCTCAAAGAAATTTTGAAATTCTTGTTCTTTAAGTCAGTATATCCTGTAATTGGCTACGATAATGATCTACTCTTATCAAAGTTCGATATTCAGTGTCTAGAGCTCAAAGAATACAAATTAGTGTTATCTTTTGTATAAGTTGTTACACAATCAAATTGACTGTTATTGTCTATATTTATTGTGTCTCAGCGTTTCGTAATAACTTATTATGATGTTACGTAAGTCACCCATCTTATGTGCATCAATTTCAACCAAATATCGTCAGTATGTGATATCTCTTCTATTACCTTTCTGAAAAGTACTATTCAAGTCCATGCGTAAGATGTATTATTAGTTATTGTACTTGTTCATATATATCTATGCCATATGTATATATGTATATATTTCTTTACTTTATTTCTGTATAGTTAATAGTGTAATTTTTAACACTTGGTCATTATTAGATGTTCATTAAATACTATTAATACTTACATACTTTGTAATAGTTAGTTTGTTATGTATTGTCCTGTAAATGGAATTATTCTGTTGGGAAATAAATAAATAAATAAATAAATCAGCGTTTTAACCATAGTACGGAACCGCATTACTTTATGTATTTGTGCATGTTTAGTATAAACGTATGTATAAGTACTTGTATTTGTTAGTTATTCATATAAGATGTTAAATTTGTCAATAGTTTAAGGTCTGAAGATGACAATTTTTTGTCGAAACTAGTCATCATTATGTAACCAATTATTAAGACTTTCTAGTAAAAACTTTGTGGGGAAGGTTTTGTGTTTCTAAGTATACCTTTGAAGTAATGGTTAGTTTTAAAATTGAAAAATTGTATATTACGATACGAGTGACATACATACTTTGTGACATCTTCCAAATTTTGTACATAACTTATAAGGATTATGTATTTGTTTATATAGTTCATTACTGCTTATGTATTGAAACAAACGAATACAAAAGTATTTTACCATTATCTTTAATATTCAAAATTACTTAATATTGTAATATGTTAAACGAATAAAAAAACATGCCCTTGTATGATCTAAAATTCCAACGTTTTCAATACAGGTGTGCTTTTAAAAACTGGTTTTGATTTTTCAACTTTCGTTTTCATGATACAGCTTTATTGCACTTATAATTTTCCTGTACATATACTTTCCAATTTATTTTTCTCGCAATATTTGGAATATTTATTGCTGATGTTATTTCTAAGAGTTATTGGAAGTGAACTAGTTTCGTACTGCAAGATCACGCTCAACACTATTCCTTAAACAAGAATGCTTAAACCTAAAATACATACCTATTAAGTAACTGAACGCAGAGAGTTCATAAAATATTTATACCTAAAACACTACGACTTCTAAAACACGCAAAAACTTTAGGATTAATAACCTGAAATATGCTTACAGGTACTTTTTTAGATACATTGCGATAAGAGAACCAGACCAAGGCAAATAACATTTATCCAAATACTTAATTATTTGCAACACACATTCAGTTATTTACTATTTACTCTGTATGAACTACATGCAAAAATTAATCCACAATTAAGGTTGCATTGAAACAGAATGAATGCATTGCGTATACAGCTCAGTTTCATGTTTTAAAACACTTAATGGGAAATTACTGTTTGTCAAGATTTGCCCCGTTTCGTCCTAAAATTGTCGATTTAGTTATCAAATAACATGAAAACAACTTTTAAAAGTAAAAAAGTAATTGTGGAGGTATTAAGAAAACATAATTTTTAAAAATAATTTACGTAAAGAAACAGAAATTAAGTAAATAACGAAGATATATAATAATGCATTATCAAGGTTTGAGTTCTATAATTATTCATTAGTTAATATACGTTTTTTATACGCCCTTCAGTTTTAAAATTAGTCTCAAGTACATTTTAGAAAACATATATACAAAGAGAAATTATTATAAAATGTTTTACCCATTATACTGTGATAGGTATTAAGAAAGAAAAAAAGAATGAAAAAGTGGACTAAGAAACTCATTCATTGCGGTGTATGGTTATTATTGTTTTACGATATGAATTGAAATTAATTCCGACTCATAATATTTGAAGCACGTTATTTACAAAAGATTTACGGTTAACGACCGATGTTGTAAGAAAGAGACTTAGAATTATAGACTACACAGTGTAAAGCATGCCAAATTTTATGGTGCTCACATTTAGGTCACTTACATCCTAAGCTGCCTTACAAATTATACCAGAATTAACAAAACGATTTTTGTGAAAAATGAAATTAAACTAGGAAATATAACATACAAAAAAAAAGTGAATTAGTAGGTACGTTAAAACTTTCAAAACCGCAATACCATTATAAAAAGTGTAATGTATAAACATAAGCATTGTATAAAATCAACAAACCAAAATTGTAGGTTATATCCATAAATGAATAAATTTAATTAAGAGTAGTCCACATAATTTTATCAGTAGGTCATTTTCAATATTAATAATTACATAACCTTAATTCATTTAAGAATAAGTTATTTTAAGGATATCCTCCAATTACTCTTCTGTGCTATACCTATATTGTTTTCGTGTAGCTATTGCACAAGTAGTTCGAGTTAACAAATCCTAGAAATACTTTCAAAAATTTATACATATATGATTGTATGATATAAATATGTAATTATATCTAATATGCTAATATTATTCTTAAACACTAATTTTTACATACGCAAATGCTTATTTCATTAGTACGCTTAAAACATTCTAACTCAATTTCGTATCATAAACTGAATTTATTTTATAAAATCATAAATTTAATCATAAGTATAGCATTTAGCAATTTATTAGAAAGGTAGAATTTGATTAAACTTAATTTTGTTCAACATTATACGTTACACTATTTTAATTTGCATTTGTATTATTATAAATTGCAATAAATTGAAAAGTCAAATGATGATATGCTAGTAAGATATAAATTTAATTAGTGAGAAAAGAATAAATTAGACAGTTTAAGAAAATAAGTAAAACATTTTGTAAACTTACTTTGTAGAATTCCATTTTTAAATAATTTATAAACTGAACGGATTAGGTATTATATACTATTTAAATATAAATTATGATATAAAAAGGTACAACGCAAATTTTTATCATTGCCGCATTATCAATATTATATATTTAAAATTTAAAATTACTTTTTCAATTACACCCCAACATAGTATTCAATTTCAAAACGGTTGCCATACGTAACTTTTTGTAGCAATTGGTTAATCACTAATACACAGATATTACCAGAAATAATGAGATATTTTGGAATTGTTAGGCACTGCGAGTGATTGCAATCTACTGGAAGATGTTATAGAACTGTCGGAATTTCTGTCCGCTACAAATGGGAGGAAATAAGAACGTTTGTGAAGGACTGCCTTAATTTCTTCCAATAAGGTACTATTCAAGTAATTAACGGTACCCAAATCACACATAATTGCCTCTTGATAACATAGAGTAGTAATTTGGAATTTAATTCCCAGTACACTATCTCGTAAGCACGAGTATTGATTAAATAACCGGCGGTATTTCTGTCATTTCCAAAATTGTTGGGCATTGTCGTTTGTTATTAACATTTTCCGCTGTTGGTGAGAACGTGGCGAAACGTGATATGATAGTCAAGGTTTATTTTTTATGCTTATCGATACTTAACCCTTTCTTTTAAAAGTAAGGCGATATGTAAAAAATGTTTTGTTTTATTGCTTTTGTAAGGCAGTTTGTTGATTTCAGGTGTATGTGAACTGACTTCTTTCTATATGTAATTTATTGTAATTGTACAAATCTATTCATGTATTAGGTGCAACGCTGCTTTTAATCACGAGCAAATTGTGTATATGTATTTTCTTTGTCTGTTTGTTTTTTGTTCTTGCCTATGTGTAGTTTAAATTGCATTTTATTATTGCAGTTACCTTATGCTCTCTATTTATATAATTTTTCTTTTATATTTGCCAACATTATTGGTGTAATTATTTAGTTCTGATTTATTTATGACAAAACTGTGTGTGTGTGTGTGTGTGTGTGTGTGTGTGTGTGTGTGTGTTGCGCTTGCTGTGTGGTGTGGTGTGTGTGTGTCTGTGTTGGCTTGTGCTGTTGTGTTTGGGTGTTTCGATGGCATGTAGACAGTAGTGTGTGTCGTGTTGTGTGTGCTGTGTGGTGGTGTGCTTAATGCTGTTTAGTTGAATGATGTTTGTTGATTGTGTTGCTCTGTGTGTGTGTGTTGTGCTTTTTGTGTCGTAAATGTTTTTGTTTTTTGTGTTTCTTGTCATTGTTGTGTCTGTTGTTGTGTGTCGTCGTTGTGGATGTATGATGCATAGACGATGTAGTACTAAGTTTTTTCAGTTTATGCTAAGTGATCATTTTGCGATTTATGGTTTTTTGAAATTTTGATTACAATTTATAGTTATAGTAAGATTAATCGTTGCAAGTACGATATTATTTGATTTTGTATGTGCTATAGCAATTTTATGTTACTGAAGTCATTTGTTATATCTTCATACTTAAATTATACCATGATTCATTTTATGCGATGTTATTTAGACCCAATTTTAATTATATGATATATTTATAACCCATTTCGATTATAATTAGTCCCATGATTTTTAATGTTATTAGACAGTATACCTTTATTTGTAACTAAGCATTATGGTTTGATCTTCCAACTACAAATGAATTAAGAAATGAAATGATTTTAATAAATTTTTGGAATTGGAACTTTTTACAAGAAGTTCATTACGAAAATAGGCAACGTTGTAAACGCAACAACAAAAATCTATGTCAAACAGACGTTTAAGACTTCATGACAGACGGAGGTTAATAGACATCCAGATGCTAACTTAAATTAAAGGAATTGAAATAATTTTAATTTCAATTTTTTACCTTCCAACCTACATATACATATGTAGGTATGGAAGGGTACGCAATCGACCATCGACTATCTACGTACTTAAAATTTTGTATTTAAGCTTGTTTTCATTTGGCTTACAGCTGATTCGATTTTGGAAGAGATACAGCGGCGGAGACAGGGGTTTATTAGGGGCAGTTTTTTGTTTTCAACAAGTATTTTTAAAACAGCTGCGTATTTCAAAGATATACAAATACCTAGATATAGACCTTAAACATATCGATTAATTATGTTCTATGCAATTTTTTGATATGACGCTTAATTTAGCAGCAAAAAATTCCTAAGGTAGAATTTAAGTGTTAGTTAAAATTTTTTCATTATCTGAATAACGATCAATTTTATAAGAAAAAGTGTAGATGCATTTTTTAAAGAAAATTTAATTTTACGTAAGTTTTCTTAAAATGTTTTAATGTAAAGCGAAATAAATGTAAAAATTAAATAAATATGAATGAAAATGCTGAAGCTGTCATGGATATTTTTATAAAAGCGGGCGCTTTGGTATATTAATCTCTATCTGATATGAAGTTTTAAATGTTATTCTGACATAGATTATTGTTTTCGTTTTTACAATGTTGCCTGTTTTCGTTATGAACGTATGAAAGAGGTTGCATAATTACCCTAAAAAAATTATAATATTTCATTTCTCTTAATTTTTTAAGCATCTAGATGTCTATTAACCTCTGTCTGTCATGAAGTTTTAAACGTCTGTTTGATATAGAGTATTGTTTTTGCGTTAACAGTGTTGTCTATTTTCGTAAGGAACTTCTTATAAAAGAGGTTGCATAATTATGTTAACAAATGTTATTAAAAGTATTTCTTTTAATTTCCATTTTGTATAGATTGGAAGGTCGTGTGGTGTTCCACACCAGATATTTTAGGATAACTATGCAACCTCTTTTTATACGTTTATAACAAAAACAAGCAACATTGTAAAAAGAAAAACAATAATCTATGTCAGAATGACGTTTAAAACTTTATGTCAGATAGAGATCAACCTGTTAACGTAAAAAAAATCCAAAACCGACCGCTTTTATAAAAATATCGATAATGCAGCTTCAGCATTTTCAATCATATGTATTTAACTTTTACATTTATTTCGATTCACGTTAAAAAACTTTATAAAGAAAATTTATGTAAAATTAAATTTTCTTTAGAAAATACGCCTACACTTTTTCTTTTAAAATTAATCGTTATTCAGATCATGAAAAAATTTCAACTAACACTTAAATTCTACTTTAGGAATTGTTTTGTCGCTATTCCATAGAACAGTATTAATCGATATGTTTAAGGTCTTTATCTAGGTATTTTTATATCTTTCAAATATGCAGCTGTTTTAGAAATATTTGATAAAAATCAAAAACGGTCCCTATAACCCCCCCTCCTCCCTTCTCCGCCGCCCAAAATTTAATCAGCTCTAAGCCAAATGAAAACAAATGAACACACATCCAGACATGATGGCCAATCTTGGCAAAACTTGACCAAAAGTCGATTTAGCGATGGTGAAAAAAAAGTCGATTGCATAACTTTCTATAGGTCGGAAGGTAAAAAGGAAATTATTTTATTTCGATGGGTAACCATCAAAATGTGCACAGTTTCAGTGTTAAGAAATTCTATCAAACTAATATATTAAAACCTTCGTTTAAGCATTAATTTAGTTAAAAAAATATTTTCTTTTAAAAACGCTTAACTAGACTTATGTCTTTCTGTAACTTGTAGTAAGATAGTCGTTCCGATTTAATTGCAAACTTTTTAGAGTGGAATTTAAAAAAATTGTTTGGCCACGTTCAGATGGTACGAATTGATGTGCTACATCTAAATGGATGTAAGTTTTCATCGGTATATTGAATTTGTTACGGTTTGGGTTTAATCATTTTTAAACAATGTGTGCCCATAGATATAACTCTTATAAAAACAAATAAAATATTAAGTCACGTGTTTGATTCCCTCTCCTAAGGGAGGCCCAACCACAATGACGGGCACCCAACATGCATAAATGAATCACATAATCAGGGATCAAAAAACTAACTTTGAGGGTTTACGAGCTGTTTCTTTGATTTATTATGTGTTTCAAACACATTATGGGAATGTCTTGCCCATCCGTCCGTTTGTCCGTCTGTTCGTTCGTGGTTTTTAAGCCGAACGGTTTGACGTACGGTTTTCTTTAGAATATTCCTTAGGACACTAGCAACTACGGCTACTAATATGATTGTCCTGGAGGTTTGCAACACATTACTACATTCGACTTAAGACAGTTTATTCATTATTTCAGACAGATCAGCCTACAGTTACCGAGTTAAGAAGATAGATTGGCGCATGTATTTATTTATACCTATTACAACGAACCCGGCGAACTATCACATATATCTTAGTACCTGTTTGACACGTGACAATATTAACCTGATGGATATAACAGTACATACAGGGAAGTTGACTGCTTTCTGAAAAAATCAAAACTATGCACAAAATTTTATTATTTTAAAGTAATTAATTACTAGAAAGAAAATAGTTTGAAATACGTATTTAAATAATTTGCTGAAAATTATTTCTTAACTTCACACTGATTATGGCCCCCCTCCCCCCCTCCAATATGCAAAATCTATTACCCGCAGGAGATTGCTAACAACTTTACACGGTTAATTAAATAGTACAATGCCACTGAACGGTTATCAGATTTCAAGTCAGTATTAGCATTATATACAAACTTTTTAAAATACAGTGTCTAGGGGCCGCGTTATTATTTACTATCGCAAATTAGTTATTATCTTCTAAGTGTATATCAAAAAAACTTTGATGAATAAAATCATTTTATGTTTTGAATGTAGAACATATGGAATACATTAATTTATACTGTGACTAAAATGTGGTGTAGAATTAAGGCAGTTGTGTCTCAAATTTCAATTTTTATTTTCTGTACGACCCTAGGTTGATCACTGATTTTTGGTTGCACAAGTTTAATTGATAGTTACAAATATTTTGATGGATTATATAATTTGTTTGTTGATCTCGGAAATGAAGTGGAGATCCTTCCAAATTTATTTATAAGATGTGTTAATCTAAAAAAAAAAAAATTTCTGCACTGATGCACATTTGTGTATCGTCAAATATGTCTTCGGAAAGGTATAGATATGGAATAAAATATTTCTTCAAGCAACAAACTTGTATAATAATTCTACTACATGAAAGAAATGTAGATACATGTAAATCTTATTTTTATCCTTTTACAAATTATAAATTATGCAGAATGCTAAAATAAACATATTCTGTTAAATCGCGCTATAAAAGATGTAATTTAACGCAAAAATAAAGTGGGTCAAATAATAATTTTATGTTGACAAATTGCTTAGTAGAAGAAAGTATTTAATTAAAGAGAAAGGTATTCGAAATTTTATTTTGTTCGATGTATAAATTATTTATTCAACTGGCAAATTTGCAGTTTAAGTCGTGCAAATTATAAAGACCTCCTAGAATTTAGATCTGAAAACACAAGTCATTTTAACATTATAATATCATGAACAATGAAAAAAGTAACATTTAGCGAAAGTGAAATAAAATTTTATCTTTGGGAATTTTGTATCCCTTTAAATTTCACAGGTATTGTTTATAAACGCAATTATCTACTTCAATTAACGATTTACTATACGGTAATATTTATGAGATGATATCACGCATTTGTCATTGGCGGTTGATATAATTTAGGTTATTTAAATTTCAACATTTAAAAACGATGTTATTCTATTTCCATATTTTCTGTACAATAGCACAGGACAAGGCCTCTTTAGTGAGTATTTCCTTCAAGAAACCACCTAACCGTCAATATGTTATTAAACGAGTATTACACGGTATTACTAGATACATATAATTATCGGATGGAAGAGTTCCGTTGACTAGATTGACTCCTAATAATATTTCTTCATTGAAGGATAAACAAGCTTCATTGTAGCCTAAAAATATTCTTTTTACAGTTGTTGCAAGTTGCATCTTGTGTTTTTCCAGAGCATTATTTTATGATAATTAGGGCAATATTCCATATCATTGAAGATGTAAGATTTTGTATTTTGTGTATGTACTTAAATAAATGAGCACTGTTTAATCCTTCATTGGATTAAACATTGTTTATGAAAGACAATTGAGCTTAATCAAATTAATTCATTGACATTGTTCGGTAAATTAGATTACCTACTTGAAAATTTTAGTTATTTGTTTCTTTATTATACGTAACTCCTTTTACTGAGGATTGAGCCGTTTTGTAAACCTGAACATGTCTTGAAATAAATAATTTGAGAGTAGTTTACATTTTTTCTTGCTATCACAATTCAATTATTCTGTAAGTTGATTAATGTACAGGGTGTTCTATTTTCGATGTAATTGGGGGATTTTAGGTATTTCTCAAATAGATAGAGTAAAATCATGGTCGGGACCCTTGGACCGATTTTTGAAACAAATTTAATAATCTAAAGAACATTTCAATATCTCGACTCGTTTGGGAAATACAGGGTGTTCTTCGTTTTATGCCGTTTTCTTGAAAATCCCGTAACTTTTTTGTTTGTGAATATTTAAAATTTTGATAAAAACATCTTTTGTGCCTTTTTTTATGTGCAATTTAGTGGTGTACTCGATTTTTTCCTAACTTAATCTGTTTCCGAGTTACAGACCAAAGTTGCATTTTTTTAAGTGGTAACCATAGTTGGCTATGACTCCATTAATTAGAGATTTCTTTTAGCTTTCTGAAAATATATAGTTTCATATATTTATCTCGGTAAATAAGAAAATTATAAACGATTTTTTGAAAAATACCTCTTGAACAAGTCATCTATGAACCTTTGTTTACTGTACGCATTCGTTGCTAGTTATTTGACATTTCACGCAGTTGTTTCATATAAATAAATGGTGGAAACGTAAATGTGATTAGATTTATTGTTTCAAAACTTTGCTTAAATAATTAATTATTCAATTTAATAACTTTTTTGTGATGGCTGTCAATAATACGAAGTATGAAAATTTTTAAAAGTTAGATATGATTGGCATATACTATCAGTGTAATTTTAATGCAGACCAAGCTGCAGAGGCATATTTTAATAGGTAGGTTGTGCGTTTAATACTTTAATAATGCTAGTATTTATAAAAACGCAAAATAATAAAGCTACTTTATTGAAGATTCCCTGAACGAAGACATCCCAACAAGAATATATTCGCCAGATTAAAGAACATCTATTAACTTATGGATCTTTTGAGAAGCCTAGGGTCAAAAATTATGCAAAAATGAACCAACAAGACGACGAAATAACTGTTTTAGCAAGAGTTGAAGAAAATCCTAATACCTCCTGCCGACAAATAGAAACAGAAGTTGGCGTATCTAAATCAAGAGTACAAAAAAATCTTAAAAAAATATAATTACACTCCGTACAAAAAAGAGTAATTCAGCACCTTAATGATGGTGACTTAGAACGACGAATTATTTTTTGTAATTGGTATTTAGAACAGATTAGACAAAATAGGAATTTTGGGCGCAATATCATTTGGTCTGATGAGAGTCATATTACGAGTGCAGGAATTTTTAATCGCAACAACAATCGATATTGGTCAAAAAATAACAATTTTGTTAACATTAGCACGCCAAAATCAAGGTAGATTTGGTTTTAATGTATCATGCTTTATTTTGGGGGGTAGATTTGTTTACCAAATTTTTAACGGCAACCTTAACGGCGAGAGGTATATGGAAATATTAAACATTTGTCTTCTATAACTGCCAGATCAAAATTCCATTAGCGCAGAGGGTAAATGTTTATTTTCAACAAGATGGTGCGCCTTGTCATAATACTGTTTTAGTCCGAGATTACTTAAACCGAAACTTTAACAATCAATGGATTGGCAATAACAGACCTATTCAGTGGCCAGCAAGATCTCCAGATCTTTCAATACTGGATTTCTTTTTGTGGGGATTTTAAAAAAATAAAATATATCATACTCGCCACGAAACATACGAACAATTGGTCAATTCAACCAGGGCAGCATTTGAAGATTTAAGGCAATTGAGTGTATTTCGCGCCGATGTGAAGTTTGTTTACATCATAATGGACATCACTTTGAACAATATCTAAAATAAGAAAAAACTGTTATAAAATAAAAATGTTGTTATTTTTTTCTAAATCAATAAGTTTTTAATATGGTATAAAATACTATGAGGACATTTTTATCTAGTTTTAAAATAAGTTCTGCGCATAGTAATATACTTCCTTTTGAATATATGAAACTATACTATACATAAGTGATTTGATCAAGAGGTGTTTTTCAAAAAATCGTTTATAATTTTCTTATTTACGGAGATAAATATATTAAACTATATATTTTCAGAAAGCTAAAAGAAATCTCTAATTAATGGAGTCATAGCCAACTATGGTTACCATTTAAAAAAATGCAACTTTGGTCTATAACTCGGAAACAAATTAAGTTAGAAAAAAATCGAGTACGCCACTAAATTTCACATAAAAAAAGGCACAAAAGATGTTTTTACCAAAATTTTAAATATTCACAAACAAAAAAGTTACGGGATTTTAAAGAAAACGGCATAAAACGAAAAACACCCTATATTTCCCAAACGAGTCGAGATATTGAAATGTTCTTTAGATTATTAAATTTGTTTCAAAAATCGGTCCAAAGGGTCCCGACCATGATTTTACTCTATCTATTTGGGAAATACCTAAAACCCCCCAATTACATCGAAAATAGGACACCATGTACATACATGTGTCATTATGGGCGATGTCTGTTCGTTATGTTTGGCTTGTTTGTCATTAACTGTCATAATAATATTACGCTTGTGTTAAAATCGTTATGAAAATGGTTCTGACAACTGAAAAAAAGGTATTTATAGTAGAGTACAACATTATTTCCGTTCATACGGATGTGGACGGGGATATGGCTCAAGTTTGAAACAAGTTTTTGAAAAATATAATTTAATAAATCTGCAACCACTAGAAGTGTAATGTTAGCAATTGTTGAGAAATTTCATCGCACTGGCAGTGTATTGTGTCAGCGCAAGGGTTCGTCAGGTCGTCGAAGAATAGTTTGTGCCAATGACCATGTCTTGCAGTCTCCACAAAGAAGTCTTCGACGGCTTCTTTGGCAAGGCTGCAAGACGACGAACTATTTATAAATTAAGTATCAGTGAAACATCCGCACGTAGACTGTTCAAGGGCATTGGTGGTTATCCATATCGTATTTAAACTTGACAAAGACTAAACGCTGTGGACAAACGTTCAAGAAAAGTTTATTGAGGACGCGTGTTGTACGGAGATACCGATTTCTTGAAAAATGTATGGTTTTCAGACAAAAGTTATGTTCACTTAAATGGTTATATCAATAAATAAACTCGATATCTTGGATTGGAACACCTCGACTTCATTGTAGAAAAACCACTTCACAGTGCTCGAGTTACAGTTTGGTGTGCTGTATAATCGGTCTTTGCTTTGTTGAGGATGGGAATCAACATACAGTTACTATTAATTACGAACGTTACAGGTGAACATCATCATACCTTTTGTGAGAGATTTAAGAATTTTTTGCCACGCACGAAATTTACAGTTGAACAGGCAATGGTTTAACAGGATGGCGCCATAAGCCATACAGCCAGACGCTCATTAGAACTTCTCCGCCAGCACTTTGGAAGCAGAATAATTTCGCGTGGAACGAATTCCGATTACCCTTCACATTCAACCGATCTTACGCTACCTGATGCATACGTTTGCGGTATGAAAAAGAGTCAGTATTCCGCTCTGATAATGCATCAATAGATATTCCAGAACTTCAGCAAACAATAACTTATTTCCATCAATTGCGTCAACCACTATTTATGAATATGTTCAATAATCTGCAAAATCACTATAAGGCTTCTTTACGCCATAATGGCACTCATTTTGAACATGTAAATTACAAAAATTAATAAAGTTGTTTTCGGTATTGTTTATTTTGGCGAATACTGTAAATCTACGTAATTACGTCGTGAATTTAACGGTATTTAAGGCTTTAAATAAATGAAAATTAAACGTAAGAAAGTAAATATTATGTTGTTACTTTTTAGATTGATAAAAATGTAATAAAGTTATTGACCATATACAGGGTGTTTCAAAAAAACATGGCGTGCTTGCTAAGACAGGTAGCCAAAAATAAGTGGGGTTTGTTCAGTAAAAATTATTCCTAACTGCCTCTGTTTTCGAGATACTGAGTGCTAAAGAATATTATTTTATACACATTTTGATAATGAATTGAAAACTACTGGCACCATTGTAATGAAATTTGTTGGGAATGTTTTGTTAAAGCTGACACATCTAAACACTCCATTGTTATGTCTGACACTCAAAGAGGGCACTAGTTATGATTAATGTAACTTTTTTGACGTTAGGTTTCTAGGTCGAAATTTTTAATAAAATTATTCTCCCTTCAATTTTACATCAAAAAGGTACTCTTTATAAAATTCGATATTGTGTACCGTTTTCCAAATATTTGGATTTAAAAACGATGGGACAATCCGTAATATTAGTCAAAAATCTTTATGCAAAATAATTTTTAATAAAAAACATGAACATAAAACATTAGATTAAATTAACAACAATGAAATTAAAATGCGTTTGATTCTGAAATAACAATAGGTAATTGAACAATTCACATTTTCATTGATGCACAAGGCTATCCTTTTTTCTAATGAATTCATTAACTTTCGAAGTGGTCATTTAAATAAATGAACAAATAAAAAAATTATAGGACCAACTAAACGATTTCTCAATATGCCACAAAAAAAACATTAAAGCCGAAACGAACCTGGTTGTGAAGAAGACTGACGATTATTGAATGTGTGTTGATTATAGACGCTTAAATGCAGTAACGGTGAAGGACAAGTACCCGCTACCGCTGATTAGACAGGTTAGGGGGCCATCAATGTTTTATTTGGCTTCGGGGTTCTACCAAGTCCCTAAAACCGCTTTTGTCACACCGGATGATCATCTGGAGTTTTTAAGAATGCCATTTGGTCTTTCAAATGCGCCAGCGGTTTTTCCACGTTTTGGGGTCTTTGAAAAATTCTATCGCTTGTTCGTATATTGATGATGTGATCATACCGCGCCCAAATCCTAGGGTGGGACTGGACCGATTGCGTCAGGTACTGGAAGCTTTGCGTAAGAACCATCTACCATTGAAGTTAGAGAAATGTCGATTTTTTCAGCAAAATATAGACTATTTAGGTAGGGAAACTACGGTCGAAGGAATAAAACCGGGTGCTCGAAAGGTGCAGTCAGTTTTAGAGATGAGAGAACCTCGGACAGTGAAGGAGGTACGACAATTTCTAGGGTTATCTGGGTATTTTCGTCGTCACTTAAAAAATTATGCCAGAATGGTGGAGTCGCTAACCCGTTTATTGCGTGAAAGTGTACCGTGGATCTGGGGACCGCCGCAACTAGGTGCTTTAGAATCTGTCAAAAAGATGTTAACAACGAGACCAGTGTTGGCGGTTTTCAATCCCGAATTAGACGGATGCCAGTTCACTGGGATTTGGCGCAATTTTATTACAAAAACACGACGAGATTTTACGCGTGGTAGCGTACCATAGTAAGCAGACTACATTGGAACAAAGATTTTATCATTCCTGTGAGTTGGAGACAATGGCTGTTTATGCTTTACGGCATTTTAGAGTGTATTTGGTTGGACTAAAATTTCGAGTAGTAACTGATTGCAATGCTTTGAGAACGGCATTTTCAAAAAGGGACTTGATACCACGAGTAGCACGATGGTGGCTCGAAGTACAACACTTTAGTTTTGAGATTGTGTATCGCGCAGGGAGATGTATGTCTCATGTTGGCACATTGAGCAGGCAACCGGTCGACTTACCGGAGATTAGCCAAGCCGACTTGACTGAACGCGATTGGATATTAGCAGCTCAGCTACAGGACGAGCAAATAGCTCCAATTCGGATCATTTTGAGCAGTAAGGAGAAAACAAAAGAGACAAAAGGGTATTTTGACGACTACGAATTAAAGGATGAACGACTTTGTAGAAGGTTAGAAGATGGTAAAAGTCCTGGGTGGTTCCCATAAATGTGAAATGGCAAGTGTGCCGACTGTGTCATGATCAAGCAGGTCATGCTGGTATTGAAAGCACGATAAAGAGAATTCAAAGGTATTTTTAGTTTGTGAAAATGCGCCGTTTTGTAACGAAGCATGTTCGGGCGTGTTTGAATTGCTCATATTACAAGAAGTGCTCTGGTAAGAAGCAAGGGAAGCTGTATCCCATTGAGAAAGTGGACGTACCTTTTCATACTGTCCATGTAGACCATGTGGGAGCCTTCGAGACCAGTGCCCGAGAGAATAGATTTTTGTTGTCTTAGTGAACGCCTTTACGAAATTTGTGATCATCGAAGCGGTGAAGTCGCAAAAGACTCAACCGATAGTGTTAGCACTGCAACAGAT
Source organism: Vesta saturnalis (assembly GCA_036346205.1). NCBI lineage: Eukaryota > Metazoa > Arthropoda > Insecta > Coleoptera > Lampyridae > Vesta > Vesta saturnalis. The sequence continues at coordinate 220,043 of JARFJB010002494.1, forward strand.
CTTGTGCTTGTTCGGAGTGCCGACTCGTATCATAAGCGATCAAGGAAGTGCTTTTATTGCGTACTCGTTTAAACTTTTTTGTGAAACGTACAACATAAAGCATGTGCTTAACGCTGTTTCTACCCCACGCACAAACGGACAATGCGAAAGGTATAACCGAACGATACTTAATGCGTTAGCTACCCTTAGTGCTGATACCGAAAGTATACAGTAGGACACGCATGTGAAAGAAGTGCAGAGCGCGATAAATACTGCCGTTAATAAAAGTATCAACCAGACATCGTCCGAAGCTTTGATGGGGTACCAACCAAGACAAGCACCTTTATTGGCAGAAGTTGAAACGGAAATGGAACGTCTTGACTTGTTAGAGGTGAGGCAAAAAATGAAGAGGTATTTCACCGCAGACCAAGCTCGCCAGAAGGAGTATTAGACAAACGTCGCAGGGAGGCTGATAAGTATAGTAGAGGTGATTTGGTACTAGCATAAATCACGAGCTCGACAAATGCTGGATCAAGTAAGAAGCTTTTACCGAAGTATAGAGGGCCGTTTAAGGTAGCATCCGTCATGTTAGTGACAGATACCTGGTAGAAGATTTACGTGAGGGACATCACAAGGCACGAATTGTAATAGCAGTAGAGAAGTTACGCCCTGCTCCTCGGGCCAGGTGTAAATAGTAGTAGACACCAGTGTACTCCACAGTTTTTGTTAGTGTAGCATGGTTTTGAGATGTGATTGTCGCCACACGGACATGATTGTCCAGTTATCTAAAGTTTTGATACGTGGTTGTCGCCACACGGACATGATTGTCCAGTTATGTAAATTTTTGAGATGTGGTTGTCGCCACACGGACATGATTGTCCAGTTATGTAAGTTTTTGAGATGTGGTTGTCGCCACACGGACATGATTGTCCAGTTATGTAAGTTTTTGAAATGTGGTTGTCGCCACACGGACATGATTGTCCAGCTATGTAAGTTTTGAGATGTGGTTATCTCCACACGGACATGACTGTCCAGTTACGTAAATTTGCAATGTGGTAGTGGCCACACTGACATGGCTGTCCAGTTATGTAAAGTTTTGATACGTGGTTGTCGCCACACCGGCCTGATATGCCCTGACTTTTCCAATGATGTTCAGTATAGCTAGGAAGGCGGAGTTGTCCTGCCTGAGGACAGGCAGTTTGTCAGGATGGTCGAATGTTATAGTCAATCAATTTAAACTAGTAATTATAGGGCTATTGCCTCATTTATTTAATCATATATAAAGAAATGAAAGTGGGAATAACAAAAAGCACTGTTGTTAACTAAATAGCACGCCTGCTAGTAACCCAATATTATATTAAAAATATTAAAGTTAAATATGTCTAGCTTAAGAATAGAATTATGAAAAGTCACGTACATTCCTTTTTAGGAAAAAGAAGTAAGAAGTGCTGTTCATTGTGTTTTATTTATTTTATTAATTGTGATTGTTTTTTTCTGGGCATTATTGTTATTTCTTACACGTATATTAAATCTTCGCTAAGCAACAGGAAGGGAAAACTTGATGACAAATATTTTTGGTTACAAACGGAAACTATAATTAAGGTCTCACAAAAAAATGTATGGTTTAAAGCAGCGGTATTCAAACTGGCTTCCGCGGAACCATGGGGTTCTGTGTGCCGTATCCAAGGGTTCCGAGGGGCCCGCCCAAGTATTTCTTTATTATGTCAACCTCTACGTAATCCATACCTATACTATGTTTAAAAATTCAACAATATTCATATTTGTGTTTTTTTATTTTTATAATAAATGAACATTTATTATGATTATTTAACATTTCTTTTATACTAATTTTCGTTTTTAGCATTCTAAAATTAACATAAGTAAGTAAATACATGTATTTCAATAGTATTAAAAATGAAGTCAAACTTCAGCATTGACCAAGCATCTAATACTAAGGTAGCCGAAAGCTTCTACTTTTTAAATATTTCAAACATATTGAGTTTGCATTAGGTAATAACATGTCCCCTTAATTTGAATTATAATAGTTTAAAAATTTCAATATGTCACTTTTTAAATTATTACAACAACACCCGATGCAGAGTAACGTGCAGATAAATTCAACATTGTGAAGGTGCTGTGATTTCGAGCCCTACTATAAATATAGTTGTGTAATCGGGATAGAAAAGTCGTTTGTTTAAAAAAAAATTGTTTGAGCTCTCAGCACACTTAAAATAATGACTATTGAAAGAAAGTTGAGTAATAAAATTTGAGCCTACAATGTGGTGCAAACTCATTCTTAACATGAAAATGTTTAATTGAGAAACTGCCCCAAATTTCCCCAATTATGATTGCATTGGTGTATAATAATCGATAACGTAAGATTTATTGGTTAATTTAGGGTTTATTCCTAAGTGTAAAATCTTCTGTAAATAATACAATTTTGTGCATAATAATCAAAATCAGTGTTACAAATTTGTTTATATTCTTTTAATGTTAGGTTAAGCATACAAAGAACTACGTGAGAGTCTACTTAAAAGTGGGTGTTTAATTACGATTAAAATCAATACCGAGGTTAGCAATGGTTAAACTTTGTACATGTACCAAATGTGGTTAATTAAAATACAATGGTCAAATATAAATTAATATGCTCTAACCTGGGAAATAATAAACATTCATGCGCATTTAATTAAACCTTATCCGGCAGACTCTGTATCTAATAATTTAGAATTATGCAATTCTTCAATTTAACACTTAGTTTAATGAGTCTCCTCTGTTAATTGTTAATTTTAGTTCACTAAATTTAATGTTTCTAGTACTTTTAATTATGTTCACTATGTGTAAATGTAAATATGTTTTCCCATGTAGAATTAGCTTAAAGTATCAAATTTAATTTTTGCAACAAAACAAATTACACCCTTTAAATAAATCTGTACTTACATTTTTAATATTCGGAAATGTGATTCACTAGAAAAATTCCAATCAAATGGGTACGCTCATCCTATACCACATGAAACAATTAATTAAAAAAATAACAGTAACACAATATTTGATCACGTCGGCACAATCACTTTAAAATTAATAAGGCACTTTAATAATCAAACACGCGTTTACTTAATTATAAAAAATTCGTAAGCAGGTTCCGCTACATAATGTATAGTATAAGATCCCGCACGTAAGTGAGTAGACGGTGAAACGTTGGCTACGAATGCTGTCTTCGAATACACAAAACGTATGAGTAGCAGCGGAGAGAAACCGAGGAAGCGGTCGTTCGTGCTTTTATTTAAGCTCCAGGGCACAAAAGAGTTTTTATCCATGTATCACTGCAAGAATTTGGAATGTAAATTGACCTTTATACACAGAACAGGTGTGTGTTCTTATTTTGTTTTTTTTCCCTAAATTAATTTGTGCAGGTGTAACTGACAGGTCGTATTAGTTTAGATATACTAAAAAATTAAATGAACACGGGAGAATTTTTAGTAGCCGATTGCAAAATTTATTTAAAAGGGATTACTGTTACTGTGGTGTTGCATAATTATTTCCTCATTTATTATAATCAATGTTAACAAAATTGAAGAAGGAATTAATAAGCGCATGAAGTTGCATTGCTGTAATACTTAAATTTAATTTAAGAAATTTGTACATTTTAACTTGTTTTTTGGTGCTTGATAATATAAATTGCCGCATATCTTCTGAATATACATTAAATAACCGTTACGGTTAGAATATTGCATTATTTCTTTTAACGCTGTGTCAAGGAACTACAGAGTGTCCCATTTTGTTTACAGAAATTAATTTAAATATTTAATTAAACAACTTAACTAAAGACGTTTATAATCTGGCACTTAATTTCCTTCAGTTTTTTTACAGATTAATAAAATATACCGGCTGTTTCAGGAAGAATACACGTAACTTCAGGAAATGATAGATCTAATTATTTTAACACAAAACTTTCATATACACGTGCTTCGTTTTCGAGATACAGGGTGTCAAAGTTAATAACATGCCTAAGCAATTGGTAATAAATATGTAAAATGCAAATATCTTAGAAACTGTTAAAGTTATCGATTTAGACAAACTACACCTTTTTATCTGAAAAACATCAAGGTTTCGTATTTTAATCAAAAAATCTAATTTACTCCATTGGGGTAGAAATTAGGGATTAAAAGGTCACACTACTTCTTGCGTTCAACGCCACTGTACGTAATAAACACGTATTAATAAGCTAAACCCAATGTACTTTATATCTCTATTATACCAAGAATGAGAAAAATACCTTTTTCGTTTTGGAGATATTTCAAAAATCAACTTTTTTTTTTGTAAATTAGACACCCTGTATCTAGAAAACGAAGCACTATTGGACTTACGTGTATATGAAAGTTTTGTGTTAAAATGATTAGATCTATCATTTCGTGAAGTTAAGTGTATTCTTCCCAAAACGCCCGGTATATACTTACGTGTACAAAAGAAACAATAATAAAACTGATAAACAAACCGATAATTTGAGGGGGGGGGGGTGTTCGTGCATCCGAAAAACAGTTACAGCTAGTGGTGTCAACGGATTTTCAGAACCCCCAAAGCGGTCTTTTTGTTCCGCTATGTATCCCTGGCGCTAGTATCGTGCATTTCTGATGCCGTGGGTACATAATCGCCTATGAATATATGAGTTGAGATTTCGCTATAGCGGGGTTACGTTTGCGCCTCCGAAAATCAGCAAGCCTTACACTTAAAACAATCATTTTGTTGTTTGTTTGCTTTGAGATGAGTCATACATCCATTTTTTTCAACAAAATGATGAGGGCTCACTCTATAATTATTTTGAAACAATCGTTGCGTATACCTCCCTAAGTAAAAAATTGGCTGGAAGTCAAATGATTAAAAACAGAAAATAGTGGAACTTGCCTCTTGGACGCCTGTTTAAGTTATGAATCCATTTAAAAGGTTGAATTAATTAGTCGAATACAAGCGCCACTATATACGTTGCGTATTTTTCATTTTTGAGTTTTGTTTTCCGTAAAATAAAAACACAATTTATTATATAGTTACTGTACAGCTATTACAATTTTAAATTATTAAATTCACCGATTTCGTCAAAAATTTTTCCATTATACATTTTGGTGTATCGCTATTGAATATCATTTTAAACCGAAGTCAAAGGAAACTACCAATCGCATTGATGCCACGACAAAGAACGAACTTTTTATGGTTTTAAAGTGATAGTCATTGTTTGGGAGTAAAAAGTCCATCAGTTGGTAAACGGAGCCGATTCTAAAGCAACTTTCGGTGGGAAATTTAAATTTCAACATCACGCCTCATTGTTAAAACGATTCTTAGAATCAAAGTGCGTTGACCTTCTGGCGGTATCACAATTCAAGGTCAACGTTTATTGGCCTGCAGGGCTATCATATTACAATTCTTATAAATCAGTTTTTAAGGTCAAAGTTTATTTACCTGCAGGGGTATGATTTTAGAATTCTTAGAATTCAATTTTCTAGGTCAAAGTTTATTGACCTGCAGGCGTATCATGTTACAATTCCTAGAAATAAATGTTCAAAGTTAAAGTTTGTTGACCTGCAGGGTTATCAATGTTATCATATTACAATTCTTAGAAATCTAAAAATGGAATTTTCAAGGTCATAGTTTATTGACCTGCAGGAGTATTATATTACAATTCTCAGAAATCTAAATTTTATTTGAAAGAAATAGAATCAAATCATGGAAACAAGAAGAATGACAGATTGTTGTCTATGCTAAAAAGTAGGTCAAGGCTAAATGGGTCTTGTATTGGCTCTGTGTATCTCTGTATCTACATATCTGTGTATCTGTGTGTTTGTGTATCTGTATTTCCATGTATCTGTGTATTTGTGAATCTATGTATCTGTGTAATTGACTGTAGCTCTTCAAGGTCAAATTGTATTAGCAGGATTAAATCAAAGCCCTATTGCAGACTCTTTAAAAATGTGTATGGCCTCGAGATATCTAAAAAGTATAAAATGATAGATGTGACTGTAATTAATATTAAGTATGATGAACGTATAGTGATGGAAACGACTGATTTTAAATGTATATTATCTCAGCGCTTTTATCGGTATTTCAAAGAAGAAACCCGCATTGAAGAATTTAAAACGTTGCTAAACATGAAGGATGTCTTCCTTACTAGTTTTGGAGCGGTTAGAAAAACAACAAACAACATTTTGTTTTTAATGGTAGTGCTATAACCCCACCATATGTAAATACTCATTTCTTAAACAGTGTTTAGTCGTAGTGCAATTGCGATCAAGTAAAGTCGTTATCTAAGTATAGTGGAAGCGTCTCAATCATAACTCAGAAGTTCATCGTTATATGTAAGGGTACCTCACATAGTTGCAGTAATTTAACATAGTAATGATAGTACTAGTAATAACAATGAAGAGAAACAAGATGAAAATTATTCTGCTAACACAGACTGGTCGTCATTTCAACAGAAAGATGATTTATCAGGAATGTACAAACAAGCAGCTAAGAAAAACTAGTTGACTGTGTTTATTATAAACTGTCGAATGGTGCTCATCATGCAAAACATGTAGAAATTGGATACAGTACACACCTCAACATTGCACCAGTAGGGTGTATGGGGTGCGGCAACTGTGAAAAAAGCAATTATGTGGTGTTTAGACATGGAGTGGAGCGAAATTTGAAGATGGCATTCATATGTAGAATTACAATTCTCTCGATCTCAAGAAGTTGAAAATCAAATTTATTGGTCAAATCTAAACGAAGAAGAAGATGTAGTCTATGATCAGCATTATGAATCTCAACCAATCTTGGTATTTATTACAATTGGGAATTGATTGAAGGATATTACAGAATTTTGAAAACTGTTATGATTGCAAACTACAACAGCTGTTTTTGCACGTTTAATGTTGAAAGTGTAGAAGAACTAGGCAATTTAAAGGATAATAAGCTATCGATTGGAATGTCTTGAATACTGCAATCTAGCGTTTGTCTATTAAAAATTTATACAAGTTGTTAACTAATGTCGTTTTCGTGAAAAAGAATTCTATGATTGTGATGATGACATTTATAAAGACATTGAAAATGTCATAAATGCAAAGTAAAATATTAATTCACATAACACTGTATGCTTAATAGAAATTTTGTGTTATCATCTTGCTTATCAAATTTACTAAATAAAGAAATATTCACAACTATACTTTGTTTTCTTTTTTACTCGATTAAAGCTGTCCCGACTACCACGATCAGGCTTGTCTCAAGATGAGGTAGTTGTTTCTCTCAAGAACTGGTACCAGTATCCTAAACATAGGTAGAGGTTTCCCAAAAACGTGAATCCGTGTAGCGCTTGTTACGGACGAATGTATATTTTTAAAATTAAGATGTCGTGCAATAATAGTATAAAACTGTTACAACATAAATTATGTTTCTTGTTTTTTTTTATTACTTTTGAAAGATGGAGGTTGATTTTCCGGGAGTAGAGATGGTTAGTTGCAAACCAGAGGGGAAGGGAGTTGCTGTTGAAATTTTGATCGACCTGGATTGCTTTTATTGTTTTAATTAGAAACTCCCGTTGTAAACCGTTCAGTCTATAAATATTTTGTCGTGTACCTTTTAGTAAGACGCTAGCTCGTTCTTGTTTTTTTGTGTATGTTTTAATGTAAATTTTTCCAAAAATTTATCCGTAATTAATCGTCGCGTATCTTAACTCGTCGTATTGGTGGTGAAGTGTTTAACTAAAGGGAATATATTCAAGTGTAAGTACGTATTTTTATATAAATGAAAGCTCGCGGCCTATGTAACGTATTAAAAATCAAACATTGCCTTGCAAAGGTATCTCATTCGCACGCGGGCTCAATAAGCCGAAATCTGCTAAATAAAAGACAGTACAGTGCTCTCTCACTCTTGTATTTGAGTGAATTAGCATTGTTGTTTGTTGTTTATAATTATATTTGTGTAGAGGTGGGCCTGGCGTATGGGTACAAGCCACCGCTTGGTTATTAATTGTAATAGGCAATTGCCTTGTGTGTACATACTCCCGGGGCCAGATGACCATTAAACACCTGGAATTTTATTTTATTGGTTTTATTGTTGCATAGATGAATGGGTTACCTGAGAAAGGGGCGCTGTATTTTTCCACCGTACTCAAAATTATACATTGGTCACGATGTTATGATCTATTTACAACTTACCCTTGTAAAGCTTTGTTTCAATGAGCTTTTGTGTCAGTTTGTTTAAGTAGAATTATTTGCCTGCGAACTAATTTCTCTTTATACGTAATTTATTACAATTTTACGTATGTATTTTGTGCTTTAGTAGTCACTAAACAATTGTGTACGTATAAATTACTTGCCTATTTTCTTTTGTCCTTGCCTTTACCTTATTATCAGCAGTATATTACTGTTGTATTTTATATGTACCATAATTTGCCTTATTGTTCTATGTGCTTATTTACTTAAAGACCGGATGATTGGTTTTAAAGGGCCACATGTTTGGTATTACGATTTTATTCTGATTATGTATGACACAATTGTGGGCGTGACTACATGGGTTTTTTATTGTGTTTATGTGAAACTAAACTGATTTTGTTTATTCTCTCTTAATGTTATAATTTTGTACGCACTTTAACCTGATTTAATGGTGTTTTGTTATATATTTAACCCTTTCATTGTTTTTTTGTGTTATTTGATTTATTAATGTACTTGTGCAATTACTTATTTATGAATAAATGTAACGATATAAACGGGTGGTAGAACGGTATCACGGATAAAGTTGGCCTTTTTGCCCCGGCTAGTCAGCGTATGGGAGTGGGTATGATGTTGATAAATTTTGCACATCCACAATAGTAAATCGTACGTAAGTCAAAGTTGGGGATGAAGACGTAATCAGATCGGTTTAGGGCGCCAGAATGTTTGGTAGTCAAAATAAGGGACGTCGTGCCAAAATTACGAGCACATAGCGTGTCTAAACGTACAAAAAACATACAGGTGTACTACACGCCTGACAAATAAAAGCGTATTAATCACTCAATAATATTACGTTACGTTACTACACCTCAGTGTAAATAATTAGGCATTATATAATAATCTTAATAAAACAAAAAAAAATCACCTTTGTTGAATGCACTCTAAGTGAATTAATAATCAACTAGAAGTCAAATAAAACACTGAATATCATTAGCGCTATTACTCAATAAAGAAACTGTCACTTCGTTACGTTAAAACTTAAGCTCCTAAATTACCGGTAAACTTGCAATTTGCAAAAAAAACTTTTATGTAACACAAAAGGGGTTTTCACAGAATTAAAACAATTTTATAAAACCTAAACAACGCTGTAATAAGATAAGAAAATAATATACATGTATACATACGATAATGCGTATAAAAAAAATAACAAATGCTTAATTGGCAACGAGAGGTCTGGCCAGAATTCTGCGTAACGCCGTTCTAACTTGCTTAACCTAAATATTTCGTGGACTATTTAACCACACTACTTCATGGTCAATTGCCCTTTAATACTAAGATGAAGGTGTGAAGGGAAGCGTCAGAATTATGATTAATTACAATAAATAAACCCAAGCAACAACTTAATTGAAAAGGTGCACGACTCCGCTTTCAAACCTTCGTTAACAAAACAAATAATTCGAGGTACACACATAAGAAATCTTGTAAATACTCAATAAAACACAATGTTATACTACCTTACTGTCTAAATTGGCTCCTCTTCTGTGTTACAACAATCGAAAAGAACCAGGTGACCGATTACTGCTACTACGGATACGGAATCTCCTAGTCTGACACAAGATGATGAGTGATAAGGTTGACTATTTGTTTTTGTACTCAAACGATTCGTTGATTGAATCTCGGTAAAATGTTACTACATTAACTAAAAACTTCTTTTAAAATCGTTTTCTTTACACTACCAATCCAAAAGGTTATTAACTTTATTTAAATAAATATAATTTAAATATCCTGCGAAAGTTTCTTTGTACTTCAACACGCCCTGCACGGCAATTAAGTGGCACTTCAAGAACGTTAATTTAATAAATCCGCAAAATCGACATAAACCAATGAGGTCACAGAAGCACTAATATAACACGACGGTGATCTCTAGGTAACTTATTTACGTAAAATCGAAATCGGCACTAGGTCTAGTCCTTTGGTGATTGAACAATTTCATAAAATCCCTTCACAGGTTTTCTTCAAAAGTAGATAACTACCCTCACAACAAGAAAGTTCGTTCGTTAAACACTGAAAGGTCCAATATATCAAAGTTTCAATCAACCCCTTAAGCCGTAACAACAAACGTGACAGTACTACTACTCGGGAGCGCTGTCAGTTTCAGAATCTCAAATTATTACCAAAAATCCATCTTGGATTTTGAATCCCACTCACAAAAAATCTCATTTAATTTAGTTCCACCAATTAAGAAACGGAAGGAGAAGATTTGATACCCCTACACACAAACTTCGTTTTCAACCGTAAGGACTCGATAATTTTCAAAATTCCAAACGTCAGCAGAATCAACGTGAAAAGTATCTCTGTATTTTCATTTAAGTTCAAGCAGTTAGTACCACATTCTATCTTTATGACTCAAAACCAACATACTCAATATTAAGCTGAACCACTGCAATCACTCGACTTCTTGTCGCCAGAACGATATCAAATACATTTACATCTACGCTCTTTAAGTTACTTAATTTTACAAAACTTTCTATTAAATTTTAAGGAAATCAAACGAAATAAACATTATTTAAACTTCTATACAACTAAATACAAATAAAACGTTACTCAACATTCAATAACGGGAATAATAATGAAAACAATATCTCAAAATTTAAATGCAATATTACGAAAAACTCAATAAATTTAGAAACCAATTACCGACGATTTCAAACCTAATTCCTATCATAGTTAATTCCTTAAATTACGGAATAGTAATTCACAAACAAAAAACTTAAGCTCGAAACACACCATCCTTAAAGGTCGCGACACACGTAAAACAAATTCATACATACAGCTCAACTCAACAGCAAAAATTTGACGGTAAATCGCTAGAAAATCGTAATCCTATCACATAAAGTGGGCTTTATTGGTGGTTCTTTCCACAATAGTATATTAGCGGACTGAACCACCATTGCGCAAAGCTCGTTAATTTTAATTTGAGTAGTTTCATTTTTTTACCTGCCCCACATGATGCATCACTTAACCTCGTCCAGCCTATCTAATTTAAATAGCACAACGTACCTATCACTAGACGGCCAATTGGTTTGATCACATTTGAGGTTTTCGATTAATTAAATATCAGACTTGTAAATAAATTCTAATCTTTTAATTATTGTCAGGAAAGTCTATGTAAGACAAGCAATTAATTTGAGTAATAGTAACATTATTGTCAGCAAAGTCAAGATAAATCACTTGGCGATTGTTTGGTTCTTAGATTTGAATTATTGCGAATAATTTCAAATTACACTTTCCAAGATATGGTACCTCGGGGACTAAAATGAAACAATGTAAATTATTTGTTAAGAGTACATGCTTACTTGTTGTTTCAAGAGCAAAGTAAGTATTCCTTGAAGGTTAAATTCTTGGAAATAGCATAATAAGCATTCCTAATCAAATGATTGACTTTGTGCATGCTCGATATATTGCTAAACTCTAAAAATTGAATTAGTTCGTGGAAACATGAAGAATGATAGGTTGTTATCTATGCTGAAATGTATAGCAAGGTTAGATGGTTCTTGTATTAGCTAAATTGTTGTTCGTAAAAATAAAAAGATTATGATTACAGTATGCGAACTTTTCTTTACCTGATGTTTTACATAATACTGTCCTAACCACCATAATCTGGGCTGTCTCAGGATGAGGTAGTTGTTTCCTCCAAGAAGTGGTACCAGTATCTCAAATACAGATAGCCGTTTCCCAAAGACGGAAATCCATTTCCCAATACAAATAGCGGATTCCCAAAAACGGGAATCTGTTTCTCATGTGCAGAGAGCCGTTGATGACGACGGTTCTTCATGGATATTGAAATAGTTCAGCTTCATATCCTGCTTCATGCAATACAGGTCGGAGTTCTAGCTTCATTGTTTTTTGTGTGTTACTTCGTACTGTTTTATATTAACTAAATGAATTTCAGGGTTTTATCTGATTTGATTAGCTGCCACCGGCATTCAGAATAAATTGAACAAAGCATGATACCCAAAAAAAATCAATTGTATTGATATCAGGGGACCATGGTTGCAGTCTGAATCCGCCTATTAACGGTTAGGATTCTCTGTATTTAGGTGTTGGAGTACTGCAATAGCTGCATGAGGGAGTGCTTCATCATGCATAAAATACATTTCCTGCCCCTGTGGGACATCTTCTAAAAGCTCGGGGAGAACATTTTGCAAAAAAAAATAAGTAGGCTGGTCCATTTAACCACCCAGGTAGCTGGTAGGCTCCTACTAAAGTATTTCCAACTAAACCAGCAATCACTTTGATCGAAAATTTGTATCGATAACTATTTACATGTATCGTATGAGGATTTTCTTGAACCCATCCATGATTGTCTGTGGTATATTGTAAAAGTCCTGATATTAACATTTTATTTCATGTTAGGTGTTGAATTTCCTAACAATATAATTAAATGTTTTCACATGTATTTCTGTTAGGTAAAAGTATAATTCAGAGTGATTTTGCAGTAAAATTTTATTTAGAAATTGTGCTAAGTAATACAACTACATCATCCAAAAGCTAAATATTCAGATTTTAAAACAGTCATCTAAATGAATTTGAATGATACATTTTTATTTTTTAAAAGATATTTCCATCACATAAGTTAAAAGTTCGGAAAATCGTATAAATTGGGGTATTCCGGTTCAATTGGGCCGGTTGAGGTGTTGAAGTACTCGCTGTGCAGAAACAGAATTTGCATATTATTCCACAAACTTATGAGAATTATAATCCTTTATACTAACATTTTATTTCATGTTGAATTAACTAAAAGTATATTTAAGTGTTTTTAAAATTATTTTCTTAAGATAGTTCATCACTTCACTTTCTTGTCATCTTTGAGTTCTTGAAGGGTTGAATAATCCGAAGAATACTTTACCACAAATAATAGAAGTAAAGAGAGAAATTAAAAAATGAACAACATTACTTACATACATCCAGAAGAATGCTCTCAAAAACTATATAGCAACACCAAAGATAAATTCATTGCTAATAGAAGTAACAGAGAAATTAAACATTTTTATTCCAAAATGTAGTTACGTAAATCCAGAAGAATGCACTCAAAAACACTAAAAAATACGTACAGTGCTAAATATCCAAATGTATGAAGCACGTTGTTTTGCACGTTCCTTATATTTTGTCGCACATTTTCCAAAAAATTATTATTCTCAAACAATTCAATTGTTCACTAAATACACTGATAAACATCCAATTGTTCGATCTTATGAAGCACGTTTTGCGAGTTCCTTATACTTTGTTGCACATTTTTCAAAAAATAATGAGCCTCAGTCAATTCAGTGTTAGTTGTCTCACTTTTTCCACTCCTCGTATCTCACTTTTTATGTAATCATTTAGAATGTTTTGCAACCACCTCACACTATTTTTCTTGAACTGTTAAATGGTTGTTGGACCCTGAGTTACAGTTGCAGGTGTAGTGCTAGAAAAATAATAATTGAGAAAATTATTATCTATTCATAAGTAAATTTTATGAAAAGTTTAAATTATATAACATGTACTTACTTTTCAAAGAATCTAGCGAAATCTCCACCGACATATTAAAGTGGAGGTGTTGGTGGCGGAGTTGATGCGGGTGTAATGCTAAAAAAGTAATAATTGATTAAATTAGTAATGTATCTATCCATATGTAAATTATTATGAAAAACTTTAAATTATGTATAGTGTACTTACTTTTCAAAGAATTTACCGCGATCTCCCTCGCCATCACCACGGATTGATATAACTGTTATATCTTCTTGTTGTCCATCAAGCGCATACATCGGGAGCGGATCTAATGAAGGCGGCTGCACCAAAACATTATACAAAATATTGGCTTTCTTGTTGAGAGATCATTTTTTAAGAGTTTATCCAATGAAGCCATTCAAATTCTAGGATAAAAGTCTAAGACTGTATGCAAGTAAATCTGCTAACGTTAACGAACTTGCCAATAAGTGGAGATGGTTGTTTATTAAAAAATATTCCCACCGTTTAGCAAGTTTAGCTATGAGAACATATAAGATGTTAACCGATATTCTTGGTAAACGTCAGTAAAGGTCATTGAAAAATTATTGATAAAGTTGCATAATTTAAATTAAAAATTATTATTAATTTTATTAAATACATAAATAAAAAGTTTACCTCGAGTAGGATTTGAACTTGCGACCTGTACTTTGCTAGAGTACCGCGCTAACCAACTGCGCTATCGAGATTCAAGCCCCAATCGATGTAAATTTTGGATTGAAGACAAAATCTTTTCGTATTCTGATTGTTTCATGTTTTTTAACCTTTTGGGGCCTATAAAACTTGAACGGAACAAACGAAGGACGAATGTGGCTTGTTTTGAAGTTATGAAAGGTAGTAGTTATTGTGGAAATTGACCACTTTCATCTCTCAAAATGGCTGTGTGAATAAACTCTAAATATCCGTGAAAAAAAATTTTCATTATTTTTCAAGTTTAGTAGCCTCTGGTAAACAGCTAAGTAAATTAACTAACATTTTGTGTTGGCAAATTTCTCATATTTCCAAAAATGTATTATATGTTACAAAAATAGCCAGTGCATGCTTGCCAAACTTATTATACCGATAGATTACTGCACCGTTTCATAATACCGGGTTCGGTAGCTACACAGTTTCTAACCTAAAATAAAAGACAAATATAAATTTTAAATGATAAGAAGCTGCTCGCATTAGGAGCTAAATGTGGGCACCGAGATAACTGTAAAAATTACTTTACTAACTTTCATTTTTGCGGCTAATGAATTTTATTTTAGGTGGACATGCTTACATGTATTTATGTTTATGAACGTTTAGGTAAAAAATAATATTAAAGACATTTAAATATGTCATGAAATTCCAAATTATTAAGCATATGATTAGAAATAATTTAATAACAATAAAATTACTACAATTACCTTCTTCTTTGAACTGCCTAATGCATCGTATGAATTTATGCTCCCATCTTATAATATCATCACGCTCAGTAAGAATACTTTTCGGCTCATACTTTGAAATTCAAATTCAATAGAAGTAGAAAAGAGTACCGCGTTTAACATTCGGTAAATCATCATGACTATTAACAGCACAAAGGATACTGTTCATCATTGGTTGAATGTTTGCAATAAAAAGTATCCACTTTTTGCTGAATAATAGTTTTTGTATTCTGGTCACATACATTGGTTTGTGCACTTTTTCTTTCCGCGCGTTTCTTCGGACTAACTATTGCTTCAGTTTGATGTTCCTTTTTAATAGCATAGATACTTCGTTATGTACAACATAAAGCGTTGCTCTCTTCTTTAACGACTACACTAACTTTTAGTTTGGCCGAGAAATAATTTAATACGTTAAGAACGAGACGTTTCTCGTTACGGGTGAAATAGTTTCCAGTGCGTCGTTTTGAAGGGTCAGCTTGAACTTCCACTTCCATATCAAAGAATTAAAGAAATTTCTACAAAATTAAAGTCAATAACAGAATTATAGAAAATACTCATTATTACCTTAAAAGACGCTGGTACTAAGTAAGCGTTCTGAAAAGAACGATTTTTAATAAATGGAGTTGGTATAATTTAAAAAACAACGTAGTGCAAACGAACAATAATATGAAAGTATGCAGAAGTTATGTGTTCCTAAATTACATTTTACGTTTGACAACATTGCCATGCAAGAAAGGATAGCGTTATGTGTAGATGGACAGTCTATTGGCAATTAGTCTTCTTAAGTAGATATTGTTGTTTAAAGATTTTTATTATGAAAGTTAAATGATGCGAAACGGCAGGATCTTCTTTGCTGAAAATGCATTAAGACTGGTAAATATTTTAAATTCATATTGGGCGACTCGGATAAAGTTTAAGATTAATTTATTTAATTATATCAATGTCAATAAAGTAATTAATACATTAAAATGTAAACTTTCACCATTAACACTCATAATAAAATACTTATCTTTTTTGGGAAAGTTAATTGTTTAAAACATCTTTAACAATTCTTACAAATATTACTACTGACGAAGATAACTGTAAGTGTTATCGAAACGTTTAGATTGTATAATTTAAATACATCATTAAAAATCCCAAAAAAGATAAGTATTTTATTATAATTAATACATTGATTAGATATTCTCTTGGTCCTTTATTTATGTTTGTATTCTTTATGACTGAATTAAAATACAATTAATTAAAAATTTAAAAACTAAGTCAAGACATTATTAACTTTTTTAAATTGCATTCATTCATTAAAATGCTCATCATAAAAAAATTTGATTACATAAATTACACAACATAATGGTGATTCAAAAAACTGAACTAGATTTACGGAACCGTTGCAGAATGGTATGAAATCTACTTAAAAACCAAACGTTGTTGTGTCAAAAAATGAGCAAGAAATCAACATACAAATCGAAGATACAAGAAATGGGTTAAATAAATCAGTTCAAATACATAGATGTGTTGATATACGAGAAAATAGAATTACAACCAAACGTTAAGGTGAGGATGGGAAACGCAATAAAACTATGCATGTAATGAAAAAGGCTATATATGCAAAAGAGACCTCCATAAGAAATAAAATTAATTTTTAGAACGAAATTTATTGCACAACGATATTTTATGGTTTTAATCATGGACATTTTTTTTACTAATAGTATTCCTGAACAGGCTACGATTGGCCTAACTTGCTAAAGCACTAAAGCCGATTGGCCAAATGAGATGTAGCTACTTCATTACATTTTCGTTGTTCAAACAACATTTTTGCTTTGGTGGTAACACTTTTGCAGGTATTTCTAGCACCGATGACTCGCGACCAAAATATTAGATTTCCATTTCATATAATACTTATTTTTTAAAGATATTGCATCAGCGCAAGCCTTATTGAACCCGGGTTGGGAGCGAGAGTGACCTGTACGATTTTATTTTTTGGGAATGTATAACTCCATGCCCTTGAAGATGACTTCAGGTACTGAAGGAGCAATGTCCGAAAAAGGGGACGTCTTAAAACAACATTCACGCCATGGAAAGGTTGCAAAGAAGTAAATCACTCCATTTAGCTGATTTAAAACACCATAAGGTTCTATCAATGTTGTAACAAGAGAGGCATTAGGGACAGTAGAAGTTATTTTTTCTATTGCACAATGGTCAGATAGACGTAGAAGAGGAAGAATTGAAGTTTTATTAACAAGTGGGTTTGATGAAAGGAAGAGATTTAGAAGATGTGGAGTATGGTTAGGGTTATAAGGGATTCTTGAGGGTTCAGAAATCATTTGTGCGAGATCACAAGAAATAGCAAATATTTCTGCACTATGACCAGCAGGATTAGTAGTAGATGAAAAAATTGAAGCCAACTAGAGTTGGTATTGAGATCTCCCACAATAGAGGTACCGCAAGATGGAAACTGAGACAGAAGATAGTCAATCTCTAAACTAAGGTAATAGAAGAAGTCTTGAAAGTTGCTGTCGTTAGGAGAAGAATTTTACAAATTTAGGACCAGAGTGTTTAAACCAAATTCTCCAGAGAGGATATCCTTTTGCAAGCAATGTTGTCCTTGAGATAAGTAAATACGTCTGATTTATAACGAAAATTAGAGTGAAGATTGTCTTAGGGAATTTGCAAGTCGGGTGGATCGGAGCTTTCAGAGGAGACTTGTGTTTCAGATAGAAACAAAATGTCAGGTTGTAATAGTTTAAGGTGTTGGTGAATAGCATTAAGACTAGATCGGATACCGCGGATGCTGCAATAGTGGATCAGAAAGTGAGTACTTTCGATGACCGAAGTCGCTTGGGCCTGCTCTCCCGTGCATCCAAATGGGGTAGGATTTTACGTCCGGCATTTATTCCCCTACAAACGACAGCTATCTTTTTTTTACTTTTAATTTTGGACTATCAATCCGATAGGAAGACAGTACGGGCGAGAAGGAAGAACAAGGATGAGGAAAAGGTGACCGTCGGTCTTGCTGAGCTAAGAAAATCGGAGAACCAATATTACGGAGCCCATGGTAAGGGTGGCTCCCACCTATAAAATCAGTGTTTAAATCAGTTAAAAGATTTCCACAAGTTACTAATTTTATGTAAGCATAATTATATTGTATAACGTCGATGATTCATTTCAAAATGCGTTACAGACGTTAATTGAAGTTTCGGGAAATAAAGGGAGTTTACGAAGTGAACCTTTATCCAAGGAATAATATAAGAGAAGAAGAATGCTAAATTTAAAATCATTATAAAATCTACATCTAAGCAAACCACGGAATCAATAATGATAATTAAAGGTAAGGTGAATCCAGAGTTGGAATAATTTTATTCAAATCTACAAGAAATGGTAAAATTGTAATAGGGTCTCATACTAAGGAGTGAATAGAAATTTAAAAAAAAATCTATAAATGATAAATGACCACATATGGTTATATATAATGTACCTGATGAGACTAATTTAGAAAATATTAATGATATGCATTTACATTTTTTTCTTTAATAGATAAACATGCATTGTCTACATTTTCTTCTTCTTTCGGGTTTCTTGCCTGCTTTAACTTCAGTCTTTAATTTCAGGTAGGAGATTTTCAGGGTATTAAAACCCTTGTATTTTTGAGTTCTTCTCATTTTCGTAAGTCTCTATCAGATCGTAGCAACTACCGGGTTATGGTCAGAAGATGCGTCTGCCCCTGGATATGTCTTGGTGTTCTTTATACTATTTTTATATTTTTCGTTGATCATTATATAATCTATTTGATTACTTGCCTGTGGTGTGTCTACTCTTTCGGGTTTTGTCCACGTGTATAATTTTTTTGGGTGGTGACGGAATATAGTGTAGTATATATGCGTTTTCTTCGGCGAGATTTACTAACCTCCCGTTGCGCCTTCCCAGCCCGAAATTGCCTACTGCTGTGCTTTATTTCCTTTTCACACTTTCGCATTGAAATCGTCCGTAGTAATGCAGATACCACGGGATTTAATGTTACTTTTTAAGTACTCTGACTCTTCGTGGAGTTTTTCGATCATATGGTCTTCTTTTATGGCTGTTGGGATGTATACTCATAGTATATTTATGTTTCCCGGACTATTTTTTATTTGTATTAGCATATTTCTGTCGGAATATGGAACAAAATCTGTGACTAGTTTGTCAATTTCTTTCGTAACTATCATTCCAACAGGATATTGCTGTTGGGAATCATCACCATCAGCGTAGTATGTTACATGCTCGTCTATTTCTATTCTTCCACTTCCTGGGCATGTCATCTCACATACTCCAAGAATATCTATTTTAATTCTTTCCATTTCCCGTATCACATTTACATGCTTGCGTGCTTTGAACAAGCTATGAACATTCCAAGCTGCTATCTTCATGTTGTTGATGGTACGTTTCTTTGTTGCGCTTTTGTTTTTCTTTTACACCGGAATTTCGTTTGCTGACGAACTGGGAATCCCAGTGATCTACATGTGAGTTACTTCCCTACCGACTCTTGGATTTCGAAGTCCATGAGAAGTAGTATTAATATTATCTTTTAAATTGGCTGTGATATTGGATATACTACTGATATCCTAATGGATCTTTTTGCGATAGTCTTCCCTTCGCTTTCCGCATCCTTCTGCCGTTGACTACTCATGGTAGTGTCTTTACCTTTAGGGTTAATTTCTTAGCCCTTGGGCAAAAAGGTGCCCTTCCTTTACCTGTTCTTCCACCCGTAGCTGTTGACAAGTTATAGGGTGATCACCTATGTCAGTGATCGCTCGGTTGCTAGTTTTGGTCCGCCCCAGGTATTTCATTTCCCCGGTACCATATCTGGTGGACATTCTCCGATCCGCCACCGGAAGAGGCGCCCGTTGGAGGACTTGCGACCATAGCAATTCTAGATCAGTTGTTTTAATAAAAGTTATTAATAGGTTCAAAATTAAGCGCTTTTAAAAACAATGCGATCCCTAAAGTTTTTTGTAAATATCTGGAAAACCTTTAACTGTACGTCAAAAACTCTTTTTTAAAGATAATTCAATTTTAGATAAGCTTTTTTTATAAAAGTTTTTCCTAGAAAAACTTTAAAAAATAATTAACCAAAAAAATGTGCACATTACGGCATGATATGGTATATAATCGGAAGATATCGCGCAAATGTGGTTGTAAATAGTCGAATTCTTTAACAAATTAAAAATCGAGTAACGTGTTTCTGTATCAATCTTTTACACACCGGTAGCTTTCCATTGTGTGTAATTGCACTGAAGAGCTTAATTACACTTCCAAATAGAAAGTTACATTTAAACTTATGCTCCCTTATGATTTTTAAATTGATTAGGTGGCCTATATTTTGTACATTTTCAGTAAACAAAATAAATAAAAAATAGCCTTTGTCGGAATGACCTATGCCATCTTATAACGCATCCTACAGGTGTATAAAAATATGTTTTCTCTAGTCTCTGCCCTATATAGGTACTCCTTGCTAACGTAACAACACACATAAGAGACGCATAAGAAAGTCATGTGCTGCAACATCAGATTTTTTAATAAAGTTATGCAGTAACTTATAATGTATTAATGTTACATGAGCATTAACATTTTTTTGTTTCCACATCACTGTTTTGACAATAAAAAAGTATATGGATTTTAATCAATTTATCAATTTCTTAGTAATTTATGAACAATAACAAAAAGTTTGAACTGACATTTCGTAATTAATCCTAGTTCTTTTGTACCTATACTACCGCTGACAAGAACGCTGTTTATGTAAAATATTGATACAAGTACTACTTTATGGTTTAACTTATTTCTACGAAGCAGAAGGAAATAAGAAATTAAGAAAAGAATCGAATACCTATGTTCACCAATGTCATAGTTACGTTTATTCTCTAGGGCAACACTACAGCTTCTTAAAAAATATTTCGAAAAAAGTCGCCTGTTTGATTATACTGTTTTTCTGCTCTTTAAACGCTTTAAGGATTTAATTAATAGTAAGATAATTTCAAAGGTTTAGAGATAATAGTGATAGCGAATTAGATATTGTTACAGATTAAGTTAGTTCAAGAAACCCAATCTCTAGCGTTTAATAAGATAGGGCATGTAATATGAAGGAAAAAAAGGCCTCGTATTTCATTCCCTCCCCCAAGGGGGAATGAAATACGAGGCCACAAAATTAAGTGAAATAGTACAGCTAGATTGGTTCCAGAAACGTTTCATAAACAAGTAAATAAATGTCACCCATTGCCTATTATTATATTTTTGGATTCTACGGAGAATTCTGGACGTATTTCATGTACAAAGTCTCTATCCTCAACCGTTTTCGAATTCCTTAAATTTTTGCGGATTGCATTTTCTTATCATTACTTTGAATTACATTTCACTAAGCTGAATTTAACAACACAAACCAAATTAGATGTTCAAAACAACCTCCATTCAGAACTTGACAATAGCCAAGGCGATAAATATACTCTTTCTGTCCATTTCTGTTCAAAACAATCTGGAGATTTCGCAGACCACTCTATTGCCGCCTTTCGTCCTATCCAACGGTTAGAAAACATTCCATTGAGATAGACACGAACACATAATGAGGGGATGCGCCATCCCGTTGGAAACATAATTGGTCACTTGGAAGATCTGCTCCTTCTTGATGTGGATAAAGAAGTATATGAGCTGGGATAAGATCATACTAAAGAAACTCAAGATATTTGTCACCAATTAATGTATCATCAAACAGGTATGGACCCAAAATTCTTCTATTAACGATAACACACCACATATTAACCTTTTGAGGATGCTGTGTATACGCATTCATCATGCAATGCGGATTTTCTTTAGCCCAATGCCGACAAGTTTGTATGTGTTAACTGTACTATTCAGGAAAAAGTTGGCTCGTTCAAAAAAATAACCTTTTTATAAAATGGAGATGCATATCATAAATTTTACATTTGTTATAATTAATTAGGTGGACTATATTTTGTACATTTTCAGTAAACAAAATAAATAAAAATAGCCTTTGACGGAATGACCTACGCCATCTTATAACGCATCCTACAGGTGTATAAAAATATGTTTTATCTAGTCTCTGCCCTATATAGGTACTCCTTGCTAACGTAACAACACACATAAGAGATGCATAAGAAAGTCATGTGCTGCCAACATCAGATTTTTTAAATAAAGTTATGCAGTAACTTATAATGTATTAATGTTACATGAGCATTAACATTTTTTGTTTCCTCATCACTGTTTTGACAATAAAAAAGTATATGGATTTTAATCAATTTATCAATTTCTTAGTAATTTATGAACAATCACAAAAAGTTTGAACTGACATTTCGTAATTAATCCCAGTTCTTTTGTACCGATACTACCGCTGATAAGAACGCTGTTCATGCACAATGTTGATACAAGTACTACTTTATGGTTTGACTTATACAAAATTCATTCGCTTAATACTGTTCATCTAATTGCATTAATTATCCTTTATAAATTAAAAAATTCTACTGATTAATTAAATGTTTTGTTTAAAATAAGCTCCAGTGGATTCGTTAAAGGTCACATTATCCAAATTTTTTACGATTTTTAAATCTTAGGTTTACAAAAATAATTAAAAGTCCATTGTATAAGCGAGATTTGTGATAAATTAGTAACAATCAATCTAACATTCAGCTCAGGGAGCTAAGAAAAATTGTTTACTTGCTTTTTTTGTTGCATAAAGCAACATTTCGGATTCGCTCTGTACATGGGTAGGAATGATGGAAAAAATTCTACTTATACAGGTTACAACAGGTATGGTTTATAATAAAAAAGGTAAAATTTCGTCTAAGAGCCCATAACTAAACAACGTTCTTTAATAGTATATTAAACATCCAGAAGGTGAAATACATTATTTTTGTCACGGCCCAAGCTCTACGAACACACCAAGGAAAAAATAAGATGTAATTTAAACATTTAAAATAAGATT
Organism: Vesta saturnalis; assembly: GCA_036346205.1. NCBI lineage: Eukaryota > Metazoa > Arthropoda > Insecta > Coleoptera > Lampyridae > Vesta > Vesta saturnalis. Next base: position 243,115 of record JARFJB010002494.1, read on the forward strand.
TGCGATAAGTTAGTAACAATCAATCTAACATTCAGCTCAGACAGCTATGATATATTATTTACTTGCTGTTTTTGTTACACAAAGCAACATTTCGGATTCACGACGGTGAAGCCCAATTTCCACGAAAGAAAAAATAATATTTCGCTCCGGAGGTGTATATACTATTTTTTGCTCTCACGCAGGCGTTTAGTTAGATTTTAACAAATTTAAGAGTGATCATCAATAGCTTTAAATAATTACGTTAGTAAAGAATAAAATATGTGTCAGGGCAATCGATAAATAAGAAAACATACAGTGTGTTTGTAAAAATCTGAATCAAAATGAAAGCTAACGGGGTTTTTCCGAAGAACCCTTACAAAATTACTAAAATCGCAAAAGCTACAGTGGTAATTTATGAGGCAGCTAGACTAAAGTTTAGAGATCAATGGGACAAACTTTACTGAAAGCGTCATGTTAGTTTACTTTAGCGAAGTTACAATATTCGGTGGTGAAGTCTTTCATGGTCATTTATGGTAATATTGATATAAGTGGATTTTTAAACAGAAATTCTGATCGGTATTCTGCCAAGAAATCTAAAATATTTACAATAGAAGCAGTAAAAACATCTTTATTAGAGGCTAACAATGATATGTATGTTATGAGAAAGGTAAAAGCCAACATTCCTTTTAGGTTGTATTATATGGTGTACAAGTTTGCTTCCGCCGTTTTCATATATATGACTCTATCGGTAAGCGGTGGTTGAAATATGTAGATCAATGGCGTCATTTAGTAATTTAGGTATCTGTCAACATAAAAACATAACAACATTAGCGGATTTGTGTTTACATTTTGAAATTATTCGCGATTAAAAATCTCAGTTTACGAGCCCAATTCTCGTGATTTTCGGGAAGTTTTCAACGCTTCAAGAACGGTGATTTTCACGTCAAAGGCTGTCATTGTGGTGGAAGAGAGCACATTTTCGAAGATGCAGAATGGAGAGCGTTACTAGACCAAGACTCGTGTCACAGTCAAGAAGAATTAGCTGAATCATTGGGAGTGACCCAACAAGCCATTTCAAAACGCCTCAAAGTTATGGGAATGATTCAGGAGAAAGGAAATTGAAACCTGGAGATGTTGAACGGCGCTTGTTCTCTAGTGAACAGCTACTTGAAAGGCAGAAACGGAAAGGATTTCTGCATCGCATTCTGACTGGGTATGAAAAATGGGTTTATGCTTCTACGTCGACGGCCAAGCGGAATATTTCCGGCTGCAAGGTTATGCTGTGTATTATGCTGGGTATTTCGATTTCGGGGTGCTTTATTATGAGCTACTAAAACGAAGTGAAGCAGTCATAGGTGAACGAAATAGATGTATAGAACGAAATTGATGCGTTTGAGCCGGGTATTGAAAATAAACGGTCACAGTACCAGGAGAGACGTGGTAAAGTAATTTTGCTGCATTACCTCATGTTGCAAAAGTGGTCAAGACATACCTAGACACGTTGCAATGGCAAGTCTTCTCTATCCGCCTCATTCTCCAAATATGCTCCCTCAACTAATAGATTCTCGTATATAATACTAGTAGTGATGATAGGTTTGCCGACAGTTTTGTCGCTCAAGCGGCCGGTGGTTGTAGTTTTTGAAAACTAGAGCCACGAGTTAAGGTTGAACGACAAAAACTGAATTGAAACATCAACAATTATTTATAAGACATTACTTAAAGAAAAAGCGAAGAAATAAGAAATTAAGAATTTAATTAATAGGAATAACTTCAAGGGATTAGAGATAATAGTGATAGCGAATTAGATATTGTACAGATTAAGTTAGTTCAAGAATTACCACCATACATACATACATTAAGGATGGATGTAGTCAGGATAGGATCGGAAGGCACGGAGTTAGGGTTCTTAAATTAATACTTACCCCATTCGCCTAAGTAGCCGCACATGGTGTGAATATGCGCTGTGACCATGCCGCTACATGGGTATGAGCAAAACTCTGAAAAACCTCATACAAGGTAGACGATAACTGGAAACAACCTTACTCCCGAATGCTAAGCAGGTTGTGTCACCACTACGCTACTAGTCATGTAATATGAAGCAGAAGGACGCTAAGACAACAAGGAGACAAAATTAACTGAAATAGTACAGCAAGATTGGTTCCAAAACGTTTCCAATAAAGTAAATAAATCAAATGCCTATTATTTTTGGGAATTCTAAGAAATCGTTTCTTTATCTGAACTTATGCACAAAGTTTTATATTCAAATATTGTAACTTTAAATTTAGATTCATTTAAACAAATTACTTTGAATTAATTACAATTAACTAATAAATGACATCAAATAAATTGAACCAATTCACCTTCAATAAAACGTAATTAACAATAACCAAGGTACTAAATTTTCTTTAATACATTTGCTTTTAAAAATTGAGAGACTCAAATCTTCTTCTTTCGGAGCTGGTTAAATAAACGAAAGTAGTATCATTCATTCTCCCGTTGTACTTGGTGTAAAACTAACCAGTTCCTAAAACAAAATGCACATTGACTAAACCTTAAAAAGTGGAAAAAACTGCAAGATTCTCGGAGTGACTCAATTAACATATACCAGATCATTCATTCATCGGCATCGTCTATAAAAATTTATTTACAAATTCACTCTAAACGCAACGAAAGCGAGCTTTCAAAGTTACGATTAAGTTCAACGTCATCGTTCTCATTACCTACAACATTAGTTAATGAAATTACCTCAGTTCAACACGAACAGGAATAACATTCAATTAATTATAACGTTTGTATTTTTAATGTTACCTATGATATAGTTAAACCAAATATATATATATATATATATATATATATATATATATATATATGATTGTTTACAATTCTCTTATGAAAACCAATCAACCTGGTTAACCATATTATGTCTAATCAAGTCCGGATTTCTGATAATACAACGTATTACCGCTGTAATTCGATATTGATTAAACCACATTAAAAAATAAAGCGAAAGATTGTTCATATGGTAGTATTCCGCAAACAAAATCCCAAGCTGAGCTGAATATCTTTATTTTAAGGTTTGCAACTGAACTTAATATTTTAATTCACGTCGTGACCAGATTTTTAATTGTCTACAGTGTGTCCGAGATTCAGCATGCATGTATTGCTATATTCGTTAATATTGAAGATAGAATGTCGGTTAAATGGGAAAGTTTTAGAATTTATGGCTATCATCATGGTAAAGTCAGATTTGAAGTAACTTTTTGTTTTGAAATAATTGAAGAAAACAAAATTGTGCATTTTCTACTACCCCTGTAGCTATTTTATTTGAAGTCTGACAACATTTTGATTTGTACATTATTATGACACTTTTAAAGACAATTTTAAAAAGTACCAACATTTATCTACAGTCATTTGTTTTGAAATACATACACTAACTGTTTTTTCATATGGACGCCATCTTGGATTTTACATTATCGAATAGTATTTTTATCACCTTTTCAGCGATGTATCATGAGAGAATTTTCTTCAACTATCAAAATTTAAAAAATATACAATTGAAATAGTAGGCCTTGAGAAGGCATGGATTAATAAATGAAAAATTTATACAATTAGATTCCTAATTATTGTTATTTCTAATAACTAAAATAAAAACAAAACCGGTAATAGTAACTATCATAAAACATGTTCGATATGTCCCCCTCTACACTCCACACATTTTCTACAACGATTTAACACTGAATGTGTAACCCTAACTAACGTATTTCTATTTACAGAATTTAGTACATGTCTTTCTCTATTTTCTAAAATGTCAAGATTTTCTGGAGTGTGGAAATAGTACACCTCGTTTTTTGTATGACCCCATAAATAAAAATCTAGTGGGTTCAAGTCAGGGGATCTGGCAGGCCATAAAATGTTCCCATTATTGGAAATTAATTTATTGTTAAATACTCTTTGCAAATATTGTTTAACGTCTGCTGAATTGTGTGCTGGACAGCCGTCTTGCATAAACCAAATATTTTCTAAACTTGGATTGATGTTTCTCAGAGCGGGTATGATTTGTTCTTGCAACATCTCTAAGTATCGGACTCCGTTTAAATTATAATTGAAAATAAATGGTCCAATCAAGTTATTTCCTAAAATGTTACATTTAAAATAAACTTTTAAGAAAATTTTATTTATACCTATAATTCCACCATACATTGAAACCAAATCTGGTTTGAAATCTCCTTTCACAAACTTTATAGGGATTTTCCACATTCCAGAAGTGCGTATTGTGCCTATTAAAAATTCCGCAATTTGTAAATCTGGTTTCATCCGTCCATAAAACGTTGGACGAATTGAGGATCTTCCTAGATTTTGAATGTACCACCGTGAAAATGCCATTCGTCTCTCAAAATCACCTTCCCGTAACGCTTGTGTAATAATTGGTTTGAATGGATGAAATTTATTTTTTTAAATGTCATGGACGGAGGATTTCGGAATGTGTAATACATCGGCCATTTTTCTAACCGAAGATGCTTCGTTTTCACCAACAAAATTTGGAACAACATTATTATTACCTTCATTATCTTTAACATACTTGTTAGGTCTTTCCTTCTCAAAACTGCCATATGATAATAAATTCATCACTAAAGTCCTGAAATGTCTTTTATTCGGTTGAACCCGATCGGAAATATTTCTTATTATTTGTTATTGCATTATCTGCATTTCTATTTGCTTTGAAATAGATTTCAAGCATATCTAGCTTCTCTTCATTAGAATATCTTAACGCCATACTTCAAAAAATCTTGCACCAAGATACAAAACATGAATAAATATTAACAATAATAACAACAGGAACAAACAATAAAAACAACACAAACGAATAACAGAATAACAACAATAATAAACACTAACAATGACAACAAGAACAATTCTTTTTCCAAGTACTTAACACAGATTGCGAATAATTTACGCGAATAAATAAATTATGTCATCTTATTGTCAGTCATTGCAATTATTATCCATGGCCTCATATTTTATTTTGTTTAAATGTTTGGTTGCTGAAAGTAAATTTTCATATCATGTAATACATTGTTGAAGAGGTGTTAAAATGCACTATTCGATAATGTAAAATCAAATAGCGTCCAAAAACAAAAGTTAGAAATGTATTAAATTTTGTAAGTAAAACAGATACATTAGCAAGGGTTTAAATTTTTGATAGTTGAAGTAAATTCTCGTATCATGTGATACATCGCTGAAAAGGTGATAAAAATACCATTCGATAATGTAAAAATCCAAGATGGCGTCCATATGAAAAACAATAGTTAGTGTATGTATTTCAAAAACAAATGACTGTAGATAAATTTTGGTACTTTTTTTAAAATTGTCTTTTAAACGTGTCATAATAATGTACAAATCAAAATGTTGTCAGACTTCAAATAAAATAGCTACAGGGGGTAGTAGAAAATGCACAATTTTTGTTTTCTTCAATTATTTCAAAAACAAAAAAAGTTACTTCAAATCTGACTTTACCATGATGATAGCCATAAAATTCTCTAAAACTTTCCCATTTAACCGACATTCTATCTTCAATATTAACGAATATAGCAATACATGCATGCTGAATCTCGGACACACTGTAGACAATTAAAAATCTGGTCACGACGTGAATTAAAATATTAAGTTCAGTTGCAAACATTAAAATAAATATATTCAGCTCAGCTTGGGATTTTGTTTGCGGAATACTACCATATGAACAATCTTTCGCTTTATCTTCTATATTAACGAATATAGCAATACATGCATGCTGAATCTCGGACACACTGTATACACCTGATTGGTTTAATATCGTTAACAAACGCATGTATTTACATCAGCATTAACAGTATTTAATACAATCTTAACGGTTACTGTGTATTTCAAATATGTTTAAACACTTTCTTAAAACTGTTGGGAAAGTGTCGTAAGATAAAAATTTTTAAGTCAATACACATCAACTTTACTTGTAAACGATTTTAATTTTCTATCGGCAGCTACACTACTGAATTTTACAACGTAATGTTACAGATCGTTATACATTTTTTTAAAGACTACCCGCTGTTTTATAGACAAACTCAACCTATAGGTTGCAATTTAAAAAAATTCAAGATGGCTGCCTCTGACAAACACCAGTCGCACAAAACAAACGAAACTCTTATCAAAATATGGATATTTATATATGTTTTAACCCCACAAAATGTCAAATCTAAATGTCAAACCGTTTCTACATAATCCCATTGGTGCAATACTATTTGCACCTATATATATATATATATATATATATATATATATATATATATATATATATACTGTCATCACGAGTGGTATGTGTAGAGAATTTCTACAAAGCAGAAGGAAATAAGAAATTAAGAATTTAATTAATAGTAAGATAACTTCAAGGGATTAGAGATAATAGTGATAGCGAATTAGATATTGTTACAGATTAAGTTAGTTCAAGAATTACCACCATACATACATACATTAAGGATGGGTGTAGTCAGGGTAGGATCGGAAGGAACGGAGTTAGGGTTCTGAGGGGGAAAATACTACCCCAGCATTCGCCTAAGTAGCCGCACATGGTGTGAATATGCACGGTGACCATGCCACTACATGTGTATGAGCAAAACTCCCTGAAAAACATCATACAAGGTAGACGATAACGGGAATCGAACCCATTATCTCCCGAATGCTAAGCAGGTTGTGTCACCACTACGATACTAGCTTGGTTTAATATGAAGCACAAGGACGCTGAAGACAACAAGGAGACAAAATTAAGTGAAATAGTACAGCTAGATTGGTTCCAGAAACGTTTCATAAACAAGTAAATAAATGTCACCCATTGCCTATTATTACATTTTGGATTCTATGGAAAATTCTGGACGTATTTCATGCACAAAGTTTTATATCTATCCTCAACTACTTTCGAATTCTTTAAATTTTTGCGGATTGCATTTTATTATCATTACTTTGAATTACATTTCACTAAGCTGAATTTAACAACACAAACCAAATTAGATGTTCAAAATAACCTCCATTCACAACTTGACAATAACCAAGGCGATAAATATACTCTTTTTGTACATTTCTTTTCAAAAATCTGGAGATTTCGCAGACCACTCTATTGCCGCCATTCGTCCTATCCAACGGTTAGAAAACATTCCATTGAGATAGACACGAACACATAATGAGGGGATGTGCCACCCCGTTGGAAACATAATTGGTCACTTGGAAGATCTGCTCCTTCTTGATGTGGATAAAGAAGTATATGAGCTGGGATAAGATCATACTAAAGAAACTCAAGATATTTGTCACCAATTAATGTATCATCAAACAGGTATGGACCCAAAATTCTTCTATTAACGATAACACACCACATATTAACTTTTTGCGGATTTTCTTTAGCCCAATGCCGACAAGTTTGTGTGTGTTAACAGTACTATTCAGGAAAAAAGGATTGGCTCGTTCAAAAAAATAACCTTTTTTTATAAAATGGAGATGCATATCGCATAAATTTTACATTTGTTCGCATAATTAATTTCGTTAGTCAAAATCGTTTTCGCTGAATTCTTGTGATAAACAAATTTATATGAATGGTATATTCTATTTTGAAGTACGCTTGTGAAAATTTTACACGGGGGATTTTCTTCTATGATAACTAAACATTCAATTCATCTTCTTCCGTTCTTTTACGAGGCAGTCCTGTTTTACTTGAATCCCTAAAGTGACCATTTTCTATAAATATTTTTTCTATTCTATGTACTAGTGTTTGTGAAGTTGGTGGACGATTTAGATGCACGGTTGTTGGTGAAACACGCACATAGGCTTGTAGTTATAACTTTAATTAATTTTAGACTATTCAATAAACGTAATTCCAAAAAAGGAAATCGTAGTCTAACCAATATGATGTTTCTTACAGCAGGACATCAATTGGTAGGTCTTGTGTAACGGGAGCTTTAGAAAAATCAAAACTTCGCGCTAAATTATACGAGATTAGATATTTATATATTATTTTTCTGAATAAATAAACGGTTATTGTTTATTTGTATTTGAATGTGATTAGTATTAAAATGAAAAGCTTGAGTTTACTTCAATAAGTTATCTATATATTCAATGTGACAATATTTAAAATACGCGGCATTCCGAGTGCATTAAAGTGTTGGGAAGGGATGACGCTGTCATAATCATGATGCACAGTTTTACAGTCAGTCGCTGACAGCAAGCGAACACAAGCAGTCGCATACAGGGAGCGACCACAAAGAGTCGCAATAAGTATGCGAACAGAAAGGGTCGCATAAAAAATAAGCGATCAAAATTCGCAGTCTAAGCGACATTGTATAGTCACGCTGCCCTATAAAGTGTTAAAATTATAAATAAGAATTAATTACCTTCTTTATTAAAATAATGAAAAGTGCAAAAATTGGCAATCTGGGTGTAATAGAAAGATTGCGTAATAGTTTACAATACCGTTTAAGTGTTCATTGAAAGTGCTCCAAGTTGATGGTTTAATAGCGAATGATAAATGTACAATAAGACAATCGACCCAATTGATGGACCAGTATATAAAGTGTAATAACTAAAAAACATTGATAATGATAGTATGACTTTCCGTAGTACGCTTGCAGTTTGTTGCGCACGCCGTTTGTGATTAAATTTGAACAATTATGTAAAAACTGTATAGTGGAAACATCAAACAATTATTTACTAAAATCATTACTTAAAGAAAATTAGACGCGTATTCAACTACACAGGGGTATAAGAAAAGATAAGGAAAACAATAGAAACACGGTGCCAGGGTGTCGGCAAGTGACCTCATCTGAAGAGCAATTTTTAACCTATCTGAGGCCCCCTTTTACGGACAAAGAAACGCCAGCATTGTTTGTGTTAATAATTAAAACTTTTTTGTGCTTGATTCTCTCGAAACTTTACACTTGACCCTCACGATTTAAAGATACGTTTTAATTATGATAAGGATTTTATTTGTTATTTGCTAGTTTTAAGAAGGTTATCTTATATTACAAGTTTGATTTTTATATAAATATTTGAAAACAACGCGTTGATGTATTTCGTTCACACTTGGAATTTAATGAAATGAACATAACGTTCGCTTTACTTTTATTGCTAAAGATTATTAATATCACCAGCTTACACAATTATTGAATATATAAATGCAGAAAGAGATCAACTCAATAGGAATCCAGATAAATAAATAAATCGAAATGAATATAATTTTGGGGAATGATAACAGAAATCGTTTCTTTATCTGAACTTGAGTTAGCCGGTGCGACCAATTAAGAAAGGAGTTAGTAAACATAAAGCTTAAAATTCATTTACGCAAACCGAAATTAATTAGCAAGCAAAGTAAAAATTAACTAATAAATGATATCTATATAAATTGAACCCATTCAGTTTTAATAAAACGTAATAAAAAATAATCATCTCAGGTACTAAATTTTCTTTAATAGTGTTGGTATTATAAAAAGTTTAAAAGAACTCAAATCTTCAACCGAGCTGGTAGCGTAGTGGTGACACGATCTGCTTAGCATTCAGTAGGTAATGGGTTCGATTCTCGTTACCGTCTACCTTGTATGAGGTTTTGCAGGGGTTTTCCTCATCACATGTAGTGACATGGTCACTGCGTATATCACACCATGTGCGGCTGCTTAGGCGAATGCTGGGATAGTATTTTCCTCTCAGAACCCTAACTCCGTTCCTTCCGATCCTATCCTGACCACACCATCCTTAATCCCACCATGCATATATACGTAATGTATGTATGTATGCTGAATCCATGATTGTGGCTGAAGGAGCTCAAAGCTCGAGCAGCCCTCCCTCCCCTTGGGGAGGAATGAAATACGTGACCTTTTCCTTTTCCTTTTCAAATCTTCTTCTTTGGAGCGGGTTAAATAAACGAAAGTAGTATCTAAGGGTACTTCTCCCGTTGTACTTGGTGTAAAAACTAACCAGTTAGACAAAACGAAACACGCACATTGACTAAACTAAAAAAGTGTAAAAAAGGCGCGTCCATTCTGCAAGATTCTCGGCAGTGACTCAATTAACATATACCAGATCATTAAATTCATCGGCATCGTCAATAAAATTCATTTACAAATTCACTCTAAACGCAACGAAAGCGCGCTTTCGAAGTTACGATTAAGTTCAACGTCATCGTTCTCATTACCTGCAACGTTAGTTAATGAAATTACTTCAGTTCAACACGAACAGAGAAAACATTCAATTAATTATAACGTTTGTATTTTTAATGTTACCTATGATATAGTTAAACCAAAAATATATATATATATATATATATATATATATATATATATATATATATATATATATGATTGTTTACAATTCTCTCAAGAAAACCAATCAAACTGGTTAACTATATTATGTCTAATCAAGTCCGGATTTCTGATAATACAACGTATTACCGCTGTAATTCGATATTGATTAAACCACAAAAATAAAGCAAAAGATTGTTGATATGGTAGTATTCCGCAGCCGAGCTGAATGTATTTTAATGTTTGCAACTGAACTTAATATTTTAATTCACGTCGTGCCCAGATTTTTAATTGTCTATACACCTAATTGGTTTTGGGAAAGTGTCGTAAGATAAAAATGTTTAAGTCAATACACATCAGCTTTACTTGTAAACGATTTTAATTTTTCATCGGCAGCTACACTACTGAATTTTACAACGTAATGTTACAGATAGTTATACATTTTTTAAAGACTACCCAAGCTGTTTTATAGACAAACTCAACCTAGGTTGCAATTTAAAAAATTCAAGATGGCTGCCTCTGACAAACACCAGTCGCACAAAACAAACGAAACTCATATCAAAATATGGGTATTTATGTATGTTTTAACCCCACCAAATGTCAAACCGTTTCTACATAATCCCATTTGGTGCAATACTATTTGACACCATAATATATATATATATATATATATATATATATATATATATATATATATATATATATATATATATATATATATATATATATATATAGCTAATAAAATTGGTAATAGCAATTTAGAGCCCTTTAAATTAGTAAAACATTCGTTAATGTATTACAAATTTAACTTTTTATCGTGTTACACTGTTTTATTGAAATGATGAGCACTGAGCATGTTTTAATACCCTGACAATCTATTCACATTTTTTGTTGTTTTTAAAGAATTCAGGCAAATGAATTATGATTATTAAGAAATTATATAATATAATGAAAATTTTGAAACAATATTAATTTCAAATAAAAGTTGAGATTCCGTTTTGGTTATCGTTCCAATTTTCATTGTATTATAATTATTATAACTAACAATCACGTAAAATTCTCAAAAAGTAGAAACTAAAAAATGTTAAACGAATATTACGCAATGTATGCAAATAATAAACAGTACCTATTAATAATTTCAAAAGTTTTAAATTAAAATCCTTTCTTTGTGAGTATACATGTTTCACAAAACGAATAAGAAGTCTGCCCTGGTGTGTAGAAGAGAACTTTCTCATATTCTCTTAATCCAAATACTTTTATTTAATGAAAAATTAAGAATTATGAAAACAGATTTCGATACCCAAATAGTTCGACGATTATTAAAGAGGAACAACTCGGATCATTTTATTTATGTAATAGGATACCCACTAAGACATCCAAATATCTGATTAGATGGGATTTGCTGGACCAGCTACTGTTACCAATTTTGATCAAAGGGGGGATCTTTGACTTTAACACAATAGTAAAAACTTTATGCATATTTACTTAGATGTACCACAACTAGTATGTAGGAGCCGTTTAATATAACGATATATAAATGTTAATCGACACCGTTAGAGCTGTTTTTTAGGAAAATTCTGCTATCTTTTATAAATTTATAGCTTAGAAATAAAATTTGAGTGATTTTTAGTTCTGAGACAATCTCAGCACTTTCCCCTCATGAATCGGTAAAACAATTTTTCAACCAGAACTGATTTTGAAAATCAGTACTGGAACATTATTAAAAAAAAGTTGTACACTTTTATGAAAATGTATTTGAAAGTACCTACTTTAATTATATTCTTGTAAACTTCACGTAACTCGATCGAAGAATCATAATAAATGTTACAATAGATTCTTTGTATCAATTTAAAGGTTACTTTTTTACCTAATTATGAAGAATGATAAAAATACGGTTAGAAAAGAAAAATTAGCCAAATGCACACTAATTGAAGTTCATTTATAATTAATTTGGTTTATGCAGTTATTTATAATCCGTTCAGAATATAAAAATGCTTTAATTTTTAATTAAGTATAAAATTAGTTGGTAAATAAATTTAATGTTTATTTCTTGTTCCATTAAACAGATTTAATTACTGTAAACTAACGATAAAGTCCGTAATTTAATAGGTTTATTTAAAAAATCGTATACAGAAGGTTTCCTAAATTAAAAACTTTCATAATTTTGTTGATAATAAATGTTATACCCTGAACAGTTTTAGTGTTTATTTCTTTATTATTTCATCAAACGAATAATCTTTTTGATGGAAGTTTTTTGGACTGCGTTCTCAAACCTTTGTTGGCTGAAAAATTGATATTTAATTATATGTGTATTTGAAAATAAGTAAAGTAAATATGTAATGATCCTGCCAGAATCCTTACAAATTTTCCATTCCTAGAAATAATTCCTATCAAACCTTATTTCCTAGTTACTTCCACAACTGTTCTATTACATTATTGAAAAATGTAATCAGTTGTTATCCTGTTTCCCACTCTCCAATTTCCCCTATACAGGGTGTGGCGCGAAGAGTTTTGATTAAAAGTAATGGCGGATATAGTTATGTTAAAAATCTGAAATTACGAAGCCGTAAGTTTTGGATGACGTTGAGTTCAAATATAATATTGTCCTGAATGTGGCACTTCCGGTTATACCGGAAGTAGACGTCAACTTTGTTATTTTAAATGGAACCTAATGTTTTTTATTTTATTTTCGAATTCTACATGAAATTCTAGGTAAAATTTGTGCACAATGTCCTATACCAAAAATGAAGTATTTTCGAGATATTTCGATTTCTTTAAAAATTTTGAAAAAATTGTTGTCCACATTGAATAACGATATCTCCATTAATAACGAAGCTAGTGACGTGGAATTGTAACCAATAAACAACAAGCGCTTGCTCGTTAACTCCTTATATCCATATCATTGTTATTTCATACAGGGTGTTTTAAACCTAGCCGCCAGCATGCACAATTTAAATTTAAATAAGTAGCTTACTTTAAATAGAACACCCTGTATTTTATTACATTTTCCGTTGTATTTTTTAAGCCAATTCGTTTGGTATCAGTATTCCCTATAGCTCAATCCAACCACTTTTGAGATATTTCATTATCTTAGTTAAAACATAACAACACTTAATTATTTCAACATTAGTAAAGGGTAGGCCATGATTTCCATTATTTAAGGTGATATTTTGTTATTTTTTCATAAGTTACTAATTCTGAAAAGTAACCAATAGCCTGAAAGGATTATTAATTGTGGATATCATTAAAAACGTTGACTAGGTATTTTGTATTAATTTAATTAGATAACTTACAAACAAAAATAACTAAATCTAATATTAAACAAATAAAGTTTTATAATAAGTGTTCAAAATTAGCACCATCTACTTCTAAACATTTATGAATCCTTTTCATTAAGTTATGTCTTGTAATTCTGGAAATATGGTCGGGTGTTAGAGAATTAAAAGCAAGTAAGACTCTCTGCATCATATCTTCCTTTGTCGTAACATTTTTCGCTGTATTTTTTTAAGCCAATTCGTTTGGTATCGGTATTCCCTATACCTAAATCCAACCACTTTTGAGATATTTCATTATCTTAGTTAAAACATAACAATAATTAATTATTTCAACATTAGTAAAGGGTAGGCCATGGCTGTCAAAGATTTGATAGTTAGAACGCTGCTTGTTTATGTTGTTTTGACAGTTTTCTTTACCAGTTTGTATTTCATAGTAAATAATGGCAAATGTAGGATTTCCTAATGATGATTTTTTAAATCTGAATATTATTTACGGCGAGTGTAATAGAATTGTTGAACGGACTTGCCGTGTTTTTGCAGAAAGATATCCAAATCGACCAAATGCAACTGGTGATATTGTAAGAAGATTGCTTAAAAACTGCCGTCAGTTTGGTCAATTTAAGACAAAAATTAATAAAAATAAACTACTAGTGGACAGTGACATAAACGAAATTAATGTTTTGGGTTATTTTACGGCCTCTCCAAATGCCTCCATTAGAGATTATGAGAGAGATCTTACTTTGTCGACGAGAACAATTCATCGCATTTTAAAAAAACACAAATGGAAACCATTTTCATATCATTTGGTGCAACACTTACAATTAGGTGATCTTCCTCGAAGGGTAGAATTCTGTGAATGGTTTTTAATGAAGATCCAAGAGGATGAAAACTTCATAAAAAAAGTTATATGGTGTGATGAAGCAAAGTTTAGCAAAAATGGATTATTTAATCGACATAATTCCCATTTTTGGTCTAATGAAAATCCACATGTTGGTAAAGAACGTTATTTCCAAGATAGTTGGAGTTTTAATGTTTTTTGTGCAATAAAAGACGATAAAATTTTAGCATTAAAATTTTATGATGAAAATTTAAATGGTACAAGATATTGCCACATTTTAGAAGAAGCCTTACGACCGGCGTTGCATACTTTAAGAAATGGAGAGACGGCTTCAGCTTGGTATCAGCAAGATGGAGCACCTCCTCATAACTTTGGGCCTGTTGCTCAGCATCTTTACGACATGTTTGATGATAGATGGATTGCCAATCAGGATCCGTTTCATTGGCCAGCTCGGTCTCCTGATTTGACTCCTCTAGATTTTGGTATTTGGGGGTTACATTAAAAATCAGGTTACGACAAAGGAAGATATGATGCAGATAGTCTTACTTGCTTTTAATTCTCTAACACCCAACCATATTTCCAGAATTACAAGGCATAACTTAATGAAAGGATTCATAAATGTTTAGAAATAGATGGTGCTAATTTTGAACACTCATTATAAAACTTTATTTGTTTAATATTACATTTAGTTATTTTTGTTTGTAAGTTATCTAATTAAATTAATACAAAATACCTAGTCAACGTTTTTAATGATATCCACAATTAATAATCCTTTCAGGCTATTGGTTACTTTTCAGAATTAGTAACTTATGAAAAAATAACAAAATATCACCTTAAATATTGGAAATCATGGCCTACCCTTTACTAATGTTGAAATAATTAAGTGATGTTATGTTTTAACTAAGATAATGAAATATCTCAAAAGTGGTTGGATTTAGGTATAGGGAATACTGATACCAAACGAATTGGCTTAAAAATACAGCGGAAAATGTAATAAAATACAGGGTGTTCTATTTAAAGTAAGCAACTTATAAATGATTTAAATTGTGCATGTTGACGGCTAAGTTTAAAACACCCTGTATGAAATATCCATAGATGGATATATGGAGTTAACGGCAAGCGCTTGTTGTTTATTGGTTACAATTTCACGTCACTAGCTTCGTTATTAATGGAGATATCGTTATTCAATGTGGACTAGGATTTTTTCAAAATTTTAAACAAAATCGAAATATCTCGAAAATACTTCATTTTTGGTATAGGACATTGTGCACAAATTTTATCTATAATTTCATGTAGAATTCGAAAATAAAATAAAAAATATTAGGTATTACCGGAAGTGCCACATTCAGGACAATATTATATTTGAACTCAGTGTCATCCAAAACCTACAGCTTCGTAATTTCAGATTTTTAACATAATTGTATCCGCCATTACTTTTAATCAAAACTCTTCGCGCCACACCCTGTATATACCAGATCCTCAGCCACAAATTATTTTACTTACTCTGAACTATCGTGACTTATTTTGCTTATTTACCAGACCAGATACATACCTACCCCTTGACTTTTTCCACAAGTGGGCAATCATTTTTAAAATACTGTAGTTTAGTTATTATTGGGTTTCACCTGTTAGTTTACTAAGAAAAATTGTTCAGTTTAAGGTCCTCTATTATCACTTTCAGTTAACTGCATAAGTCACCAGTCACCCTGTATACCTACACCCTACCTTTACTTATTTGTACAATTCTTACCTAACCGGACGTTACACACTTTCATTAGAAATATTCACTCCACAAGATACATCCACGTGATCAACCACCAACACTCACATTAACATTGATTCATTCCACACTCGTCATCTGTACTACCACCAAACCATCTATCAAGATTCACCAGACATTCATAAATCGGCTCCCCTACTTCTAACAGGCTTCGCTGTTTATAGCACCGAGCTCGGGGTCTAAATTTGTCAAAGGCACGTTGTACGTGATTTTCCGGAGGTACCACCCCGTATTCTCACTAAGCGCGTCCCTTAGGATCTTTCCTATAATTATACTACTCCGCCACAAAGGAGAAAAGGAATTTAAAAAAGGTTGTAATTTAAACCATCACTATTGGTTGCTTTGCACCGATTTGGGTTTTTAAATTGCAAACACAGACGTCACTATTTCAACGGAGGTTGCGGCCTCGAACAAGTAGTCAACTCTTTGGGAAATAATCAACAATATCCCTATAGAAGGTGAACGGAGGTTTTGACCCGAACACCCATTCTAGTACTTAAATTCTATTAGATTAATTCCCTATCTCTGCCATAAACATACCTGGACATCCTTAAATACCTACTCTGTATATCCAACCCCAATTTTACAACCTATAACGTTTCAGACCTCCTGGCCCATGTGACTAACACATTTTGTATCTAACTAAAATTATTCCAAAGTATACTCACCTGATTTCCAGACATAATTAATCCTGCTGCCCATGACTCCGAAACACAATACACATAGTCAATATCTACCGAAATAATTAACATTTATGATATCAATTATATTTACAATTAACCCGTATAATTTCATCTATAAATAAAGAGCGCGCACCCAGCGGAGTCTAGAACTGAACAATGCCGTTCCGATCCGAAAGGGTTACCAGATTTATATTTTATTTTTTTTTTATTATTTACCGGGAATCTTGTTTTAGTTTATTTATTATTAATATTTAGTATTCTTTTTATTTTATATCATTATTTTAAATAAAGCCTGTTTAATTTGAATGTGTCCTAACAATCAATTATCAACAAAATAGAGAAGTAATTTGAACCACGATCCTGGAGGTGTCAACGCTCAAAAGGGCTACCAGAAATTTATTTTGTAGACGAACGTCACAAATACAATGGTCCATTAACATTGTAGCGTCCCTCAGGTACCCTATCTTGAAAAGTGTAATTTGTACTTATTTGCAATAATGCAGATTCAAGAACAAAACAACCGCTAAGTGATTTATCTTGACTTTCTAAGAATAGTCTTACTATTACTCAAATTAATTGCTTGCCTTACATGGACTTTCCTGGCAATAATTAAAGGATTAGAATTTATTTGCAAGTCTGATATTTAATTACTCGCAAAACCTCAAATCTGATCAAACGAAGTGGCCCTCTAGTGGCAGGTACGCTGTGCTATTTCAATTAGATAGGCTGGATGAGGTAAGTGTTGCATTATGATGGGCAGGTGAACAATGAAACTGCTCAAATCAAAATTAACGAGCTTTACGCAATTGTGGTTCAGCCCGTTAATATACTATTGTGGGAAAGAACCACCAATAAAATCCACTTTATTCATAAATAAATAATTGCACAAGTACATTAATAAATCAAATAACACAAAACAAACACTGAAAGGGTTAAATATATGACAAATCACCATTAAATCAGATTAAAGTGCGTATAGAATTATAACATTAAGAGAAAAATAAATAAAAACAGTTTAGTTATACATAAACACAATAATAAAAAAAACCCGTGTAGTCACACCCACAATCGTGTTATAAATAATCAGAATAAAAATCGTAATACCAAACATGTGGCCCTTTAAAGCCAACCATGCTGGTCTTTAAGTAAATAAGCATATAAGACAATAAGGCAAATTACGGTACATATAAAATACAACAGTAAAATTCCACAGGTTATAATAAGGTAAAGGCAAGGACAAAAGAAAACAGACAAGGAATTTACACGTACACAATTGTTTAGTGACTACTAAAGCATATCATACATAGGTACAGTTACAAGAAATTACATACATACATGCATACACGCAAACTATTCTACTTAACAAACTGACAAAAAACTCATTAAAACAAAGCCTTACAAGGGTAAGTTATAAATAGATCATAACATCGTGACCGATATAAAAGTTTGAGTGCGTTAGGAAAATACAGCGCCCCTTTCTCAGGTTACACGTTCATCTATAAAACAATAAAAATAAAATTCGAGGTGTTTAATAGTTATTTGGACCCGGGAGCGTGTACCTACTTGGCAATTGCCTTTTACGATTAATAACCAAGCGGAATCATGTACCCGTTCGCCAACTTACCTCTACACAGATATAAATATAAACAATAAACAACAATGCTAATTCTCACAAATACAATAGTCCGGGATCCCTGTACTGTCTTTTATTTCAGCAGATTTTAGCTTAATGAGCACGAACTAATATTTGTAATTAAAACTTAACAACACCTTATTTATTCTTACTAAATTTAATATTGGTTAGTACATTTGAAATTACCGATTTTTTAATTTAATAAGTTGGCTTTGAAAAATAAAATATTTCTGCTTATATGGATGAAAATTATTGCTCTTTAAAGTGCACCTCATAGTTTAAGATACCTAAAATTTTGTAATTTGTGTTATTAAAACTATTTCCAGGTAGAACAAGATTTTATGTTTCGTAATAAAAGCAGAGGGGAATAAATGGTATTTTTTTTTCTGATTTGGTTGAAAATTGGTGTATGGGGTCTTTGTTGCATTCTAAATACATTTTCTTAATACAATTTTTCGATATCATGTCAATTTGATCGCTTTATAGGCACTACAGTTAACATTTTTCAAAATTACCGACAAATCTATGGTCACGTGACAAATGTCACAATAGATTTTTTGGTTGTCAGACATGTAGAAACGAACCGCCAATAGACTTTTTCAGAAATTTCAATAATACACCTTTTGCCATATGTGTCCAACTTTATGGCGGTCCCTATATATATATATATATATATATATATATATATATATATATATATATATATATATATATATATATTATACCTTTAATTGATCACAGACACAAATCGTTAACATACGAGGTTTAACTTCAAACAGGGTGACTGTTATTTATAGATTAATATTTGAAAAACAGATTACAACTAACACCCGAAAGAAAAGACAAATTAGTGTTGGCTAATTCAAAAGAAAATGTACAAGCCAGAAATATTTTAAAGACCAGCTGTTTACAATGGGAGTTTCGATAAAAACAAATCAAAGCGTCCGGCTCAATCAAAATTTCAACAGAAACCTCCTTCCCCTCTGGTTTCCACTAACCATTTCTACTCCCGAAAATAACCGCCGTCTTTGAAAAGTGATAAAAAAACAAGAAAGAACAGTTTCATATTCATTATTGCACATCTTAATTTAAAAAAAAATGAATTCGTCCGTAACAAACCCTACATTTAGGTCTCGAGTTTCTGAGTACCAAACAAAGACGTCTTTGTTTGTAGTGTGTACCGTTAGTAAGGAATTACTAACCAGTGACATTCTTACATCAAGAGCGCGCCTATAGTAATTTTTAACAATTCGTCGCGCCAGTTTCGTCAGAACACCTGTCTCTCTACCCTAATATATGTTTCCTTTTTCTGTTCCACCTTTACTCAAGTATCAATTACAAACATTCCCACATTTCTTACATAAAACATTAGCAAATTACGACGTATCATCACGATATTAAAAATCGACTAATTATCTTTTATATCGCGGTAACAATGGCGATTTTACAAACGTTTATTACAATAATAAAATTTTCGCGGTCCGCTGCCTACAACATTTATTTTTTATAATTTTTGTGCTGTTTCTAATAAATACTCATTGCATTTGGATACTTCCTTCAGTTTACCATATAAAACGACATTACAAAATAATGTACTGCTTTGTGGTATATTCTATTTGTCTTTATGATCTATTAGTTTTAATCGAAAAATACCAACGAGATGTAGGTACTCGTTTTTAGAGTGGTTCCACAGTTACTTTAATTACAGTTGCAATTGTATATGAAGGTAATATGCATACAGGGTGTCCCAATTAAGTCCTTTTATAGTGTTATTAAAATAGACACGAAAAAATTATAAAAGCACAATTGTTAAGCATCTCAAGGTGCATAATCCAAAATTATTTATAAATTATATAGGGTACTCTATAACTTAAAACCTATCCAAACATACCTTTTTTTTCAATGGCATCACATATTTTTTATTTTATATTTGAACTCGGTCTTTTACAAATCTTCTGATACGATGTTTGATTGGAGTATACCGAGAATTTTAAAAGTTATGGTCACTTTAAGGTTAAAATCGTCATGAATTCAGGACCATCTTTTCTAATGTAATAAATTTTCTGTATTTTATGACAAAAATAATATTTTTTGTAAGTAAGTGAAGTCTACTAGATCAATTATGTTTCGCAATTATTTTACGTTCTATGCAAGGCGAGTCAAAACGCAAATCTGTACTTTTCTCACTTAACTTAAATAGAACACCCTGTATTTTTGTGCTCTCTAGGAAGCCACTAAATAGTTATTAATTATTAATATTTAATAATAAATTTTTATTAACATTATTAACCTATCTTCGACGATTTCTGAGATATTTTCCTTTTATTAACAAAATCCAGTTTTTTTTTAGTTAATTTTTGATTTTATTAAGTCAGCTATGACTTACACGAACTTTTTTACGATCTGTTTTGGTAAAAATCAATAAATTATTCTTTTTATCTTTGCCTATTTTATTTTAAAACTATTAATGTAAAATTGCAAGAATTTAAACCTTCTCAATCATTTTTATCACAAAATCTAGATCACTTCGACTGTCAAAAAAATGTTGACAATTAGGTAACAGTTAGAATTATTGTCAATCTGAAGTTGTGTTATGTTGTTCTGAACTTTTTAATTTAACAATGACTTTTCCAATAAATGAATTGATTAATGTGGTCCTGGTATTTTGTGCAAGTGACGATAATATCCCACTTGCAACGAGAATGTATAAACAACGATTGCAGACAACCGACAAAAAAGTCGGTAATGTTGTTTATGGAAAAAGGGAAAGAGAAAAATCTGCATTAAATCAAACAAATGAAGGTAATGTGCTTCTGAAAATTGCAGAAGATACTCATATCAGCGCCCGAAATTATGTTTAATTTGAATTTCAAAGATCCTTAATATGCTCTTGGCATCACCCCATTTCCTCCCCCTTAGTATTTTCCTGAACCGAATTTCTAAATTCCGTAATAATCTTCATTTTGGTTTAAAACACTGCTTAGTTTAACACCTAACACGATATTTTACAACATTTTGAACTTTCAGCCCTAAAACTACCCTTGGGGAATGATTAACTTCATAATTGCCTTTTCCTTATTTTTGTCAACTATTTTCCATCCTCGTGATACTCTATAAGGCATACTTGGCTCAAAAAACTTAATTTGCTTCCTTATTCATTGTCACGTGGTCGCGATTTTATCGATTATTGGCCCTTAGTTGCGAAATTATGAATTATTTATTAGTACTGAACTTATGAAATGTAGTATAAGTTTATGCAATTGAACACATAATTTTTTTGGGAATCTTTTAGATTGTAACGTTTTTTTTTTATTTTACGTATTCAGAAAGTATTCGAAAATCTTACAAATAGTAGTCGCAGTTAGAATCTTTATTCTGAAAACGAAATGTAAGTTTTGGCTTGTTTATCATGTTTAGATGGAAGTTTGAATTAAGATTTGGTTTACGTATTGGCACCGAGAAGCGGTAAAATCTCTTTTACTAAGTTTGTTGAGAATTAATTAGTTTCTTTGTAAATAATAGTTGTTCGTGTTTTGTAAATTTTCTCAATCACAATAATTGTTGGTGAAATTGTGCCGTTGGATAATTACATATCATATTAAAAATGTAGTGTATAAAGCATGTATCGCAGTTTTTAAAATGTTTGAGGCGGCAGGTTGGCGGGAATTTCGATAAAATGTTTGGTCTTAAACAAAGTGTTTCGCTTTTAGATACGCAGCGTTAAGGACTAGCGTCGTAATGAAATGATCACCTTACAGGATATCGATTACATTAATAGCACCCGCTTGTTGCGAAGTGATTTTTTTGTTGATGCAATTTTCCCGTCGGCTTTCGAGTTTAGTTCGTTTTGGCGCGTATTAAAAATTTTAAGTAATCCTTTCATTGATTGGTTAATTAAGAGGAAGGGGAATAAGAGTTCAATGTGGCGGTAGTTGATTTATGCACGACAGGGACTCTTAGTGTTGACGCAAAGGCATTAATAAGTTACCGTTGCCACCGCTGGTGAATTATGGCGTAACGGCGTTACCTTAAATCCATGTTGAAAGAAGTTCCGTGAGTAGGAGCAGTTTTCCTCAAGCAACCCTTAGAAGGGATTTTATTGTGTCGTTCAAACGACACGTAATTGATTTATCGCTAAGTGCAGCTTGTCAAATGGGGCTTGTCGAGATCCAAGAAGAAGGAGTTGAGCGTTAATTCTAGTGCTCTCCCTGTTCTACGGAGTAGTTATCGCTTTTGTGCGAAAGAAACCAAACGGCCGTTCCTAATTTCCAGACATTAAGTTCATAGCTCGTCGGTAACAAAAACTCGGTGTACATACTTAAGGTGTTTGTGTTGTTAAAGAAAGATAATAAATGCCATTCAGAACTAGGCCATTAGAGTAAAGTAAGTAAAGTTAACGAATAACCTGTAAATATAGACCGCAGTGTACCTATTGAGTATTAATCATCGACGACTCAGGCATTGTATCGACGCCCAGTTTTCTTTCTCGAGGTGCTGGGAGATTCGAGCGTAGTTACAACGTCGATCACATGTCCTAAGCCGCTGCAGGGTTCATCCTATGATTTTCACCAAGTGGCTGTTAACGAAAGGTGTTTCTATAAACAATTAGATCAATCTAAACAAAACATTAAAGTGGATGACGCGTACTTTTCTCTACATCAATAAATAAATCAAATTTCTATAGTACAAGGTTACCTTTATTAATGGTAAATTTTAAAATAAGACACTGAACTGTTACACACACAATTACACGACAACGGAGTAGAATCAGCTCTGAATCCTCTTACGCTGCGTGCTCGTTCCCCGAGTGGTGAAACGATCGTCCAAGTAAACTACGTTGCTGGAAATCAGGCTTCTCACCAACAAATTTCATTCTTCAAATAAAAGTCAATCTCTCTTTCGTCAGTACCCAAAATTTTAATTCACAAGCTAACGTGATATATTTGGCATCACTAGAACTGTATACAGTTACTTCGAAGCGGTAATTAATACTTCAATAAAGTACAACGAAAACGTATTTCCCCCTGCTGCCTTATGTACTCTAACTTCAATAAACGGACTATGTTTTCCTTATGATGCTCTACAAAACTGGTCACGAACAGTAAAGTGGGAAAACTACACAAAACTCAATGAATGCGGTCCGCGAAATCTTCAACATAAAATACGCACAGCGAAACGGAATGACGTTCTATCTGTCTGTTGTTCTGTCGTCATATACATATAATTATTACTTTACCGTAAGGTAACACGCCACAATCATAGAGGATGATCATCAATCTGCATTAAGAGATGTGTCTAATTATGTCAGTGATTTTGAGGTCGAAAGTATTAGTCACTTTGATTCAAACAATACGGTGGAGAACATGGATACCTGAATAGTGATAATAGTGAAAGTTGTTTATCTTTAAAATACACTGAAATGTGGCGCTGAGTTTATTTTCGTGGCTTATGTCGTTGTTAATGTTAATGCTAGCAAACTGTAACTTTACATTTCTTACTAAATTTCAATATTCTTGAACAACTTGAACATATTTCTTGTCCTGCCTCGTATTTAACATGATTTTTATTTAATTTGTGCATGACATGTTGTCCAATAAACCCCGCCGCGAGAAGAGCTGTATCTCGACAAAATCTATGAATTCCAGAAACATCCCCTACACTGAAATGACGAAAGAGAAATATGTGAAGGTGCGATCCCACAAAATTGCATCGCAATTAGGTGCTACACATAAGACCAAAGACAATGAAACGGTTGACCTTTTAAATGTAAAACAAGGTGCCACATATTTTGCTGCTGGAAATTTTAATCAATTTTTGCACGTTGGTGATTATCACAAATAATGCACATATTCTTTTTAAAACATGAAAACCCTTCCAAAATCCTACCCAAGAACAGTTAATAATGCTACAATCTCGTCGCAAATACATCATGCAGTACTTTATGAAGGTTAATGGTGCGGGTTCCTTTACGTTTATGGATTACAACATGTAAAAAACAAGAATTGGTTTGTACTCCGTCAAATGAACCAAGGCACAACAACACCCATATCTCTTCAAATGGGAAAACATAATAATTTGCCAAATAAGATAAGCGATAAATATTTCCAGGCGGTTAGAGACCACATTAATAGCGTACACAAATACGTGCGTTATTATAGTTGCAAATTTAATCCTGCGAAAGAGTTCATTAACCAAGATGTGTTAATACAGAGGTTCTACTACAACTAGTATAAGTCCTGGTGTCAAGAAAGGGACAGGAATAGTGGGCCAAGGCAAACACAAACGGGTATGTTGTACGAAATTCGACATCAGCCCAAAAAGTGACACATGCAAGGGATGTAATTCAATTAATATCAAAATCCAAAATAACAAAAATAATGACGGAATATTGAAAACATCTGGCTTAAATTTAAAAGTTCACCAAAGGCGTGCTCAAGGAATGCGGGATAACTAGAGGGTGGAAATATCTCATGCAAAAACTAGTGGTGACACTTTGATTATTTTATTTCATTGACAAGTATAGCCATTGCCAAGTTTAACAACCACCTCTATCTTTCTTTAAGTAAAGCTTAGGTTTTATGTATATGTGACCAAAAAGTGTAGCAAAACGATGACGCGATGAAATTTGCAAGTGCTACGTATGCTAATTTAAACATAATAAACGTTCTAAAAAACATTTATCTTGTAGTAGGCTAAACGTATCTTCCCTTTGATAGAGAGTCTAAACGTTGTGAAGGTATGCCCAAGGAAAATTTCTTAAAAAGTACAATCTAAAGGAAAGGGTTACTGACGACAAAGATAATATTAAATTAGCCAAGTTCGTTACTTCAAGTTCGAATAGAACAGCCTCATGCTATGCTGATTAAAATGTAAATAAATTGTTTCAGTTAAACAAGGTTTGCGAAGACTAAACTGAAAAAGTAGAACCTACAAACAAACTTAACTGCAATTTGTAATATTTTTTTCTTCATGGGTATTAAAATATGCGAATTATGTTACTGAATACATAAAATAGAAAGAAGGCATTGTTTTAGTACAAGAACAATGACAAATATTATTGTATTAGTATAATCATGTTAGTACCTAATTACGGTATAACGACACCACCATAGCTATTTGTCACGGATGACAGTTGGAAAAGTTTTATTTGAAGTTTTGGGTTGTATCCTTGTATTGAAACTATTTATCACTGATTATTGTAAAATGTTTAAAAAACAAAGAAATAGTTACACAGTTGAAACTATTAACACGAAAAGAAATCTTAGACAAATAAATGATGTAATTATTTAGGAACGTCAATCTTAGTAACAATTCTCAAGATATAACAAGAAATATTATTTTACATTTTTTAGTCTTCTATTTCTTATAATAATAAGTAAGCGATGGTTTTTGTTGCAAAAAGGGGTTATTTTTCTATAAAAATTTGTTTCCAAAAAGTTTTTTGTTTATACAAGTACTTCTTGTACTTTCAAGTGTTGGCGATACTCTGTTGGTTTCTAAACCAATCAAAATGCACTTTCAAGATTTCAAACAAAGTTTAAGTATTAATATCTCCACATTTTGAAATTGTGGTTTAGGTCGTTTTCACCCTTTGCCCTTCAAAGCGGCCTGGGGTTCGACTCTTCAAAGAAATACAATATTTTTTACGTATTGTCGACATATTTGGTTATATTCGGACCTTATGTCGAAGACATAAGAAGCGCATACAATAACAAAAATCATGGAAACAGTGGCACAATTAAATTGTTATACTTCTTAAGTAAGATACTTATTGTAATTTCACACAACTATGGTCCAAAAAGTAGTTATTGTAAGATTTTGTTGAAATGAAGATCGTCAAGAGCTTTAATTAGTGATATTATACAGACCAGAAGTTAATACTAAAGAGTCTTAATAATATACATGTTGCGAGACATACTGACAGAGTCTTCGTTGAGCTCTTGAACAGAACACACGTGTTTTGGGAGAGAGTTTTTCTCAGACATATCGATACGCCTATGGCGATATCTTTTAAAAAGAGCATACGACGTATGAGAACCGAGTACTAATCTTTTTATTTCAGTAATTGAACAATCTTCGCACCGGAAGTGTGTGGCTTAAACCACATAGATCCGGTCTCGGAGAATCCTCAAGATGTCAGACGAGAGCAGTGAAGAAGAACAAGGGAGCCCCATCAGCAGCAAGGATGCGGTATTGGACTACTACAGAGAACAATACGTCATGACAAGAAACAACAACATGGAAAATCAGTAAGTCATGTTCGAACAAGCGAAGCAAATCAAGGATTTACAACGTGAACTAACGGAACTCAAAGCGCAGTACGCAGCAGTCCTCAAGTGATGAAGAGACAAACAAAACCTTAACATCAACAAATAAAACCCTTAACAAGACTACCGAATCACGCGCAGAAGAACAACGCGACAACAGAAAACCCCCGCGTCCTAAGAAGAAGTGGCACAACGGGAAGAAGAAAGGGAACGATGAAACTTCCATCGAAACATCAATGGAAGAATCAAGGCGGGCCGAAAAACTCCAGGACAAGATGGAAGTCTACAGAGCATCTTCCCAATGAGGAAATGACAAAGACGCCCTCTCAGAAGAGGAAGGTTACAAGACCGTCACAAAGAAAGGCGGTGTCAAGCGGCAACGGGTGGACGCCGAAGTGCGAAGTCCAGAAATGCCCGTCCGTAAAGAAAGAATCCAGCCACTAATCCTCCACCGACAGGAGGATTACAGCAAGACAATGAAGAAACTATCCTCCGTCGGGATAACACCAAAGGCTACTAGAACCTCCAACATTGGAATCAGGGTGATTCTCAATACCCCTGAACAATACAGGACGGCAACAACTGCAATGGACAACATCGGAGTGCAGTTCAACGTGTACCTACTGGAAGAGGCGAAACCACTAAAGGCGGTGATCAAGGGCATCCTGCAAGACGACGAGATGTTAGAGATGGTACAGAACGATCTCAAATCCATGGGGTTTGACGTGCAGAAGGTCAGTAAAATGTTCGCCGTACGCGAACACAGAAAAACCGCCATGGCACTAGTCCACCTCGAGAGGAGTGAAAGGGTGAAGGAGATACTCAACCTTACGACGATTGGATACTTGAGGCTGCGAGTGGAGTCGCCCCATAAGAAGAACGGATTAGGTCAGCTCGGGCATACAACAAGCGGATGCCACGTTCAGCCCCGATGTGTGAAGTGTGCAGGGATGCATCACACCAGCGAATGCACGAAGACCCGAGAGACGGGAGAGCCAAAGTGCTGCAACTGCACCTGGTTGCACACAGCAAATTACGGAGAATGCCCCGCCCATCCAAGAAACATCAAGAGAGGGAACGCCCCCAGACCAGCAGAAGCAAGAAAACCGGCAAGAATAACCGAAGCAGGGATAAGCTACGCTCAGATGGCAGCGTGAAACAAGAAGCTGGCACCTGAAGAATCAGAAGACGAGGACTTCGTGCTCATCATGAAGATTGTGAAGGCACTCAAGGTAACAAAACAGATGAAAGAATAAACTACCTAGAAGAGAAAAAACAATCGCATCATTTAAGAGGCCGACCCAACCACGAATAGAGAACAACGACGCCGAGGTGACCGGAAGCATAAAAGCCAAAGTTCATCTCAGGAAACAACAACAGAGGTATAGGTATATGTAATGTATTTATTTAAGGTACATGCAATCTACAAATACCATCAAGAAAAGCCAATAAGACGGAGGTATAGAGGGCTAGAACCCGTAATACCGAGAACAAATGACGATGACCGCTAACCGATTACATGTTGCGAATATGTACAATGCATTCGTAAAATAGCGGATAAATACAATTAAAACTCGAATGGGAGTTTAGGAAGAAATCGCTCTTGCCCGTCTATTTTTGTTTTAAATTTAGAAAAATTTGGTAAAAGTAAAATATACAGGGTGTGTAGAAGAAAGATATGACGTCATCGACACTAATCGGGGAAAAACTCTTACATCGCAAGGACGCGTTAACTCTTTTAGCTACTGTGGCATTCTGAAGACATTCAAAATAAACCGCAAGCATTCATTATTCGTAAAACGCATTTTGAAAGCACAAAAATTGCTCAAAGTAACGCGAAAGTATTGACAACTATTGACAATTTGAGGATTATGTATGTTTTGTTTAGGTATCTGTTTCTATTGCCTGCTTCTATTAATTGAATTTTTCGTATATATTCATAGTGAATATGCATTTAAACAAACAAAAAATAGGCCTTTCGTATAACTTTTAGCATTGCTTACTTACCCGTAGTAATTCCAAAAAGGGTGATTTTATTCTGGTGAATACATTTACAAACATTTAAAATCGCAATTTCTAGGTAACCTATTCAGAGCCGAAATTGAAGCTGCAGTTTTGTTTACCCATAAGAGGCCTCAGCAAGATGGTCAGCATTTCGAGCATTTACGGGGACATTAAAAACCTTCCTCCTTTAAATCGTCCTTTTTAGGGCCACAACTTACATAATAGAAACAATTCCAGAAAAATATAGTTTAAAAAAAATAAAAATTTAAGGAATTTTCGTATAAAGTTTT
Source organism: Vesta saturnalis (assembly GCA_036346205.1). Lineage (NCBI taxonomy): Eukaryota > Metazoa > Arthropoda > Insecta > Coleoptera > Lampyridae > Vesta > Vesta saturnalis. The sequence continues at coordinate 272,168 of JARFJB010002494.1, forward strand.
CTTTGGCCGATATTTTAGGTTAGGAACAAGATATCGACATGCGGTTATCGCGAGCTTGTTTACGCATCATTTAGCTACTTGTTCATGAGAAAAAGCCATACCAATGCATTTAATTTTTTTTCGAAAATTAACCGTTTCTGTCGGAATGTCGAACAAAGCCCTCTAGCGACGACATGTGAAACTAACAAAACTTCAATTATTTTAACATTTGTAGCCCAAGAAAAGCTCTTTTTAACGCGCCCAAGTTTGTTAAAATAAGATTAGCCGTTTCGAAGGTACGGGGTGTGATTTAAGGAAACCTTTGAATACCCCCCACCACTTTATTTTATACACACGTCAAAAAGTGTCAAACAAAAAAAGTTCAGATTATCCTCGACTACAAAGATCAGTTATTTTTTATTAGGTTAATATAGCAGAATTCACAGAAACATCACTTTTTTAGATTCAAGATTGTAGTTACGCCCCCTAACGGCCATTTCAGAAACATGAAAATATTTTCCAGGTTTTTGTATTGGCCGTTTTAGTAAAACTTTTTTTTGCCTCTGCCTCTACGATGGATAGTTTCCCAGATACAGTACCTCGCATCCTTAGTTGGCTACACTGTACATAGTTTGCATTGATTGGCGCTTGTATCTCAGTAGCTCAGTAGGTAGAGCTGTACTCTGGCAAAGTACACGTCGTAGGTTCAAATCGCACTCGATAGTAACTTTTTTCTTTATGTATTTAAAAAAACATTCTAATAACTAGAAATACATGATTTTAAATCCTATAGATATATACCTTAATTATGAATGATAATCAGGAAAGCTTTGATTTTTATGTTGTACTTTTTAAGTACTATATTATCAAAAATGAAATTTTATAGGACTAATGTAAATAACACCATTATAATATGTATCTTGTGTAGAAGTTTCTTTATGTTTTAAATTTGCCGCCGTATTTATGTTGGCAGCGTCCGCTCTGATTTTTGAATGCGCCCTAAGAAGAAGGGAAAATGGCAACTCGTATTATATTTGTAGGGTATGAAGCAAATCAAGCTTTTCATTGTTCTAGACGATATTATTCAGGCGAGAGTTAGAGCTATGATTTTATACGAGAGGAATCGTTCCAGTTCCAGTAATGAAGGAAAAAATGATGATAATCCAGTTATGCATAAACATTCTAATAGTAAAATATCAGCATTATTACCAGAATTTAGTGGAGCAGAGAACGTTACAGTATGGTTAGAGAGAGTGGAATTAAAGGAGTGTATTGAATAAAAGATGAACTCATCCAGTTTATTGTCATGGGGAAACTTGTGGGTCAAGCGAAGAAGTGATATTTAAGTAAAAGTGAATTTGTATTGATGGATTGGTTGAACCTAAAAAATGAGATGATAAAAATGTTTAATGTTGGTCAGGATTTAATTTATTTAAGAAGAGAAGTGGAGAAACGGGAGTGGAGAACAGTTTACTACTTATTATCATGAGAAAGTTACATTAGGAAATAACGCAGAAGTTCCTGTAAACGAGTTAATCTAATACGTTATCGATGGGTGCGAAGACAAAATCTTACAAAACCAAATTAAAACATTCTAGGCCCAGATTAACCAAATTAAAATGTTCCAGGCCCAGATTAAGTCATTAGAAGATTTATATAACCTTATGGGAAATTCTGTATTATAAGTGTTTTGTAACTGTGGTTTCATATTGGTTGAGTTGATTGGCCTATTTTACAGTTTTTGCTTTTTGAGCGCGACGTTGCGGAAGCGGACTCTACTTCCGACATCATTAAACTGTATTGTATTCTCATCTAGTAATAGTCATAAAGACGGATTTTTGCATAATATACCAAAGGGGGATTTTCCATTTAATACGATCCACATAGACCATTATGGACCGTTAGAGAAAACTCAAAATAAACATAAACATATTCTTGTCACTATAGATGCTTTCACTAAGTGTGTTAAGTTGTACCCTTGTACAAAGACTGAAACTAGTCAGGTTATTAAGTATACTTAAAAGTTTATTTTGATCAATACAATAAACCATTAAGAATAATTTCTGATGGAGGTAATTGTTTTACCTCTTACGAATTTAAATGTTTTTTACAAGAGTATGACATTCAGCATAGTCTGGTAGCCACTGCTAGGTTCCAAGCTAATGGGCAAGTAGAGGTCATTAATAAAACTATTAGGTCAATGTTGAGTTTGCGACAAATAATTCTGTGAATTCATCTACTGTTCAAACACCAACTATACTCTTATTTGGGATTAATCAAAGGGGAAAAATTAATGATAATTTACGTGAATATTTGACTAATATATTAGGGACACCGGAAAGGGATTTATCTTTAATCGCAGAAAAATCAGCAGAAAAAATATAATAAAAGGTATTTTGACAAAGGGAAAAAAGAGCCATATTCATATAAAATTGGAGATTTAATAATGGTTGTTAATAATGATACCACTGCAGGGGTAAGTAAAAAATTACTCCCAAAGTATTGTGGGCCTTATGTGATCAAGGAAATTTTATGTAATGATAGATATGTCATAATCGATCGTAGCGTCCCCAGGTACCCTATCTTGAAAAGCGTAATTTGAAGTTATTTGCAATAATGGAAATTCAAGAACAAAACCATCGCTGAGTGATTTACCTTGACTTGCCTGACAATAATGTTACTATTACTCAAATTAATTACCTGCCTTACTTTGACTTTCCGGGAAATAATTAGAACAGAATTTATTTACAAGTCTGATATTTAATTATTCGGAAATTTCAGATCTGATTAAACGAAGTGGCCGCCTAGTGGTAGGTACGTTGTACTATCTAAATTAGATAGGCTGGATGAGGTAAGTGTTGCATCATGAGGGGCAGGTAAAAAAGAATGAAACCACTCAAATTAAAATCAACGAGATTGGCGCAGTGGTGGTTCAGCCCGTTAATGTACTATTGTGAAAAAGAACCACCAATAAAACCCACTTTATTCATAAATAAGTAATTGCACAAGTACATTAATAAATCCAATAACAAAGAAAGGCTTAAATATAAAACAAAACACCATTAAATCAGGTTAAAGTGCGTACAAAATTATAACATTAAGAGGAAATGAATAAAAAGCAGTTTAGTTACACAGAAACACCACAATAAAAAAACACCTGTAGTCACACGCACAATTGGGTCATAAATAATCAAAATAAAAATCATAATAAAAATCGTAATACCAAACATGTGGCCCTCTAAAACCAATCATGCCGGTCTTTAGGTAAATAAGCACATAAAACAATAAGGCAAATTACGGTACATATAAAATACAACAACAGTAATATTGCACAAGTTATAATAAGGTAAAGACAAGGGCAAAAGGAAACAGATAAGGAATTTACACGTACACAATTGTTTAGTGGCTACTAAAGCATAGAATACATAGGTACAGTTACAAGAAATTACATATAAACAGAAATTAGTTAGCACGCGAACAATTCTAATTAACAAACTGACAAAAAATTCATTAAAACAAAGCCTTTCAAGGGTAAGTTATAAATAGATCACTAACATCGTGACCGATAGATAAGTTTGAATGCATTAGAAAAATACAGCGCCCTTTCTCAGATTACACGTTCATCTATACAACAATAAAAATAAAATTCGAGGTGTTTAATGGTTATCTGGACTCGGGAGTGTGTACCTACTTGGCAATTGCCTTTTACGATTAATAACTAATATCATGTACCCGTTCACCAGCCTACCTCTACACAAATATAAATATAAACAACAAACAACAATGCTAATTCTCACAAATACAAGAGTGAGGGATCACTGTACTGTTTTATTTTAGCAGATTTCAGCTTAATGAGCCCGCGTGCGAATAAGATACGTTTGCGAGACAATGCTCGATTTTTAATAGGTTATATAGGCTTGTAGAATCATTTGCCGCTAACCTTAATTTATATTCCTACTTACACTTGAATATATATATATATATATATATATATATATATATATATATATATATATATATATATACATATGTGACATTTGTCACGTGACCATAGATTTGGCGGAAATTTTGAAAAATGTTAAGTGTGATGCCGAAAAATGGGTCAAATTTACAAGATATCGAAAAATTGTATTAAGAAAATGTATTTAGAATGCAACGAAGACCCCATATACCAGTTTTGGCCAAATCAGAAAAAAGAATAAAAATACCATTTATTCCCCTCTGCTTTTATTACGACATCATAAAATCTTGTTTTACCTGGAAATAGTTTTAATAATATAAATTACATAATTTTAGATCAAATATTTGTAAAATAGACAATTTATAAGAGGAAATTTAAAAATACGATTTAGCCTCGTCGCTGGTTGTGTTCATGCCCTATATATTGAAGCGCATGAGCTGATCTAATATTTTTAACCGGTAAATAAAATGTAAACGAACTAATATTTGTACTTAACAATACATTATTTATCCTTATTAAATTTAATATTGGTTAGTACATTTGAAATTGGCGACCGATATATAAGTGTGAGGGCGTTAGAAAACAGTTCTTCTTTCTCAGGTTACACTTTTATCTATACACCAATAAAAACAAAAATAAAATTCGGGAGTGTGTACACACTTGTCAATTGCCTTTTACAATTAGTAACCAAAGCGGTATCATGTACCCGTTCATCAGCCACCTGTACAGAAATATAAATATAAACAACAAACAACAATGCTAATTCACACAAATACTAGAGTGGGAGGGTCCTATACTGTCTTATTTTATCAGATTTCAGCTTAATGAGCCCACATACGAATAAGATACCTTTGCAAGGCACTGTTTGGGATTTAATGTTATCTAGGCTGGTAAATGATTTGCTGCGAGCTTTCATTTATATAAAAATATCTACTTACACTTGAATATTTATTCCTTTAACTGATCACAGAGACAGATCGTTAACCTACGTGGTTTAACTTCAGAAAAGGGGAGTGTTATTTATAGATTAATATTTGAAAAACACATTACAACTAACACTCGAAAGAAAAGACAAATTAGTGTTGGCTAATTCAAAAAAAAATGTACACGCACGAAATATTTTAAAGATAAACCGTTTACAATGCGAGTTTCTAATTAACCAAAAGTCGATATGGCTCGATTGACATTCTAACTGTAACTAACTTTCCCCCGATTTCAAACCTAACCATCTTTATTCCCGTAATCAACCCCCATTTTTCAAAAGTAATTTAAAAAACAAGAAACGTTAATTTACGTTAGAACAGTGTCATATTAATTATTGCACGGCATCTTAATTTTAAAAATATGCATTCGTCCGTAACAACCCTACATTTAGCTCTCGAAGTTCCAAGTAACAAACAAAGATATCTTTTGATCGCGGTCTGTACCAACATAATTACTTAACACTAAGCTAGTGCCATTTTTTACATTAAACATCGGCGCATAATAAATTTCAATGATTCATTACTCCCGTTCAGTAAAGCATTTTTAGCGTGCACCTGCTATTCACCCCCCAACTTGTGTTTTACAACCCTAGACAAATATCAGTTACAAACAATCCCACATTCCTGACAAAAATATATAAATAAAATATTTTGAAAACATTAGCAAATTACGACGTATTCACAAGATATTAAAAATCCACTAATTATCTTTTCTATAGTGGTAACAATGGCGATTTGACAAACGTTTATTACAGTAATAAAATTTTCGCGATCCGCTACCTACACGATGTCGAGGATTCACTCAAATACCTATGGAAGAATTGTCGCACCCTCGAGAATGAATGAGGCTTTGGCAGAATGAAATTGACTAATGACTTGTTCTATGTACCTTATTAGGTTGTTTAGAATACATTATCTATGACAATTATTTTATTTTTAAAACTCATTTACCTAACTTTGATTTTTATTTTTACGATTTGATTTGCAATTAAGGATAGGAATAAAAAAAATTCTTATTTTTACTTATGAAAACTAATGTTTTAGGATACATGTATGTCACTTATGTTATGATACTTATTTGATCATTGTGGATACCATTATGATTTTTATATACTTCTTATGTTATGTATATATTCTTTATCAAATGTTATGTTGAGTAAAAATGCTTTTCTTGCGAATCTTAAGTTTATGACAATTACAGTATATTTAAGATATATATTTATGGGGATGAATTACTAATTACTATACTGAACCATTTATGTCCTTATGGAATATTATGACAATAATTAACCTTATGATGTTTTGTGTTTTGTTTACTTTTACTTTTAATTATTTTGATTGACAATCAAATGTCATGAAGGACGAACTGTAAAAGTTTCTTTATGTTTTAAATTTTCCGTCGTATTTATGTTGGCAGCGTCCGCTCTGATTTTTGAATGCGCCCTAAGCATAAGGAAAGATGGCAACTCGTATTATGTTTGTAGCGTATGAAAGAAATAAAACTTTTCATTGTTCTGAAACCAAGATACATTTTATTTAAGAAATATATTATGCCTCTCGCAGAAGAAATTCTACACTTGATATATTATCTCGATAAGACCTCACAAAGAAAACTTACGAGATCTGTTATGAAAATGTGTTTAAGGAAAATTTACCAATAACATGTAGTATTTCAGAATAGGGTAAGGTTCTACCATTTACCTTATTTTGTGAAAGAGGATAAATCATTTAACTTATACAATCAGTATTAAAATTTCACTTATCTTCGAGAGAAAGCAATTTATTTTGCTAATTGTAATTATTTTCCCATTATGCTAGAGCATTTTTACAAATGTCAACTAATACAATAAATTATCGCAATTTAACCATAAGATGCAAACGTATCAGATGCTACACAAATGACCGTTCTTTTACGGAGTTACGCATTCATGATAGAAAGAAAATGCAACACCGTAACAATGGTTTTTGTATTCCATATGTCTAACAATACGATTAAACGAAACGATTGTAATGTTTATGGTAATTAAATATAAATTATGATGAAATTTCATACTTTTTAGAAGGAAACAAATTATGTTCAATTACTGTAACTTAAAATTTTTAGTATATCTTGCAGTTGCAGCTGTGATATTCGATTAATTTTTGATTAGTGACAGCTGTGTGGAAGTATTAAGTCAATAATAGATAAAACCACCAGATTGACATTATAACACCACATTTTATAATACAAATTTCAATTTAAAACTTGTTAAAATTTTGTGGCTGGTTGATTTATTTCATTCCTTTGTTACCTATTTAAAAAAAAAGCTCGTCATGCTTGTAAAGTTATGTTAGCTTTAGATTTCTCAAACGAATAAACAAATGCATTGGAATGAGTTTAGTTAGTGATTTTTTTTATCTTCTTGTTTATTATTTATTATATTGAACACAAACTATTTTATAATATTCCTGTTTTTATATATTATTTTAATAAGCAGGATTTAATCAACAATTTTTTTTACAAAAATACGTGAAAAATATTTCAAAATTGCCTTAATAGTAATTGTTTAATAAATTAGGCAAACTGCTGACATTTTGTAACAAATTTTCTAAACCTACACTATATACATGCTGCAAACTCAATTTTAACAGCTTTTTATTTCTAGAATGCCGTAGTGGGAAATGGGAAAGACGGAAGTGTAGTTGGCAGTTACGGAATTGGAAAGAGAAATGAAAGAGGCGATAGAATAGTAGATTTTTACAAAGAAAACAAAATGATAGTTAGCAACACATGGTTTAGTAATCATAAAAGAAGACTGTATACTTGGAAATCATCTGGGAATCGTTACCGAAGTCAAATAGGCTTCACACTTGTAGATGAAAGATATAGAAATGGAACGTGTGGATTGTCATGGGCAGATATGGCGGATATTAGATTTAGGCTTAAAAAGGTAAAAAAGCACAGAAAGAAAAAACATGAAATTTAGACAAGGAAGTAGTGGGAAAGTTTATGGATGAAGCCACCAGAAGATGAAGAGGATGAGAAGAGAATTAAAACGGAATAATGAAAGCATATGCAGTGAAAGTTGGTTATAAGAAAGGGGTAGGATCAAAGAAACTTTGGATAAATAGATAAAAGATAAATAAAAAGATGGAAGAGAGAAGAGGTACAAAAATATCAGTACTAATGAAGGAAGAAAACAATATCGAAGACTATACAGGGTGTTCCTTAATGATATGCGAATATTGATGTGCATGAATCTACACGAAAAATAATTATAGTTTGCTTAATAAAGTATGGTCCTAAACTGTACCGTTACGAAAATGAATTGATATCTTCTAAACCGCTAAACATTTTCCAGTGAAATTTAGTACGAAGCTAGAGTGTATGAAAGTGGATATTTTTCGATACGAAGTTAGTTTCCAGCTTCTGCAGTGGCGTGCGTACGGGCACTCACTTGGATGTTTTTGAAGAAATAAAATTATACGCCACTGATTTCTTGAAAAACGAAATTATATTTCAATTCCTCGTTCAATTTGAAAAATAAAAGCTCTCTTGAATTATGTTCCTAGAATGTTCGTTTGGGAGTAATAAAATAAAAACCGTTGTATTGTACGAGAAAATTAATTCAATGAATGAAATAACAATTTCGCAATAAGTCTAGTTGCCTTTCAAAATGACACTTGCTTTTTCCATGTCACATTTTCTAGTTCAATTTAAGTCACTGTAAATTAACTTTTCCCATTGTTTTTGTACAATTTTGTTATTAATGATGACGTATACAATTGCTGAAATGGCTGATTTGCATTATGTGTATGGCCTCGCTGATGGCAATGGAGAAAAAGCCAGACGGATTTATTGCCAGAGATATCCCAATCGTGCTTTACCAGATAGTCGAACCTTCTCGAATATTCATCAGCGTCTTGTTGAAACTGGTAGTGTCCGAAGAAGTACATCAGAAGGTAGGCCTCTAAGTGTAAGAACAACTGAAATTGAGGAAGCAGTCCTGCACGCAGCCGAAGAACAGCCTGAATCGAGTACAAGAAAGATAGCTACAAACTTGAATATTTGCCATCGAATTGTTTGGAGAATTTTAATGGATTATTTGTTATATTCATACCATATTTTGAGAGTACAGGCATTACTCCCGAGAGATTTTCCTAAGCGAGTAACTTTTGTCGGTGGTATCTTCATAATATTGCACATAATCCACAATTCGATTCACATATCCTGTTCACAGACGAATGTAATTTCTCAAGAAATGCGATTCAGAATTTTCACAATAACCATTTGTGGGCGGATGAGAATCCCAAAGCCACAACTGAAACCCATATCCAACATCAATTTTCGGTGAACGTCTGGTCAGGAATTATAGCCGATTACTTTATTGGCCCATTCTTTCTTCCGAGACGACTTGATGGACAATCTTACCTTACTTTCATTCGTGAACAATTGCCTGAGCTGCTTGAGGATGTTCCGCTTTTAATAAGACACCATATGTGGTACATGCATGATGGTGCACCAGCATATTTCAGTGGAATGGTTCGCAATAATCTAGATACTGTTTATTCTAATCGTTGGATTGGCCGTGGGGGGCCTCAAGAATAGCCACCACGGTACCCCGACCTTAACAGCTTAGATTTTTTTTGTGGGGCTATCTAAAAACGCTAGTGTACACAAGTCCCATTAACAGTGTAGAAGAATTGAAAGAGAGAATAGTTGCAGCATGTAATAATATAAAAGATACTCCGGGAATATTTCAATGAGTGCGGAATTCCATGAGAAGGAGGGCAGAAGCATGCATTTTGAGTGAAGGAGGCCATTTCCAACAATTTTTGTGATTACCGTTCCATATTACTTGTTCCTAATATTATGTTTATGCTGTATGTTTCCATTTGTTGTTTTTTTTTGTTGTTCAGTGAAGGCAGATGCCAATTTGTAACGTATTCTTTCAATCATTAAATTACATAATTTTCTCGTACAATACAACGGTTTTTATTTTATTACTCCCAAACGGAACATTCCAGGAACATAAGTCAAGAGAGCTTTTATTTTTCAAATTGAACGAAGAATTAAAATGTTATTTTGTTTTTCAAGAAATCAATGGCGTATCATTTTTTGATTCAAAAATATCCAAGTGAGAGCCCGTACGCACTCCACTGTTGAAGCTGGAATTTAACTTCGTATCGAAAAATATCGACTTTCATGCACTCTAGCTTCGTACTAAATTTCACTGGAAAATGTTTAGCGGTTTAGAAGATATCAATTAATTTTCGTATTTTTCGTGTATCTTTGACACCCCGTATTTCCGTAACGATACATTTTAGGACCGTACTTTATTAATCAAACTATAATTATTTTTTCATGTAGATTCATCCACTTCAATATTCGCATATCATTAAGGAACACCCTGTATACGGAATTGAGAAAAGAAACTGATGAAGCTAGAAAAAGGTTGGTAGAAAATCAATGTAATGAAATGGCAAAGCTTAATAAATTGGGAAGGCACGATATTATTTATAACAGAATTAAATAGATTACCTGGGATAGAACATTAAGAACTGGTTGTAGCAATGAGGTGAAATACAGGAATAGAAAAATGTTGAAAGATGAGAAAGAAATTCTAAAAAGATGGAAAGAATACATGGAAGATCTTTATAAAACCAATGAAAAACGAAGGCTGCTTAAACTGGAAAGAGAAGATTTAGTATATCCTGACAATATAGGAGCCAGCATTATGCTTACGAAAGTGGAAAGAGCAATGAAAGATATGAAATCAGGGAAAGCTGCTGGGATAGATGAAATTCCAGTAGAGATATTAAGATGTCTTCAGGAAAGAGGAATGCAAGTTAACATATTTATGTAATGATATATATGATTCAACTGAATGGCAGGAAGATTTTCACACTAATGATACCTCTGGTTAAGAAGAAAGGTACAAAGAAATGTGGTGAGCTTAGAATTATAGTCTGGTAGGACATGCTGCCAAAATATTGTTAAGAGTGCTGATTAAAAGGCTTGAGAGGAAAACGAAAAAATGTAGAAGGGTAATGGGAACAAGAGGTGCAAATGGATGCGTAAGAACAATAGGGGGAAGATATTTTGGAAAAGTAAAGAGCATTTGATTATGTTCTGTGGACTAAACTGATGGACATTTTAAAAGAAAAAGAGGTAGACTGGAAGGATAGAAGGCTTATCAGCAAGTTGTACATGTGGCAGCAGGTATATATTTGAGAGTTGCCAAAACCGAACAGATTGATTTGAACTTAGGAAGGTTGTAAATCAAGGGTATTTACGCAGAACACATGGTTTCAGAATGTTAAAAAGGTGATATGGGCGTAAATATTGGAGGAAGAAGAATTGAATCTATTGGGTTTGTCGGTGATACACTCTTGTTTGCAAAAAATACAGAAGATCTAAAAATATTGATTAAATAACGTGAACATGTGGAAAAGGAATATGGATTAGTCATAAACCAGAAAAAGACGAAGGTTGTAAGAATTGGGGAAGCTGAAAATATGGTAGCGTTTGCGAAAGGTGAAATGATGAAACAGGTTGAAAATTGTAAATTTCTGGGAACAACTGTAGCTGATGACTGGAGAAGTTGGAAAGAAATAAAGATGCGCATTGGAATGGCAAAAGAAGCGTTTGTAAAGAAAAGTAGAATATTATGTAGCAAGTGGGATTTGAAACTAAGGAAAAGAATAGCAAAGTGTTTTGTATGGAGTGTTGTCCTAGACGGATGTGAAACGTGGATAATTTTAAAAAAAGGTAAAAAATAGAAGCTATGGAAATGAGGATGTGGAGAAGAATGCTTGGTATAAAGTGGTCAGACAAGATTAGGAACGAACAACAATCTTTGTATGACACTATTGATGGTGATGTGTTGAGAAAGAATAGCGTGCTAAAAGACGTTGTTGAAGGAACAGTGGAGGGTGTGGGATATAGACATAGAAGAAGAATTAATATGGTCTGAAAGAAGGGAGGGGATATGCTGATATGAAAAGGCTGACAATGTGTAGGGAAGTTTGGAGAAGGTCAAATGGAACTTGCACATAGCAGATAACCCATCAATGAATTTCTTTATCTAACGGCTACCTCTATTTTAACAGTTTGAGTGCCAAAGAAGCCCATCGGCGTCCTTCGGCACCTGTTGCCAAGAGCCGAGGGCGCCTATCGGAGTCCACGGTCATTGTATGCTTAAGGCAGCAGTAGTTTCTCGGCGCTTGTGGCGTGAATATCACGTTCGTTCGGCGCATTGGGCAAGATCTGTTTCCAACGCTTTGTGCATCGGTTTCTGACTCAAGGTCATATTTGTTGTGAAATCGCAAATTAAAAATGGACGAAGAAGCAGGGACCTCAACTGGTAAAAGAAAGCGGAATCCTCGGTCTTTCTATCAGAAAAAGTTAAGTGATCGTGAACTATACGATTTGTTAGACTTTGAAGGTAGCGGCGATGATTATGAACGTCCGATTCAGCCTCGGATGCAAGCAGTGGAAGCAACAATGAAGATGGCGGTACTGATGCGATCACCGGCGAACAGACCGACCCTAACAAAGGTACAGCAGTAGTTCGAAATGAAGTTAAGTGGTCTGATACCCCAACAGGTTTTCAACATTTTAATTTTACTGGAAACCAACAACTCCTAGTTCCTGTTCCGGTGAATCCTACTCCGGTCGACTTTTTCAATCTGTTTGCCGACAATGTTTTCTTGGAGAAAATAACAGAGGAAAGCAATAAATACGCCATAGATATTTTCTTGTCGCAAAATACGAAGGAGTCTTCCAGAATTTGTGACTGGAGAGACCTCACTATACCAGAACTACGTACATTTTTCGGTTTAGTCCTACATATGGGTACCATTCAGATCAAGCGTTTGGCAGACTACTGGAAAAAGGATCCCCTGTTTAACTTACCATGTTTCTCGTCACATATGAGCAGAAACCGATTTATGTTGATTATGCGAAGCTTGCATGTCTCCGAAAATCTAGATGCAAACTCTGGTAATGATCGTTTACATAATATAAGATTTGTTGTGGACCATTTTAACAACAAAATGAAGGAAATCTATTCGCCAGGAAAGGATTTATCGTTGGATGAATCAATGATTTTGTGGCGCGGTCGGCTGTTCCGGTGAAGAGACACAAGTATGGGATCAAGTTGTACGTTCTCACAGAGCCAAATGGACTAACCCTAGATGTACTTGTCTACACTGGCAGCGTGGAAAACGTGGGCGGGAACAGCCATTCTGAAAATGTTGTATTGCAACTGATGAAGGACAAGTTAAATAAAGGCCATTCCATTTATATGGATAGATTTTACAACAGTTATTCGCTAGCCATATCCCTGCTTGAACAGAAGACCTACGTAACAGGAACTCTACGTCCTGATCGTACAAATACACCTAAAGACGTGAAGACATGTAAATTGGACAATGGTGGAATACGAGTGCAATATGCAAATGGCGTTTCAATAGGAAAATGGCGGGATAAACGTGATATAGTTTTTTTATCCACGGAGTTTATGCCGGAAATGGTCGAAATTACTACAAAAAGGGGTGAAGTAAAGAAAAAAACCCACCCTATAATACAGTATAATCAGTACATGAGCGGCGTTGATCACCAAGATCAAATGTTATCTTACTATCCGTATGATAGGAAGACCATACGTTGGTATAAGAAGATGATCATTCATTTTTTACATATGATAGTCTTAAATTCTTATTACCTTTATAATCAGTTTTCCGGTAAAAAAATAAAGTTTTACGAATTTCGCTTGGAAATAATACGAGACTTACTTCGATCCAATGTAAAGGCAATTATTCCAAAAGCGCCAGCACTTCAACCTACAGCCCATATTCCGAAATTTACCGGACCGGCTGCTGCAAACAAAAGAAGGCCAAGGAAAAAGTGCAGGCAATGCTATAAACAGAAAATAAGGAAGGATACAGTCTATATGTGCGACGCTTGCCCTGGATCACCAGGACTCTGTTTGCAGACTTGTTTCCAAAACTTCCACAAATAACTTGTTAATTTTTACGTTTTTGTATAATTATTATTATACGGTAATATTATATAAACCTTTTTTAGTTTTTTTGCTTTATTAGTATTGCTTACTTGAATATGATATGAATATAGCTTTAGGTACTTGAATATGTCGTTTTATATTTGAAATACATATTTTTAATTTTGAATGTGCTATTATTTACAAAAAAATAATGAAATTAAGGCGTCATCGGTATCATGGTATAAATTTCTACTTAGGAGCCGAGGACGCCGAAGAGCGTCATACCGCCATTTTGTAATTAGGTGGCAAATTGCTTAAAAAACAACTAATTATATATATTGCAGCATAAAAAAAACGAATATCCCAAAATTTTCCGAATTTTATTTTCCGGCACTGGGCAAAAGGGACTAGAATCCAGTCTGGCATTCAAAGTGTTAATATGAATTTGTATGCAGATTCATTAGAGTAATAATGTATTTTCTATACTACTGTACATATTTCTAAAATACCTTTTTCCGTATAATCATCTATCACATATGATCGTTTGCTCCCAGATGTTCCGGATTATGGAAATTGCTAGTATGTGGTTTCTTTATCTAATCCTGAAATCTGTAAACCAAGAAATCCCGAATCGCACAACTACTATTTTGCCCCTCGGACAACCACGAGGACACATTCGTAGCTTCTCACACATAATTTTGATTGGAAAATCTTAATATGCAAATGTAACATAAGTCTGCATTTGGTCACACGAACCCATAAAAGTTGTACATTTATATAAACTTAGCCATCATGTTTGTAATATATAATACGAAATATTTTCTGACTTTCGGAAAATCTTAACAATATCATACTTCTGAATACCAAAAGAAAGAAAGGTTAATGTATGAGCCTAACGGATTTTAAACAGGTGGCCACAAAGAAATATTCAAAGTGGTTCACTATATAATTTAAGCTAATGCGAAAAAGGGTAGCGGATAGCAAAAGATTAGCAGATCATATTACCGAAAAGCAGTGTAATAAAACACAATTACTAACGAATAAAACTTTGTGCAAGAGAAATGGAGATAATTGAGTGAAATGATGAGTGAAGCTAAATTTTACTCGATTTGTTCGTTGCTGTGTGATAAACGAACTAGGTTCGTACGTCACTGTCATGAGCAGTTGACCAAAACTGTACGTTAATCCTCTTGATCCTTAGTATACGCTATGAAAGGTAGTGCTGTAAGAATATTTTCATTCACTGGATATTTTCAGCGTTATATTGTACTTATGAAATATTTCATATGTTATGTGAACGGGAGAACGTTTTTAAGTATAACCGTTACGCCTCGGGAATTTATAATAAAGGGATTAATATCATGTAGAAGAACACTTTAATGTATAAAAAGAGTTTAAAGGATTAAATTCGAACGAGAAATGATATTTAACTAAAACCCCTATAGAGATGATAACGCATGCTACTGTATAGCCACTATAGTTACAGAAATTCGGTTATGAACGGGTAGCGTGAGTGAATTAATGGTACTTTAATACTGTAATAAAGTGCAGCATGAACATGTATGCATTTTGTTCGTATAAATGAGTTATGTTTTCATAATCAAAGATTTTGCTTATGATTCAATGGAAAAGAGCTTGGAAATTTATAAAATTTTTGCGGAAAGATCCTTCGAGCATACATAAAACTGCCATACAAAGATTGTTCTCTTTTTTATAATTCTGGTCCTGAACATGCTAAATTAAGTCTAACGTACTAAAGCACTAGAAACACTTAAGAGAATGGATATGGGGATATTGCTAAGAGATGCTTATCAACGGCTACTTTACATTTTTTATTATCATAAACGAAAGGAAAACAGGAACTAGGAAGATAAGAAGCCGCATAGAAGAATATGGATTGCGCCTGTTTGGTACAAGTGGAGCTTTATACTGCATATTGATCATGTAAATGAGCAAATCCTTTCTAGCAAATGTGGCCCGAGATGGTGGTAAAACAGCCATTGTAATAGCAATAGTACAAACAAAGAATTGAAACGATTCTTCTATGACGACTGTGTGTCAGAAGTTAAGGACGGGTGATTCATAAGCTTAACAGGTCTTCTTTGAATACGATCAACGATATAAAGAGCGTATTGGGGTGCATCAATCCAGAAGCAAGAATCATATTCTAGACGTGATGGCATTTGGGGTTTATATAGCAGAAAAAGTTGTCCGGAGGTAAAGTACTGCTTAGATCTGTATAAAACACCTGTTTTACGAGCAGATGCTTAACTAGCTGAGAGAAGGTGGTCAACCCATGACAGATTCTAACATGCAGCCATTATCAACATAGTAATAGAGTCTGAAAACTTAAGATCTGGTCCATTCATAGTTACAGCAGGAAATTATCGATCTTTTTTGAGGGACACAAGGCACCTGTTTTACGAGCAGATGCTTAACTAGCTGAGAGAAGGTGGTCAACCCATGACAGATTCGAACATGCAGCCATTATCAACATAGTAATAGAGTCTGAAAACTTAAGATCTGGTCCATTCATAGTTACAGCAGGAAATTATCGATCTTTTTTGAGGGACACAAGGCACCACTGAGTTGTGTTAGCATTAAATTAAACTAAACTATTCCTTTCACATACAAGGTTACGTTGAACGTCTTTGTTCACTGAAATGACCATTTCAGCTTTAGTCTCTTGATTTGAGATAGAAAGCGAATTACAATTATGAGTAGACTGATATGAACTACAATGAATAGTGCTGCCATCAGCAAAGCAATGTATCGGGTAAGTCGTTGAAAAAATAAGATAATTTAACCATAACAGGAAAAGTTTAGTAGCTATAACTGATCCCTGTGGCACATCTAAGTTAATTTCAACTTTTTTAGAACTCATCAACTACGATAGATATTAGTGTTTTATCAAGGAAACTGGGAACCCAGTTGCTAAGCGTATCAGTTAACCCAAACGGAGCAAGTAAACACTCATGCTGCATTTGGTCAAATGCTTTTGAGATATTTAAAACTACCACTAGTGTTTTATCGTATTGTTCTGGTATATTGTTCCAAATTGGGTCAAATATCAACGAAGATCACATGTTGAACGACTCTGCCTAATACTATATCGTTGATCACTAAGAAGTCTGTTAGATTCAAGGGAAGAGAGTAGCGGCCGATTGGTGGCTTTTTCATGATTTTAGACAAAATGGAGGTACTGGCAATTGGTCGGTAGTAAAAGGGATCGGTTTTATCGCCTTCTTTTGGAATAGTTTGAACATTTGCTAACTTACATGGTAGAGGAAATTCCCCAGAACATAAAAATCGAATATGGCCGGGGAACGTTTCATTAAGACAATAGCTGTCTTGTCCAGTCGCCTTATTGGGATCAAACCTACTGATGATCGGCTCTAGAGCTTGTATTGGAAATAAACTAGTTTCACAGCGTATGAAGAAGAGTTTTCTAGGGGCACGCCTTTTCCAGAATGGTTTAGACACGAGTTTGATGCAAATAAATTCACAAAAAGATTGAGTTGTCTGCTGAACCAGCAACGACAGACCTGTAAAAATGCCATGGCGGGGGATGAATATATACCAAAGTTTAGCTAAAGACCAAAATTTGAGACTCTCCAGTGGAAATCTAGTTAATTCACTGCATTTTCGATATTCAAACAAGCTTCTAGATTTAGTAATAACATTGTTACAGGTATTTCTAGCACCAACGCAGTTTGCATGACTCTCGACCTTTTTATTACATTTCCATTTGGCATAATATTTATTTTTCAAAGATATTGGTTCAGCACAAGCAGGGTTGGGAACGAGAATGACCTATACAACTTTGTTTTTTGGGACTGTATAACTTCATGCTCATAGGGATGACTTCTGATTCTAAAAGAGCAATTTCCGAAGATGAGGACGACTTAAAACGATATTCACACCATATAAAGGTTGCAAAGAAATCCCGTAAGTCCCTCTATTTATCTGAAGGGTGAGTCAGAGCTTTCAAACACGACTTGAGTTTCAGATAGAAACAAAATGTCAAGTTGTAGTTATTCAAGATGATTAGACCTAATACCGCGGAGGTTATAATAATGGATCAGATCTCCAGGACATCTGAACGCGACCGGATTTTACGTCCAATATGTTTTACCCTAGAAACCACGACCATCTTGCAATCCGATAGTGAGGACGAGAGGAAGAATAGGATGAGAATAGGTTAAGGATAAGGAAAAGGTTTGGTTTTTAATGTTTTATTGAGTGAGTTGCGAATTTGGGCCTTTTAGAAAGTTATTAGGTTTTCTTTATTTCAAGGTGGTGTAGATAGACGACCTATCCTTTGTGTTGACGTTGTTTGAGATATTCTGGCGCAAAGTCATGTGACATTTAAACTCCTTAGAGTGGAAAGTTTTGATTTAGCGGGTTAATATTTGGTGACATTTCCGAGATGGTTATCTATAAAAAGGCAAGTTTGGAAGAAATTTGAGATGTTCCAGCCCACCTTCAGTTGAAGCGGTCGTGTGTGGTGTTAGAAAAGAAAGTACATAATGGTTTGTGCTAATTTATGTTGTACAAGTTAGTTGTCTTTGTTCTTTATTGCCATAACCCATTTTGGTGATTGAAACGTTTAAAGTGATCCTTTTAACTAAACAAGGATTTTGGATATTGCAAATTAAAATTAAGACACTAAAACTATTGGAGAAAGGTTTTAAAAGGGACTATTGACGTTTCACTTATGTTGGCTACTGTCAATCTCTCGTTTCGTGGAAAAAGTGAAAGTGGAAACATTTGTGATTTAAATAAAGGGAATTTTCTTTCAGTTATTCAACTTCTCTCAGAATGTGACCCTATTCCAAAACAACTGTTGCAAAAGCCTAAGGGTTCAATAAATTGGTTTCGTTGCTGAGTAAACAAGTTTGCAATGAAATTGTGTCGGACGTTAAAAGTGCACCATTCTTTTCAATAAGAGTTAACACTACGCAGGATATAAGCCAGATGATCAACTTAGCGAGGTGTTTAGCTATGTTAAAATCGTCAATAATTATAATAGGAAACCAAATGAAACACTACAGCATGCACCGATGCCTATTTCGTCCAGTGTGTAGCACACAATTCAAATTTGGTACTTAAAGATGCGGTACAAGCTAATAGAGAAATGTCACTGTTTTTGAAACTGTTCGAAATGTTTATAACTATTTTGGATCATACATTGTGCGATGGAAAAAATTGAAGACTTGTTCACAGTCCACATCACACATTACCCTAAAAATACTCAACCTCACACGCTGGACAGGCAGGCATGATTCAGTTTATGTCCTTAAGGAAAGGTTTTGTGATGTTTTGAAAGCTTTGGCCCGCATAACATTGACAAAAATGTAAATGAGAGAAATGAGGCGATTGACCTCCAAACATCATTGGAAACTTTTGAATTTGTTTTGTTATTAGTTATTCGGTGTCTTATACTGAAACACGTAGATTTGGACTCAGATTCACTGCAGGCTGAATCATTAGACATAATACGGTCTTCTGGGTGACGCAGTATTAAATGTATCTGAACTTTCAGGTTCGTTTGATTTATTGATTGAAGAACCAACCTGTGAGAAAAACCAAAAATCACTTCGATGAGCTTTCAAAAGATCAAAAGTTCACAGACCCTAAAAATGGTTTAAGGTGTCAGTATTCTACCCTATGCTCTGAACTTGACAATAGGTTCAAGGCTATGAAATCAGTAATTGGGACATATAAGGTGATTCAGGCAAGGTTTTTGACATCATCCTGTGATGCTGAGTTGGAAAGAAGCGAACAAGCTCGGAAAAATGTTTAACAACGACATGTCCCCTTTGTTTTGTACACGGATACTTTCTGTTAAAAATTCCTTCAAATCCAAAATTGCCAAACAGTCTGAAGTGAAGTAAGTCAGCTTGCCAGTTTGCTATTGATAGAACATAGCACACTGACAAGCACATATCCTGATATATGAGCTGCGTGACTTATGTTCTTAACTGTTCCAGTATCAGTCTCAAAATTAAAACTTGCAAAAACGTACCTGAAAAGTTCAACGGCTAACCGACCTAGTCCTTCCATCGATCGAAAACGATGTCGCTAGAAGAATAGATCTCAGAGAAGCTATTGATCTCTTCAGCGAAAAGAAATCAAGAAAGAAGAATGTCAAGATATGTTAGGTTTGTAAGAACAACTTTTGGAAAATATGAAAATCTAAAGTAGTGTGACGGCTGTACATTAAACTCTATCGTTTTGAATTTGTATGTAGTTTTTTATCCTTACTACTGTTAAAGGCGTGGTGTAATATGTGTTTTTTTAATAAATTAATTCTTATTGTTAAAGTAGGACGTATTGGTCAATAAATATAAATTATATATCAAATACAAATTAAATGTAAATTGAATATGCAGGGTGGTCTAGTCCAGCGTTAAACATTTTTTTGGGTGATAGAACATAAATGTGATTCAAATGCACAATTAAAAAAATTCCATTTCACACACCCACTTAAAGAAAAATTATTTTGTTTTTTTCCAAAAAAACTGTCTAGCAATTAGAAGTGTGTATAAGCTTTTTCTTTTTTTATTTAAGAAAATAATAACTTCATAGTTAATCAATTTAATTAGTGGTTGTGTCGATTCAGGCTCATCTTAAGCTAATGTAGAATACAATAGTAGTGTTAAAATTCGAGGAATGTATAAAAATATCCCAGAATTTCTGAATATTTGGGTAAATGTACAGTTTTTTTTGGAAAAAATCTAAATAATTTTTCTTTAAGTGGGTGTGTGAAATGGAATTTTTTTAATTGTGTATTTGAGTCACATTTATGCTGTTCTATCACCCAAAACAATTTTTAATGCTAGGTCTAGACCACCCTGTTTATTAAATATAAATTAAATATAAATTGCATGTAAATTAAATACAAATTAAATATAAATTATTGGTCAACAACTCTCATCGTCTATCATTTGGAATGTCTGACGCAGTTATCGTGCGCAAAAATATTCTGTACACTCCTCCCGTTTAAGAGCATACGAGGATTGTGTAAAATTTCGACAAATTTTGGCCAAAATGTCACTACTAGTTTAGTATCATATGTTCTGTAGAAGTTAGATACTTGAATCATGAAGGATCATGATTGACTATAGGCCTAAATTATTAGAAAAAAAAACCCTTATTCGTTTTATTTTTATCGAAAAAAAACAGTTTTTAGGTTATAATTTAAATTTTTTTTTTAATCTGCTCTGAAATGAACGGAAAAGAGCATTTTAATGTTTAGTTTTACAAATTTTCCCGAGGAGGGCCTCTGGGCCCCCCTTTGCCCCTGGGTAGTATTTCATACCCCCCAGACCCCTAGGTGTTTCACGTCACTGGGGCCACATTGGCTTATCTTGCACCAGGGCCCCCACAGGTTTAGCTATGCTCCTGCAATCATCAGACTATAACAAGCATTACAAAGTCCGTAATTAATCCTAACGACAGTACGTAATACCACATTTACTGAATTTTTTGCAGGTATTATATGGTAATACTATTATAAATTACTATTACAACTATTATGAAAAATTATACTAAACTAAGTGCTTGCGTAAAACACGTCAGTACATTCGCACTCCAGAATAATAAACTCTGGGCTTATGACACGTTGATGGTAGAATTAAAAAGTATTTATTTTTAATAGTATTTTTTTATTCCACTCTAATTAGGAAGGTAAAAGCATCAACCAAACCCGATAAGTGGATCATAACACACTTAGAAGTCTGGAGGCTGTTTAGTTCGTGTACTTCGGAATCGATCAGTAAGGATAAAGTTTATTTAATCATTCTTTAAATAACGTACACAATACTCACACATTTAGTCAATATTTTTTTCAAATTTTTTTTTTATAGTTGTACAATATACTTAATTTTTATTACCAAATGGTCATCAAGTCGTATGTTTACAAGATTTTCTTTAAATTAATTATTAACCATAAATGTAAACAAATCATGCATGTTTTTTTCTTAATTCTGATGAATCAAGGATTTTAACTATAAAAATAGTATATTCATTTAATAAAGTAAAAATTGAAAATAAGAAAGTAATTACACACATCTCAATTGCAATAATTGAATGAAATATTTTTAACTTTCTCTTTGTCCGAGTATGGAAAGAAGTATACATAAAATTCAATGGTGATTATTACTTTCTAAATTATAAAATTAAAATGTAAATACTATGTAAGTCAAATAAGTAATTTTCCATGTCTAGCTTATGACCGTGACATTTATGAAATATTTATAAAATTTAGGTAAATTTAGTGTGCTTATATGAAATCATTTTAATGAACTCTTCTATACAAAAGGTATTTACTTCCGTACTTTTATGTGTTATAATTAATTGAAGATCTACTGTGCTGTACTTAAAAATGCTAACGTGTGCAGCCACTTATTACCTTAAAGACTATATTTGCATAATTTAATAGATATTATACAATTATTAATTTTTGGTTTATCATAACGTTGACTTCCTATCTGACATAACCAAAAGCACATTAATTTTCGGACTATTTTCTATTACCTACATCTTTTAGTGACATATTTATTCTAAAAACTAAATAACTCAATATTGACCTAACGAACATAATCACTTAACCAATATCACTATATTTGAAAATTGTGGGATTTGTGATAGCGGACGGTGGACGAGAAAATATGGTCAATCGCTTTTGAAATATTCTTAAGAAGTGTTACACACTCGAGGTTAGTTTCTCGAATAGAGAGGTACTCTAAAGGGTTACAGTCAACTTAAAAAAAAGCAACGATAACTGCCGGTATCGTTTTCACGATGCACCACGGTTTTGAGAGGTTCGTCGACGTGGCACGAAGGGAACTGCTTCCCACCGTTAGGGATTCCGCAAGTCAACCAGCAGATCTCACCGAGCAACTACGCACCACCAGCCGTCGCCGGACGGAAAAGATGACCGCCTGCCGAGGAACAACCAGCTGTCCCGCCAACGTCCACCGACGCCTTAGAAGGAAGACGAGAAGATGCCCGCTCCGGATCCGCCAGCCCCAACGACTTCGTGAACCAGAAGAAGCGGCCGAAGAAAACCTCGACCGTCCGCTCGCCAACGCCAACCCCGACGGGCAACACGTACCAGGCACTGGAGGAATACACCGAAAGCCCTGCAGCGATGGTCCAGGCGCAAACCGCAGAGGACACCAGGGAGAAGGTATCCCCGGTAATCCTTTGTCAGAGGGAGAACTGGGTCGCTTTCTCCCGCGAACTGGATAGAGAAAGGATCGCCTTCACGAGAGCCAAGGGTACCAACGAGGGAATCCGGATCCAGTCTGCTTCACTCCAGGACCGACACAGGTTGATGAGGTATGTTGATAAGTGTGGTATTCCGTACCACACCTATCAGGCATAGAGCGAGGCGTTAGCTCGGAGCTTACACTACACGGTATTAATATGATCTTTTGTTTCAGGATGAAACAGCGAGGTCCAGTCCCCCTAGTGCTGGTACACCTACCAACCGAAGAGGTCAAGAAGAAGACCCGAGTACGTCGCCCACATCCACGTCACCGTGGAGGACTTGCGAAGGAAATCCGGCATCGGGTAGTGTCACTGCTATCAGGGTTTTCGTCACGCACAACAGGGCGGCAGCATGCTGTGTAAAGTACGCCGGAGATCACCACTCCAATCAATGCACTAAACCCCGCACAGACCGGGCAAAGTGTGTTACACAACGGAACAAGACGGAAGGACTACAGAGACAGAAGAAGACACCGCCGACAGCGGCGCCTTCTTCAACCCGGACCGGTGTCAACTACGCCTGAGCGACGGCAGGCGTAGTGGAAGTACCGAAAACAGCTCCCCCCGCTATCGATACTCCGCTTACCGAACCCGCCTTAGGTTTCGACGCCATATTGGCCCTTCTCAGAAGTCTCAATATGGAAAAGTCCCTACCTGTCATCCGGTAAGTGGCAGCGGCACTCGCTCAGACGAAAATTGCGACTGACCTGTGCCGAGTGATCCCCACGCACGGTCAAGAGGTTGTCCTTTTAGGGCAATACTCAGGTCCGACGCGAAGTTGAAGCCCAAGATTAAGCATGCAGTATCGATTTCTTATCTTCTGCCTAACATTACCGTCTATCCAACAGCGCGTCACGCTCTGGAATACTAACCCGACAACCGCAGTGTAGTAACGTAGTTACTACAGTACGACTTTTTATGCGTCCAATTACCACTGGTTTCTTTCTCTTACAGATCTACAGGCACACTGACATAACGCCCGACCACAGGACCGCAACAACCACTGCAACAACATTATCAACCACAGCCATCACAACAAACTGGAATAACAATGGTACCAACTGTTAATTGTAAACCATATTCTATCAATATATGTTTAAAAAAAAAGAAGTGTTAAAATTGTTCATTGCTTTTTATTTTGATACAATGGACAATTAAATTACAAGCCAATTACATGTGAATTTCAACAAAAAATTCTTTAGTACCTATCCTACAATTTCATTTAAATCTTAATTACTTTCTTTCTAGTAACTTGAACTTCCTTTCTGAAACAATTTAATGGGTTTGTTTTTTTTCGTAGTTCAAACCCCTTGCTTCTGACCTATTTAAAATTACAAGCTGTCGCTTATAAACGCACATTTTCCTTTGGAAATTTTTCCGACGTTTTCAAAATGGATTCGAATGTGTAAATGTTTACAGCAGTTCCACAAATATCTGTTTTACGTCTATTTATACCATTACAAGTTAATCTCACTAAGTTTCTGAAATTCAACGTACAAAAATTTTTAACTTGGAAAACTTACTGCAATGTATACCGATTGAACGTGTACTGTCAGTTAATGTTTATGTAATTTAATTGCTTTTACAATACAGTTATTTTTGGAGACTTTCTTCTCGCATCGACTGACTCTATAACCTTGTCAAGTTTTAACTTAAAATAACTTAAAACTTGTGGCCCGAATATATTTGTTCTGTATGATATAACGTCCTGTGTAATATAGGGTGTTGTTTTGAAGTGAATCACGTTTGCTAATATTTTTTATCCGAAGCTGGATTCCAATTTTTATTTGTACGTTATTCGGCCCCATACTGGACGAAGAATAAAGATAGTGCGTATAAAATAAGACAGTGTGGTCGTAAATTACGAAGAAATTATGAATTAAGAAAAACGGAAAAAAGTTTCTGTATCTTGGATATAAAGATTCCGAGGCTCAACCACCAGGGTGCTTGCTATCTACCCCTAACATATGTGTTAGAGATAATAGTTACACTTGTAACCGATCTGCAATGAAAGACTTGTCTTTTTTCCTCGATCCTTAATCTTCTATTTAAAAATATATTTAGTAAGTATTAATAGGGAACTTGCATAAAAATATTTAGAATTACTAGAAAACAAAATATACAGAGTGTAACGCTGTAAAGAACCGAAACTTCCCAATTTTTTTTATTTGGTTATTCGTAATTACTCAATTTTCCTAAAATTGCATTATTCCAAATAATCCGACCTCGGTACGAAAACGTCGAGTTTTCTACATCAAAGACCCCTTCAGTTCTACTATCTAAAAACAATAGTCCAGCTCCGACCTAACTCCATTAACAGAAGCTGTTCCCACCTGCAACTGATTGTCCAGGCCTACTGATGGACGCGATCTACAAATTTGCACGCAAAACATACTTACACGCCACCCAAGATACCATACTAAGTGCTGAGTGTTGTCCCAAGGAAAGCGATGAACTAGACCATGGTGTACACAATTATTTTCTGTCATCAAGTTGCAGTCCTTAGAAATTACCTGAATAAAACTGAGTATTAAAATTTTCTCACTTAACGTAATTGCCCGTTTTATAATCTACTTCTTTTCTGAAGTCCTGAACACGAGCCCTTCCTGTATCGCACTTCGCGATAAAGACCAGATTAAAGAACTATTCCTGTATTAAGCATTCTTTAACCAGCCTACATAAAACGTTGGGTTTATCCAACCCGCCTGTATAAAAATATAAATATTCCAGTAAACTTATCGTTTCCAAAGGTTTAAACACCTTACACACTCGTCCCGAGATAAGAAATTCACCTAGTAACATTTCTTTCTTCCACCATCACGACCACCATTTTCTAGCTACCACTAAGGTAGTCCAAAAGGTCGTCCTGTAAAAGAATAAATAATTTCCGTATAAAGCATTCAATCTCCCAGTAACCTCGATTTCCACCCTCAAATTCCCCCTTTGAGAAAAAAACCACTAAATTCATTAGCCACCTATTTCCACTATCGCCTCAGTGGACAGACCGCTCGTCTATCCTAATCGCGCATAGAAAGTTACTAGAAAGAAAAAACCCTTCCATTCAAATTTCAGTTAATTGCTAAAAACTAATCATCTTTGTAATTAAATAATATTACTAAAGTACGGTCAAATTTTATTAAATTAGCTAGATATAGAACTGTTAAAATGCAATCAAGCATTCGAATATAAAAATATCGATTTTCTTAAACACTAACCTACTCTACTCCAGGTAGAGACCGTTTACCTTTATCTCTTTGAAAATATTTCAACGAGCAATGAAACGTTATCGTGCCCTTTTAAAGGTGTGGCAATATCAATTGATGATTCTATTCGAACACCTATAGCTTCTTCTATCAGCTGATGTTATTTGGGTTATATGATTCTATACTGATGTTTATTATATTAGAAATGTTTGCATAAGTGTGAGAAAACGTGTGGTCCTCGATTATCAATTTTTTTTATTAGTAGTCTGCGGATTTACAACTAGCCAAAGGCTAACAAGCAAATATGATAGTTAAAGCGACGTGCGTCGGGAAACCGCCCAGTGGCAGACTCCGATATAATATTATGTATATTATATAATACTAGTTAGGAAGGTCTAAAGTTTTACATCTATTTAGGCGTGTGGTAGTGGTCGCATTGTCCAGAAGGTTGAGCGCTAAGGAGTTGGGATGGTTGTGCAGTCTGTTAACGTGCTTGTTGTGTGCCAGGAAATTTCGTCCTTGACCTACGGGATCTTGATATGAATATGCAGAGTTAGGTTAGACACGTACCATTCAGTATTAGCTAGAGCGCAGAGAGCTTTATTTTGGAACCTTTGCAATATTGCAGTCTTTGAAGGTTTTGCGCATCCCCACAGTTGTATACCATAGGTTCAAACCGGAGTTAGCACTAATTTGTACACTAACACTATATTAGTTAAGAATAATTTGGATCGACGGCCCAGGAGCCAATTCATTTTTTTGATCTGTCTGTGAAGGTGCACGCTTCGTCCTTGGTTTGGATTTGAATACCATTCATGAAGACTGGAGGAGAGGTTCAATGCTTTGTTGTGAATGTTATGGCGGTGGATTTCGATGCATTCATTTTTATGCGCCATTTGTGGATCCATACCTGCAGTATGTTACGATAGCGTAGGAGTGTACCCGAAGCCTGTTGCACATCACTGTGAGATACTAGTAGAGCGGTGCTATACGCGTATGTGACAAGTACTACCTGGTCCTGGTGTGGTAAGTCGGCCATGACGCTACCCTGAGGGACCCCAGCTAGGATTGGGTGCAGGCTAGGCCAGGTGCCAGGTTCACTTAGGTATGATCTGATAAGGAGTTAGCATTGGTGATGTAACGCTAGTTTGGTTTTGTATTGTAGACCGGTATGCCATACCCGGAGCACGCTTGGCTAACGTCTAGGGACGCCACCACACAGAATCTATATTCTTCAAAATCCTGCTCGATCACGTTGACTACTCCATGTATCTGTTCTTCGGTAGCTTGTTGCAGTCTGAAGCCAAACTGATGGGTTGTACTTAGTTTCTCGATGATAGGGAGTAGCCGATTTAAAACTAGTCTTTCTAGAACCTTTGAAAGTAACGGCAATAGGGTTATTGGCCGGTAATATTTGGCTTCGTGTGCGGGTTTGCCTGGTTTTAATATGATAATTTCCACTGGATTGGAAAGTACTGTAACCTTAGTATGGCGTTGAAGATATAAGTTATGGCATTAAGGCTCTATGAGGTAATTCTTTTAGGACTTTAGCAGTGATGAAATCGTACCCTGGGGCTTTTGAGTTATTTAAAATTTTGATCTCATGTGCTATTTCTACTGGTGTGATGTGCTGTAGCTTCACCTTCTTCTTCAGGTTGTACTGCTTTTGGGTGAGGCTGAAATGTACTTGATAGGTGTTATGCAAGCAAACCAGTTCAACTTTCTCTTCATCTGAGTCACGTGCCATCATCTTTACGAATCGGTGAAATAGGGACTTTATGGCATTTGAATTTTCGGGTAGCTTTCCACAGTGTACACGTCACGTGCTTATGACGAGAGGTTGCTTACGTAATCGTTAAAAGTCTCATTTTTCCATTCATATAGTGCCATTTGAGCTCCCTTGTTAGTCTATTTAAAGTCAATTTGTCGAAGGGATGTTTGGATCGTTGCCATACTTGCTTAGCTCGTCTCTACTGGGCGAACTTGGTTTTAATGTGGAGGGGATAATTCTCAGTGTAGTCAGCTTTTTGTTGTTCTGGTGGCGTGGAGTAATATGGTGTTCGATGTATAGTGTTGTTGAGGGGTTCATCCGCTAAGTCTACATCATCTATCTTCCGTTTTGAGAATGGCTGGAATTTTGATATTAGCAGTTAGGTACTCTTTGTACATTTTCCAGTCCGGGTTAAGGGCCACACTACGGTGTTTTCGACCGGGCCACCCTTAGCGTCGGTTACCATAGAATCAAGTGAATAGCAGCACACTATTGCCGGCCGACGTGCCCGGTGTCGCCTTCGTCAATGGACGGACCGGTCGAGAAACGCCGTATGTGCGCGAGCCCTTATGATTGCCCCTAACAAACAGAAGACTGCTGTCACAAAAGGAATTTTTATGATTACAGAACGTATCAATTTCTAGATCACATTACTGGAAGCAGCATTAATCTAGCGCTCTCGTTTCGACGATTATTACGATTTAATGGCATTTTACCTAGACTATGAACCATAAATTATGTTCAAAAGTAAACAGATGTAATATGTACAATAAACGTTTCTTAAAAATAAAACACTGGTCCAGCGTTTACAGTTTGTATTAGTCATCGTAGTTTACGCCTTACCTTATTAGTTCCGAAAGATACGAAGAGCGAAGTGGTTGTTTATTCAGAAATTATTTTGATTTATTACGTGCGGTGGCGATTCACTTTTACATGGGAAATAGTGGCGTCTGGCGTAGGAGGATATTAAATAATATGACGCCCCTGGCAGTCGGCAAGGGAACTGAGTTTGCACCAATATTCACGCGCGTTGTACCAAGCCAGGAATGTAATAGAAATTTCGAGGCGATTCCAGACTTCTGGAGAACACGTATAAAAGGGAGCTAAAGTTTGTCAAGAGTCAGGCTAATTAGCTTTGCCCCTGTTAACATAAATTAATTGAGTATTTGATAGTGTATATAAATTTGGATTTAATTAGTGTTAAGTTAGTGTGAGACCTTTATAGCTTTCGTTTATTTTAAGTGTGAAATAAATAGTGTTAATAAACTCAATAAACAATAATTACCTCTAAATAGTCAAGTATAGTGTTGATGGTGAAACCTATTCATTAGAGTGGAAGATTTAAAGTAATAATTATTTGAAATAATTTTTACTACACAGGGTGTTTCATCACTACACCGAGTCCAAAAAGTCGCGGATAAACAGTATAAGGTGTTATTCTGCACTAAAAGTTAATGACTTTTTTTTAATGAACGGATTAATAAATTAGGCAGGTGCAAGCATCCTGTTTAAATCATTCGATCAAAAAAAAATGTTTCTTACACTCTATTTCAGCTTCTTCCCCAAGTTACATAACTTAAAAAAAAATTTAAATATCTATTAACAAAAAACAAAAAATTTACTCAACTTTTAGTAGAACTGATGTAAATTCGAAATAAAATGAGATTACAATTAAATTACTTATATTAATGGAATGCAAGCCTGCAATATCGCAAGGATCCACACATACCAAAGCAACTTGACTACATACATAAAGACAAAATTTACATCGATTGGGGCTTGAACCTTGATGGAGCAGTTGGTTAGCGCGGTACTCTAGCAAAGTACAGGTCGTAGGTTCAAATCCTACTCGAGGTAAACTTTTTATTTATGTATTTAATAAAATTAATAATAATTTTTAATTACATATTTACCTTTGAACTTATTGGTTCATAACAAAAACTTATAATAATTTAATATTGGTCAAGTTGCTTTGGTATTAATCCGGAATTTCTCCATTAAATAATTTGATTAATTATATTAAATTTACATGTTCTTAAAAAGACAAAATTTACATCGATTGGGGCTTGAACCTTGATGGCGCAGTTTTACGCGGTACTCTAAACAGGTCAGGTTCAAATTCTCAGGTAAACTTTTTATTTATGTATTTAATAAAACTGATAAAGCAATGTACGTTGACTTAATTGACGTTCTTAACACAATTGAAAAGTCACAAAAAATTAAAACAGATACAAGCGCCACTGGTGAAAATTACAAGGTGCAATTACTGAAATACGAAAATATTTTAATTGCGCACATATTCTTAAAACTGTTCTCTAGAACAGGCACTTTATCAAGGTATATTCAAACAGCAGGGTTAGATTTTTCTTTTAAAAGAAGAGATTTTGAATTTTTTATTGAAGTACAATTGCCAGAATTTCGTTCAAAAAAGAAAAAAAAAATGCTTTGATGAGAAAACTTCTGATGAAGCCCAAAAGAAAATTTTAGAATTGTTTTTTAACGTTATTGCGGATACTGCAGTAGAATCAATCAGTAGAAGATATGCAAATAACGCTGAATTATGTAGGGATCTTGTAGGTAGCGGACCGCGAAAATTTTATTATTGTAATATATACGTCGTAATTTGCTAATGTTTTCAAAATATTTTATTTGGATATTTTATGTACGGAATGTGAGATTGTTTGTAACTGATATTTGTCTAGGGTTGTAAAACACATGTTGGGGGGTGAGTAGCAGAAACACACTTAAAAATGCTTTACTGAAGGGGCGTAACGAATCATTGGAATTTATTAGGCGTCGATTCTTGATGTAAAAATGTCACTAGCTTAATAAGTAATTGTGGCGGTACAGACCGCGATCAAAAGATCTCTTTTGTAAAGAACCAGCGTCCTGTACATATGTGTTTTAGAATAAATTAGGTGCGGACCATCCTGTATGTAAGATTTCATAAGCACGCGATATTGCACAACAAATAATTTATTCATCACCGCTGACGTGTATTTCTAAGAAACCGTAAGTTTCTGCCGTCAGAACGATTTTAACCAATCGCATAACGGCATCCCCGCACGGTAGCCGCGAAACCGCCCACAGATGCACCTTTATAAACTCGCGACGCGTAATGTAAGGGATGAATCTTTAGATTCAAGTTAGCCGATATCCAGCAGCCGCCTCCACCGTTGACCGTTCCAGAAACCAGTAGCCGCAGCCGCTCCGTTTGCTTAGTGTAAGCACCGACCTGTTGTTCACCGACGAAGAGTCCTTCGCGATCGGGCAACCTAAAGTTCAATTCTGTACTGCTATTGATAGACACGTAAGTTGTAAAGTTATACATTCTGACAATTTACACTCAAACACTACAGACCGTAAATAATTCCGGGCTGAGCTCCAGGAGTTATACTACACTAGCACCTAGAGTAGCACGAAGGGTAGATCCCATCGTCACTCCCACCACAAAGTATACCTAGAGGAACGCAGGGTATCCCCGACGTATCTCATCAACACTTGAGGGTGAAGGGTTGTTACAGGGCTGTAAAGACCTACGACCTTTCTCTTAGTATATACAGTAAAGACAAGCCGTCGCCTATGTCTTCTGGGCATTACTGAAATCCCCTTGAAACTCATAACTACCTACAGACCAACATAATAACCATACACGGTGTCTTTAAATTGCGGAGGAATACCTCCATAACCTGTAGTATAAATTAGTAGTCCACCTAACCATCGTAAATACCTGGTGAGAGCTTGTTTGTCAAAAACGACTGTAAATTCAATCATTGCTATAATCACAGAAATTATTCAAAAGAAGATTTCTTCAGAGATACCACTACGTTCTCCATAGAAATAGACAGCACTCAAGATATTTCAGTACAGACCAATGTTCAGTTGTAATAGGGTGTGTTAAATTGTATAATAAATGTTCACCTTTGCTTATTTTATTTCATTTCAGGTATGTTTACAATGAACGCCTTCTTACAGTTATCCCTTGTCACGATTCAACAGGGAAGGAATTTTATACCATGATTCATGACATATTGGAAAAAATGGCCTGGATGAAAAAATTGTATCGCTGGCTCTACTGACGGCTAATATGCAAGGTAGCTATTCGGGATTCTCCACTTTCATGGTCCTGGAAAATTCAAATCATGTTCAGGTTTGGTGTTATGCGTATATTCTAAATCTTGTTCTGACTGACATTTTAAATCACATCAAGGCAGCATCGTTTTTTTTCATTACTGAATTGTATGGCAGCATTTTTAAAAATCTCAACAACGCATGGGTTACTGGTTGGACATTGACAACAATCCTAGATCATAAAAACTCCAGTTGATAGGAGAAACTGGT
Organism: Vesta saturnalis; assembly: GCA_036346205.1. NCBI lineage: Eukaryota > Metazoa > Arthropoda > Insecta > Coleoptera > Lampyridae > Vesta > Vesta saturnalis. The sequence goes on from JARFJB010002494.1 coordinate 304,672, forward strand.
TGGTGGTCAAAGGAAGCAGCGCTCAGTATAATTTTTGGCAACTTTAATGAACCTGATAAAGCAATTATTATAAGTTTTGTTATGAACGAATAAGTTCAAAGGTAAATATGTAATTAAAATTATTATTAATTTTATTAAATACATAAATAAAAGTTTACCTCGAGTAGGATTTGAACCAACGGCCTGTACTTTGCTAGAGTACCGCACTAACCAACTGCGCCATCAAGGTTCAAGCCCCAATCGACGTAAATTTTGTCTTTATGTATGTAGAACTGACGTAAATTCTAAATATAATGAGATTACAATTAAATTATTATATTGGAATGTGAGCCTGCAATATCGCAAGGATTCACACATACCAAAGCAACTTGACTACATACATAAAGACAAAATTTACATCGATTGGGGCTTGAACCTTGATGGCGCAGTTGGTTAGCGCATTACTCTAGAAATTACAGGTCGTAGGTTCAAATCCTACTCGAGGTAAACTTTTATTTATGTATTTAATAAAATTAATAATAATTTTAATTACATATTTACTTTTGAACTTATTGACTCATAACAAACACTTATAATAATTTAATATTAGTCAAGTTGCTTTGGTATGCGTGAATTCTTGCGATATTGCAGGCTCACATTCCATTAATATAAGTAACTTAGGGCGGTACTCTAGCAAAGTACAGGTCGTAGGTTCAAATCCTACCTTGAGGTAAACTTTTATTTATGTATTTAATAAAACTGATAAAGCAATGTACGTTGACTTAATTGACGTTCTTAACACAATTGAAAATTCAGCCACTGCTGAAAATTACAAGGTACAATTACTGAAATACGAAAATATTTTAATTGCGCACATATTCTTAAAACTCTTCTCTATAACAATTCTTTTATCAAGGTATATTCAAACAGCAGGATTAGATCTTTCTTTAAAAGAAGAGATTTTGAATTTTTATTGAAGTACAATTACCAGAATTTCGTTCAAAAAGAAAAAAATTCTTTGATGAGAAAACTTCTGATGAAGCCCAAAAGAAAATTTTAGAATTGTTTTTAACGTTATTGCGGATACTGCAGTAGAATCAATCAGTAGAAGATATGCAAATAACGCTGGATTATGTAGGATCTAGTAGGTAGCGGACCGCGAAAATTTTATTATTGTAATATATACGTCGTAATTTGCTAATGTTTTCAAAATATTTTATTTAGATATTTTATGTAGGGAATGTGAGATTGTTTGTAACTGATATTTGTCTAGGGTTGTAAAACACATGTTGGGGGTGAGTAGCAGATGCACGCTTAAAAATACTTTACTGAAGGGACGTAACGAATCATTGAATTTATTAGGCGGCCATTCTTGATGTAAAAATGTCACTAGCTTAATAAGTAATTGTGGCGGTACAGACCGCGATCAAAAGATCTCTTTGTTGCTTGGAAACTCGAGAGAGAAGTGTAGGGTTGTTACGGACGAATGCACATTTTTAAAATTAAGATGTGCAATAGTAATATGAAACTGTTCCAACGGAAATTAATGTTTCTTGTTTTTTTTATATTACTTTTGAAATAAGGGGGTTAATTGCGGGAGTGATGTGGTTGGGTTCGAAATCGGGGGAAAAGTAGTTACAGTTATAGTGTCAATCGAACCAGATTGATTTTTGGGTTAACTAAATACCTTCATTGTAAACAGTTTGTCTTTAAAATAATTCTTGCGTGTACATTTTTCTTTTGAATTCGCCAACACTAACTTGTCTTTTCTTTCGGGGTTAAACGGCGTATGTTAACGATTTGTGTCTGTGGTCAATTAAGGGAATATTTATTCTAGTGTAAGTATGTATGTTTATATAACTGAACTGACAGGGAATCACTGTACCAGCCTATGTAACGTATTAAAAGAATCAAACATTGTCTTGCAAAGGTACCTTATTCGTACGCGGACTCATTAAACTGAGATCTACTAAAATAAAAAGACAGTACGGGGCCCTCTCACTCTGGTATCTGTGCGAATTAGCATTGTTGGTTGTTGTTTATATTTATATTTGTGTAGAGGTGGCTGGTGAATGGGTATATGATACCGCTGGTTATTAATTGTTAAAGGCAATTGCCAGTAGATACACACTCCCAGGCCAGAACATTAAACACCTCGAATTTTTATTTCTATTGTTTTTATTTGTTGTATAGATCAGAGAGGAGCACTGTATATATCTAACGCACTCAAACTTATATATCGGTCACGATGTTAGTGATTTATCTATAACTTACCCTTGCAAGGCTTTGTTTTAATGAGTTTTTTGTCAGTTTGGTTAAGTAGAATTATTTGCCTGCGAGCTGATTTCTCTTTGTATCTGCTTTATTGTAATTTGATTTATGTATTCTGTGCTTTAGTGGTCACTAAACAATTGGGTACGTGCAAATTCTTTGTATATTTTCTTTTGTCCTTGCCTTTACCTTATTATCACCTGTACAATTTTACTGTTGTATTTTATATGTACCGTAATTTGCTTTATTGTTTTATGTGCTTATTTACTTAAAGACCGGCATGATTGGTTTTTAAATGGCCACATGTTTGGTATTACGATTTCTATTATGATTTTTATTTTGATTATTTATGACTCAATTGTACGTGTGACTACGTGTGGTTTTTATTCATTTTCTCTTAATGTTATAATTTTTTACGCACTTTAACCTGATTTAATGGTTTTTCGTTATATACTTAACCCTTTCATGTTTTTTTTTTGTATTATTTGATTTATTAATGTACTTGTGCAATTACTTATTTATGAATAAAGTGGGCGTTATTGGTGGTTCTTTCCCACAAGAGTATATTAACGGGCTGAACCACCGCTGCGCAACGCTCGTTGTTTTTAATTCGAGTAGTTTGATTTTTTTTACCTGCTCCTCATGATGCACCACTTACCTCATCCAGCCTATCTAATTTAGATAGTACAACGTACCTACCACTACACGGCCACTTCGTTTAATCAGATTTGAGGTTTGCGAGTAATTAAATATCAGACTTGTAAATAAATTCTAATGTTTTAATTATTGCCCGGAAAGTCAAAGTAAGGCAGGCAATTCAGTTGAGTAATAGTGACATTATTGTCAAGTCAAGATAAATCACTTAGCGATTGTTTTGTTCTTGAATTTACATTATTGCAAATAAGTTCAAATTACGCTTTTCAAGATGGGGTACATGGGGGACGCTACAATCTGAACATTCTAGATCCAAATAATTTTGAAGAATTTGAGAATTCTCTAAAAATATTGTCAGAAAAATTAATACAGTTTCATTCTTCTGCAACACCTGCAAAATTGAAAGAAGAGCTGCTAGCAAGCTTTGCAAGCAACTGGAAACATATGAAATTAACAATTGAAGATTCATATGGAATAAATTATCCTAGACTTGATATAGATTTAGACGATTCTTCTTCTGCACAGTCAGATGTAAAAGAAGATGACTGTATACCAAAAAGAGTACAAAATCAAGGGTATGTATCGAATCTAAAAAATGTCATAACTGTGTCATTTGTTGCTACTGTTCCATTTTAAAATATAGTTTCTTTAAGGGGGCTTATTCCACGCTGGTATTGGCTTATCAATATATACTTTCATTGCCCATCTCACAGGTAGCATGTGAACGATCGTTTTCAACTCTAAAATTTATCAAAAATAGATTAAGAAACTCCTTGTCTGACAATAGACTCGAGACCTTCACTGATGAATATTGAAACTGAGATAGTGAGCAATACCAAGAATGATGAAATTATTAATCGCTTGGGTCAAACAACCAAATTAATGAGGGACACTTTAATGTATTAATATAATAAATAACCATTTAGTGATAGCCATATTATATATAAAAAAATATTTTATTTATAGTTTATAACATATTAATTTTTTATTTATTTATCTAATATCTTAATATAGAATTTTTTGGAGCAAACTGTATTTTAGATTCCAAATTCCTTCAAGTTCTAAAAAATCAAGAAACCCCTCATGGTTATATATACCGGGTGTCCCTAGCATGTGGCTCATCCCTTTTTTGTTTTTAAAGATAAATAATTGAAATTCGCCACGTACATACACGACATAAATGTGCATTTTTTGACATATTCAATTGTTTTCTATCACTTCCGGTTTAAAATGGGACACCCGGTATATTTTTGCTTATTTGAATAGAAAATGACTACAATGACACCCCATTTGCCAATTTCCGACACCTAACCTCCAAATATTTTTGATTTTAAAGAGTGCCGTGAAGGCGATAAAACGGTTAATTTTTGATTAAACAGTCATGGAAAAATAGCTGTGATCTTTTTTGTTTTTGGATTTGGACACCTATATATATATATATATATATATATATATATATATATATATATATATATAACGCCGACGTTTATTATTCTCCCGGTAGAATTTTATTTGCCCATCCGCCCCGAATGAGGGTTTCTTTTGTTTCGTTTTAACTGACGTGCTCATTGAGACAATTATAGGAGAATGGTCAGAGAATCGATCGTAGGAGCTTTCTACTTTACAATAATTCGAGGATATACCTTTGCTAACAAAGAAGTCCATAGCAGCGATCAGTTGTGGTGGATAGCCTGGATCCCCAAAGTAGGTTTTTAGCATTATAATCCTCACCAGCAATAAATTTATTCCCTAATTTTTGGAAGAATGATTCATGTTGGTCTTGTCGGACATTATGTCTGGGCGGACTGTAGATGATTATTACAGTCTTTTTCTATTGTTGGCTACATAAATCTTGTCACTTTGATTATTACAAATTTTGGTTATTTTAAGTCAAGAGTTTATAACCGTTACTCACCTCTGCAAAAATGCACTGATTCACTATTGATTTATCTGCACACACTAATACGTCAGTTAACTGCCGACAATTTTCGTCAGTCCATGAATCTTCATTGATGCTTCCAAGTAAAATAGGTTCGGTGGTAATAATACTTAATTATGAGGATAGGGATGGGATAAACTTTTTTTATTTGATATTGCATTGGTTATAAGGTCTGGAAGTACAGAACAAATGCAAGTTTGTTACTTACTTGTAGTATCCTTAATTTAGAGAGTTGTAAAATCCTGCAGGGATGAATCAAACTCAAATAATTCAGATGGATTATAAATTAGTTTTGAATGATCCATCAACACTGAAAGTTCCTTTTTTGAAATGATTTCTAAATCAAAGCTCTCAGAAAATGCAAGTGAAATTGTTCTCTGCAGGTTTCCTATGTAAGATATAAGTTTTTCACTCAGAAGCATATTGTAATGTAGTAAGACTTGTCTTTCATAAACGTCATTCGTGTTAAAGCAATCAGAGTTACATTGAAATTATTTTGAATAATGTTTAAATCATTCTCGTATCTCTCTGTGACGTGGTTCACAAATGAAACAAGTTTATCGACCTTTTGAATAGTTTATAAGGGCTCTTTTATTTCTACTATGCTGAAATTTTTGTAATTTACTTTCTACCATGAGGTTGGTTATTAAGTGATTTAGGAATGGCTTATTAATATGTGCGTTGGCGGTAGGTTTTGTTCTTATAATTTCAGTATTGCTGAGTAGGGTTCTATAACTGGATGCAAGGTTGCTAATGTCACGATAGAAATAAAACTTATGACAATGGCTGATTAATTTCGCGATCCCTGAGTTGTCGAGAATATAACCATTCGTTTTGATTACTTTCACTTGAAGCCGCTGGAATTGAGCCATTAAGAGGTTGAGGATCCTGTAAAGAGATATTTCTTTTGTTTCTCTTAATGTTTCTTACGTTAATATTAGCTTGTCTGCTTGTGTTTTCACGAATATCTACTACTTTGTTTTTGTCAACGGAGGTTACGTTAATTTTATCGTAATAAGGATCAGTTTTTCTAATCCTCTGACGCGTAAAGTAAGCAACGGGTTCTGTAAATTCAATTATCTTTGACTTTATTAATTTTGGCTAAATTGTTTGACCTTTTTCCAATTGTTTCTGATAAAGGGTTTCGTAGAATGGAGCAATTTCATCTTTGCATTTGTGGTTGTAATATTGGTGAATAGTTTGATCTAAATCAATTTCATGAGAATTCAAGTTATCGTAAGGGCAAAAGGTGTATGTCCGGTACTAAAATAAATTGATTGATTATAAGTTATCATCAAATCTTTCATTTTTGTTTTGTATTTTTCCTAGCCTTAATTTTTCTAACAATGTCAAATGAACTCTTTGAGGGGTGAATTACAATTAGTGGTAAAATGTAGATTGATTTTAAATAATAAACAGTATTCTTCAAAAGTTTTGTTTTTGAACTCCTTGCCTTCATCACAAATTATCCTTTGGGGATAACGGTGATGCGAAAAATAATATATAAGTTTATTTAATTAGAACGGTGTGTATCATTAAAAATTTACTACTGTCGAAACTGAAAGTATCAATGAGTATTATGTCGAATGGTCGGTTTGCTAATAATGGTCCATAAAACAGTGTTTTGTATGGATTTCTTTCGTATTTACTTAAGAGACACGTTTCATAGTCGTTGATTAGGTCTTCATATCGGGCCAATAGTATTTCTGTCTAAGATAATTATAACTTTCGTTAATTCCGTTGTGGGTCTTACCCTTTCATAATTCTTGTTTGTTAATCTGGTTTCTCTGCATCTTTAAGTATTACATTAGTTGTAGTGGGTTATAGGTAGTGGCAGGTGAGCCTGCCCTCAACAAGCACCGATACAAAAATTAAGACTAGTTTAGAAACATTTTATTTATACTAAACCGCGGACAGCGGTTGTTCGCTGCAGGGGTTGGTAACGGATTCGGGCGCCACTCAAAGATAAGCTAATGGGTTTTCGGTGGTGGCAGGTGGAGCCTGCTCTCAACGAGTATCAATACAAAAATTAAGACTCGTTTGGAATTGTTTGATTTATCCTAATTATAATTTACGGTATGATCATATTATTTTGTGCGACTACTCCTAGACGGGCTGCAGACGGCGGTTGTTCGCTTCAGGGGTTGGTAACGGATTCGGGCGCCACCCAAAGATAAGCTAATGTCCAGGCGCAGTCTTTGGGTCCAATCCTGAACGTGTACAGTTTCCAAACGGCTGCTCCAGGTGCTACAGGGGAGGAAAAATTCAGGGTATTCTCAGCGGTAGAAGATGTATCTAAAACAGAGTTAATTCGGATAGAAGCTGACAAAGGTCACAGATTCCCTTGACAAACAAAATCTTTCACCAATGATTTATGATGAATGAATGATTGCGGTTCAATAAATACAAGCTCTCTTAGTGTATTTAAGTTTCAATGGTGACGGTTTAAATGTGAGCGGTTATCAGTAGCAAAGTAATTTTTACTATTTGTACTAAAACAAATTAAATACGTACTTATAGAGCGAGTATCTGTTAGCTTAAATTAGATTCAGTAATTTAAACTACTCTGTACCTCATACTCATTAGCGGAAAACAGCTTCGACACTGCAATAATGCAGTGTGCACGAAAAAGATAACGCTCGGCCGCACCACTTGCCTATATAACAGCGTCATGGTCGTAGGAAGGTACTGAGTGGAATTCACCATTTTCCTACCTACAGACAGGCGCGCCGGGAGATATTTTAATCATAATTAAGTTAATTAATGGTTTAATACCCATTTTGATATTCCCAAATTATTGGTCATTAAATAATGGCTCGACTGATATCAAATGTTGCCACTTTCTACCATAAAAAAATACAAGTTTTATATAACGGGTTATTTAGTAATTAATTACACTTCTATCAAATCAAAATCACAAAATTACAGAAGCTAGTTACTGATTTACACATCTTTCGGCGTTTTCATTATTAATCATATATAAAATGTTATACAATGGCAAACAGATTAATACATTTCATTGTTATCTTAACATTATTTGATCAGCATTATAGACATTATAAACTTCCATCAGTTGAAAATGCAATTCTAATAAATAAATGAATAAATTCACAAGAACGGTGTTAGTTATTAATTATTTTATTAATTTAAGACTCTCTTAATTATATTTATCGGGTTTCAAATTCTATTTTTGAATGCAAACACATTTGCCTAAATTTTCTAGCATTTCCTCGATTCTCAATAGTTGCTTCGTTTAACTTTCTGATGTCAATGACTAATCACCATCTCTTCTTTCCACTAGAATCTAACCTCTTTGGGAATGTCCACACTGGTGAACTATGTGAGATATACTGGGTCTAATTATCTTATTTTCTAAGAGTTTCTCAACTGGATTTTGTTTCGATTTGTAACTGATATGGGTATCTAAACAATTTGTTGTACACAGGTACGCCGTCCTGATTGAAAGTTTAACTGCATTGGTAAAAGATAAGTCTTGTTTTAATACGTCTCGGTATCTTTTACGTAAGTTCATTACATGAATTTTCTCTTTCGTGTTAAGGTGTTCTGTTTTAACAGAAATTTCAGAATTTTCAGGATTTCTATGAAGATAGCCTATTTCGGCATCAGTAATAAGGATGGCATCAATTTGTTATTGAAAATTAATATTAATAATATTTTCTTCCTGCGTAGGAATTTGCGCATAATCCGTCTTTCGCGTATGCTATACATTCGGGTAATATGAAGTTGTCGTTTATTTTTATTTCCGGTAATATTACTGAACCTTCTTTAATGTTCAACGGAACTTCGATTCTAGTTTCAATAGTTTGATTAAATGGTTTAAAATTCAATGGATTTAGTTCTAAACAAAAAGGAATTTTTGCTTCGTTTATTTCTAAAATTTGGCTTTGTAGTTTATAGTTGCGCCTAATTTTTCAAAATCTTCGCTGACTAATAAGGCATCATATCCTTGCAATAAAAGGTAAGAGATATTTGAATCGTTTGTAACTGTTTGATTAATACTTTTGATAGTAAATTTAAAAAATATATATTTTTGGAATAAGTATTTGCAATTTTTGGAGGTATTATGGAGTGAGAAGCTGGAGTATATTAGAATTTTAAATTTGAAAGTTGGGATTGTTATAAAGGGTAACTCAGGTGTGTTTGTGATTATTGAATTTAAAACTAAATTTCGTTAGGATTGTCGTCGGTTTCGTTATCCTTATGGTTTGTTCCTCCAAATGTTTAGGAGTTGTTGGGATTTTTAGTTTGAACTGGTTTTCCAAATACTTGGAAGTTGATAGGGTAATTTCTTTGGATCCATCTGGTTAGGATGTTAATTGGTCCTCTTGGGAAATGTCGTAAAAGTCGTTGGGGTTGTGGATTTTGAAGTGAAGTGTTTTAATGAGACGTCATAAATGGTTTTGAGTGGTTTTGAAGTTTTATATTTGAGTGTTTATTCCTCATGAAGTCAAGGAAACTAACCTGATTTTGTAAATTATCATATTTCCTAAGGTGAGTAAGTCAAAAGTTTCCATGGAAATTACGGATGAACAGAGTTTAAGTAAACCTGCACAAAAGGTATCTTTAGCCTTATTTGTATAATACCAAACCTTACTTTTTAAAATATTTTATCTTGTTCACTAGTATTAACATAATCTAGGATTTTGTATAATTTTCGTCTAATGCTTTCATAATCAATTTCATAATTTTCATTAAATCTTTGAAAACATGTCATTAAGTGAGACCAAGTGGTACAGTTATATGTCGTTAAAGTTTCCCAACTGCTCCTACTAATTTCGAACAATATAGTTCAGCTCTTTTATAACGTAATTAATATAAAGTCTAATATTGTGTCCTTCAAGTAATCTTAAATATAGTTTATAAAAGATAGCGATTGAACATTGTTCTAACAACGAATCGTGATCTCTGATCGGTAAACAAGAAATAATTAATTGTTGACGCTTTTGAATAACAATTCTTAGTGTGACGCAAGCAATTAATACAGTTGACTTAATCGTATGTACCCAACCTTTTTCTATTTATTTGCCAGTGTAAAACCCCAAGTAGCAATTAATCAGCCCTATCTAAAACAAGTCACGCCCAACCTTCGATTTCGAGGTATAGCCGCGGTAAAGCATAACAAAAATAAACGTAGCCCGTTGAGACCTACCAACGCTTTAAAAATGAATAGTTGTCTCGTAAATAAGAGTTATCGATCCCCAGAGAGCATTTTGACGTTACACAGTATTATTTATACGCTTGGTATGTTACAGAAGCAGTCAGTTTTAACTTAACTTAACTTAACCTTCACGCCATTCCCTTGCGGGGTAGGCAAAACAATCCCTGTCCTTACTTATTTTTCGTTCACAATATTTCTCCATGCTTTCCTATCTTCGCATACCTCTCTAGCTTCCGCAAGATTCATACATTGTCTCTGGCATGCCCTTTTATTTTTAAAACTCCTTATCTTTCTTTCCTTTATCATACATTCTACTACATTCAGCCAAGTTTTACGCGGACTACCAGGCCCAGCCCTTCCTCTAACCTCACCCACATATATTTTCTTCGTTAATCTTGCGTTGTTCATTCTCTCAATGTGACCAAACCAACGTAATGTACTACTTTTATATCTATCCATCATCGTCTTTTCCTCGCCACACTCCGTGATTATGCATTCATTCTTTATCTTGCCCCTTCTAGTTTTACCACATGCGCTTCTCAGGAATCTCATACTCACGGCATTAGTTTTCTTTCGTGTTTTTTTGACGTACCCATGTCTCACTTCGATACAGTACTGACGGGACAAACACGCCATTATAGACTGCTCGTTTCGCAGCTAGGCTCATGATTTCGTTTCTCAGTATCGTCCACATACTTCCAATCACCTTCCTTCCACCCTTTGTCCAATCTCGCCCTCCATTACACCATCTGCAGTAAACATTCTACCCAGATATACCAGCTCGTCCACTTGCTCTACAATTTCATCTTGCAGAGTAAAAGCTCTACTCTCCTTTCCACCTTCCCGATGGAACACCACAATCCTCAGAGCGGTTTGTAGCTCATCCGCACTGTCACTTAATAAAACTGTGTCTTCTGCATACACCAGAAGTCGTATATTTACACCAACCATTACACCATTTGTATCGGTACATGCTTGTCTAACACATTTATCCATGTATACATTTAACAACCACGGTGACATCACGCAGCCTTGTCGCACTCTTTGCTCAATATTAAAGTATTCACTCACACCTCCTCTAACCCTAACACATGCCCGACTACCGTTGTATACTGCCCTTATTCCATTTATTAGACCCTTATGTATGCCATATTCATTTAATATTTCCCACAGCTTCTTCCTATTCACTCTGTCGTATGCTTTCTCCAGATCTACAAACGCACAGTACAGCTTCCTTTTTACCCTTAAACACTTTTCTATCACCTGCTGGAAAGCAACCATCTGATCCACACATCCTCTCCCTGACATGAAGCCTCCCTGCATATCCCATATCTTAGTTTGTGTAGTTTCTCGTACTCTATCAATCAGTATTCTTCCAAATACTTTACCAGGCACCCTGAGCAAACTTATTCCTCTGTAGTTCTTACAATCACCCTTGTTCCCCTTAACCTTATACAGTGATACAATGATTGCGCTCTTCCAATCCCTGGGAACTTTTCCACTCATAAGGCATACATTGAATAATTCACACAATCTTCGTATAAGCTTTGCACCCCCATACTTTAGCATTTCACCAGTGATTTCATCTACGCCTGCTCCCTTGCCGTTTTTCATTCCTTCTACATTCTCCTTATTTAACCCTTCAGTCTTACTTTCCTCACAACTGTTCAGATTTCCAAAATATTCTTTCCAGCATTTCCTCACTTCAATCGTCTCATACTATTTCGTTGCTCATGTTCATCACTCCTGCAGCGTTCTGTTTTGGGCCACGTTTTGTATTTTTGACCCATTTCCCTCAAAATCATTCTGCATTTTCTCTCCTTCCACAGCCATCACTTCCTCTTTACTTATTCTCACTGCCTCCTTCGCTTCTTTGTTTCTTAATCTTTACACCTCATACAATCGCTTTTTCTCAGTCTCATATTTTGCAGCAATCATTGTCATGTACCCATCTTTTTTTTACATACTGCCTTTTTTACCGACTCATTCCACCAAGCATATTTTTTCTACCTACCTACAGTCGCTCTTCCACATATCCACACGGCACAATTGACAACACAGTGTTCTGATTTTCAAAATATTTCGGAGTTTATTCATTTAATTAGAGATTATGAACAGTTCCAAAACGAGCGTCGTGGTTCATACCGCTACGCGAGTTTTAATTCATTAACTAATATACCACCGATTTATAAAGGTGAATATGAATCGGCCTTTGATTTAAATACAACTCCTACCGTCCCTTTCATCAAACCAATACTCCTAACTACCGAATACCCTACCATTATCCCTCTTACCGCTCCCGAGGAAGTTCAGTTACCACCCATATCGTACACTCCGTTGCCAACACCACAACCAATTGAGTTTAATTCCGACTGTATACCAATCGATACCAGGACATCCTATCCCATTACAAACAAATAATCTCACCATCCGTTTAAGCTAAAAGAGTCAAGCTTAGACAACCAGCAACCAGGCGGTACCCAAGTCGAAAATAAAAACAAAAAAGTCAAGGCACATTTACCTTTCAAATTATCCATAAAACACCCGCTACTTTCATCCATGACATACCCAAGGAATCGCTCCTTACAACTTCACGTCCATACTAACTCTGTTAATCCAGGAGTCATGGCCAAATAAAATTACGATTGTGCTAGGGGAACCAACCGACCAAACAAATAAGGGATTAGAGGTTTATGACCTCACCCGTCCGACGAAAATAAAAACTGACATGGATCAGTTATGCCGTAAGGCAATAAAATATAAAGCGCACGTCATAATTAAAGGGAAAATACAAAGTAAATACCCTAAGGACGTTGCCACATTAAGGCTGTTAATCCAGCACAACATCCTTCGTGATAAAGGTGTATTCTCCTGGTACCCAAACCCAAAACCTAATACTATAAAGGTAGTAATCCTGTTATTTGGATCAACATATAAACATTTTCGCTGGAAATGTTTCAACGTACAAACCGATCCGATTAATGATTTTACCCCAACAAAGAATCCTACATACCGCCACTACCGACGCCCGTGCCAGCCGCAATTTAAGTACCGCCGAAAATAAGCATCCCTTACTATCCCATACTATACCTATACAACAAACATCCCGAACCCGATTACTTCATTACCTACGCTTTTACAACAAAAAATCCATTTAGAACCGTCACCTGTCACCTAATAAATAAAAACAAACAAAACCCAATCGTTACATATTTTCCGTACAACTACCATTCAGATTTATTTGAACGCCCGGTATCTTTAATTTTTAAAATTAATTGATTGAATAAATATTATACCATTGCATACATAGTTTTATTAATTGAAATGTAAAACGTAATAATTTATTTTAACTGATTGTCATTATAATTACATATATAAATTTAGATTTTGAAATATTAACATATAATTTTCCATGTAACAAAATATTCCCTGTTTAAAGACAAGTTTCATTATCAATTTCATAAACGTGATATCATTGTATTGCAATTGACATAAATGCAGTATTAATGTAAGAATATACAACTTAGTTTCTGATAGTAACCGGAAGTTTTCTAAGAGTTTGCTTAAATTATAGTACATATAATTAATTAATCACCGTTTTTTACTTTGCCAGCGCTCTCCGTTACAGATAAGTCTGATTATTACCGTACAATTAATGACACCTGTTAATTATTATAATCACGTTAACACTTTGAGTTTAGTTAAAATTACGTTTGCAAATATTCCATGATAAAATAAGATTTTATCAACTACTGTTTATTATAAAAATTCCGGATATTAAGTAAATTTCCATCCGTTTGCTTATCGGTATTTATTTAATTTTATTTTAAATCATGGTGTAAAAGACTAATTTTATTAAAATCGTTTTTTCCTTATCTGGTTGCAAACCTGGATATATCATCCTTACCGCCTAATTAATTATTGTACATAATTAAAATTGATTTGTTATCATTTACATATAACCTAGTTAGTTTAATTTACAAATTTACTTTTGTATACGAGTCGCTAATTTCTTTGTTATCGTTCAGCGTTTCTTCCTTTAGTAATATTTTGCATTATCATTGATTTGGAGAATTACCACCGCTTAATACATGATTCTTTCATTTTTTTTTATTATAAATTCTTAAACCGCCGTGCAATTTATTTTATTTTTTTAATTAAAACCGATTTGTTAGAATATTTTTTTTGTTAGCCATTTGGTGAGCTTTGGTTTAATTTTTTTATTAATAAATTACATTTATTTTTATTTCGTGAAGTTTTTTTATTCATATCATCGGTTGATCAATTATTTTTCATTTTTTTATTAATCAATAAAGTTTTCTTCCTTCCGTTTCGCAATACGGAGAAATCTCAACTCGCGGTCCGTTTGCCGCTTAATATCTGATTAGAGCCGTACCGATTCGACTACCGCCAAACACCTCTGGATACCGATGTCTCCACCGAGATCCCCCGGACCAGTGACACTTTTGTTATAACGATGGTATCAAAGTTTCCTTCCGGACATCAGGCGCATTCAACGCTAACGCTCAAAACTATGTTCCGGGGAACGATCTAATGTGTACCTTCTTCGAGTATAATTCGGGTGACTACGATTATCTTCACCATACGCGCTTATAAAGCCTGTCCGGTAGAACTGAACGGGTATCGGATTAACAAGGAGGATTGTCAATATATGGTTCTATTGTGCTTGAAACCGCCTTAATGCTTTGCTGTCTCGTACTTATTGTACGTGACAAAGAAAGATGGATATATTATGAATAATGCCTCTATTTCTGCCGAACAAAAGCGTTTGCAACTTTCACACATAATGACAAGGCAATAAGAATCAGATGCAGGTAGAATAGAAATTCAATAGGTATAATAAAATGCCAGTGGTTCTCAACACTGCTTTAACATTACATTTAAAATTTATGGAAGAATGCAAGTTTTTATAATAAACATTTATAAAAGCCATTCATAATAATGAATATTCGATTAAGTATAGGTATTTCAATTTACATTTAGAAAGTTCATTGTATACCTAAGTATGGTAATGACGTTTTAGTGTACTCAATTACAAAAGAATCCAAATAAATATGCAATACTGTAACAATAAGTAATTAATAATAGATTATTATACCATTTAGTAGGTACATATAGGTATAAATAAAACAACTGCAATATCTATATTATCATTATTCTTTGAGTAAGCGTTTATATAAACTAACCATTAATATAATGACGAAAAAGTTGAGTAAAGAAATTCGCAATTAGTTTTAAATACAGTCGATTATTTTAAGTATAAGTGAAATGTCAATTGAAATTACTTATAGGTAATTAGTAATCGATTATTATTTTATTATACAAAAGTTGCATTTCTTCACAAATTATATAATGTTAAAGCAGTGTTGAGAACCACTGGCATTTTATTATACCTATTGAATTTCTATTCTACCTGCATCTGATTCTTATTGCCTTGTCATTATGTGTGAAAGTTGCAAACGCTTTTGTTCGGCAGAAATAGAGGCATTATTCATAATATATCCATCTTTCTTTGTCACGTACAATAAGTACGAGACAGCAAAGCATTAAGGCGGTTTCAAGCACAATAGAACCATATATTGACAATCCTCCTTGTTAATCCGATACCCGTTCAGTTCTACCGGACAGGCTATACTTATGGCATCGAGCTGTGCGTCTACATCTCCTCTCCAGTAAACGTCTTATTTTTATAGAGGATAGTGCATTGATTTCGGCGCGTACCGTACGTGTTTTAAATTTATATTAATTATTCCAGATTCTATTTTACATTTTTGCAAGTTTTCAAATAATCTAAGAAGAAATTGTAATGTGTATTAACATTAAGCAAGTCAAAAAAACATGCATTATTTCGGAATACCTTACAAAAAAAAGTTATTAACTGAAATTCGTACGCTACTTGTTTTTTAATTGTTTAAATAATAAAAACCGTTTTTTTTTTGGAAATTTGAAATATCTTTAAAGCTTTAAAGTAATTTTGCTCAAATTAATAATGTAGGGGTTTTTGAGGTCCATTTTTACACTAAAATAATGATTACATCTTATTATTTGAATTTTAAACTTTATTCATTAAAACAAATATACGAAACGGTACCTTACAGAGTGTCATCAAAATAAGATCACTGGTAACTCTCTGGCACATTTATTATTTAAGAGAATAACTTTATAGACTCTCTTTATGTAAAATTGCTTGTTCTTTCGAATGGCACAGTTAGTTTTTCAAAAAAAAATTTTTTTTGGGTATTTCATAAAAATGAAATTTTGCAAATAATTTGTTTAATAAATAATTTAGCGTATACTCGATTTTTAGTAACTTTTTATATGTTAATCCTAAGAGGAAACTAAAAGAAATGAAATAATTGTATGCAATCACAAACACACACGTACACATGCGAGCACGCGTGCACATCTATACACAACGCAACGTACGACGCACCCATACACACACACCACCACACACCACACACACACACACACACACACACACACACACACACACACACACACACACACACACACACCCACACATACAAACACACACACGCACACGCGCGCACAGACGCTCGCACGCACATATAACACTCTTTTTAGGAGAATTAACTTCATGTATGGTCGACCAATTACATTACGAAAATCGATTCACGTGCACCAATCAGAAGTTATCAAGTAATTCTTACAGTGAAAGAAAAGCATGGTACTTTTCTTGCAGTTACGTAATTGTTTCTAGCAACCTTATTACTATTTAAAAATAACGAATTGTCATTTGACAATCAACATAATTCTCAACAAAAATTCATTAACTGTACCTTTAATTATATTTATGCTTGTTCACATAAATAAAGTGTTGATTTACCTAACATAAAACATGACGTTTATCTATAATTCATTCAGTTAATTCTCCAACCGAAGACCATTCGTGCTCCATCTCTTGCTTGGCAAGATTTTTATTTTGCATTGGATGCTAAAAGGCAATTAAACTCGACAATTCTTTGGAAAATCCTGTCGCGGTCGGGATTTTCGTCAATTTGTCTCGTTTAATTGCTAGAACCAATCATGCAAAATAAAAATCTTTCCGGCAAGAGTTGGAGCACTAATGATCTTACTGTTGATAATTATACAACGCCTTTTATAATAATTTTATTACGAAAATAGGCACCATAGTAAAAGCAAAAACAATACTCTATGTCAAACAGACGTTTAAAACTTCATGACAGACAGAGCTTAACAGACATCTATATGCTTAAAAAATTAAAGGTAAAGAAATATTATTTTTTTAGGGTAATTATGCAAACTCTTTCATACGTTCATAACGAAAACAGGCAACATTGTAAAAACAAAAACAATATCATCATCAATGTCAGAATGACGTTTAAAATTTCATGTCAGATGAATAGGCATAAATGCGTGTTAACTTAAAAAAATTCCAAAGCCGCCCGCTTCTATAAGATATTAATTATACAGTTTAACCATTTTCATTCATATTTAATTATTTTTTAGACTTACATTGCATTATATTAAGAAGCTTTATGAAGAAAATATATGTAAAATTAAATCTTCTTTAAAAAATATGTTTACACTTTTTCTTATAAAATTAATAGTTATTTAGATATTGAAAAAATTTGAACTAACACTGAAATTGTACTTTAGGAATTTTTTGCCACTAAATTACGTGTCTTATCAAAAAATTGCGTAGAACATAATTAATCCATATATTTAAGGTCTATATCTAGGTATTCTTATATCTTTGAAATATGCAGCTGCTTTAGAAATATTTGATAAACCAAAAACTGGCCCTAATACCGCCGCTGAATTTCTCCCAAAATCTAATCAGCTCTAAGCCAAGCTTAAATACAAAATTTTAAGTGTGTAGGTATTTTTGTTCTGGGGTTATCGTGGATACTAACATACATCCACACAGATACACATCCAGGCATCATGGCCGATCTTTGGTAAACTTGGCCAAAAGTGGTAAAATGAAAAAAAAAAGTCGATAGCATATCCTTCTATAGCTATATATGTATGTGTAGGTTGGAAGGTAAAAGTGCAAAGGAGAATGAATTTTATGTACAAAAAATAAGTAAGTTTTTTCTTGTTCCCACCCTTTTTCATAATTCACCAACCGCCACTGTTTTCTACGTACATTCATACACTTTTTGCATCAATTTTAGTGTAAAAGTTACCGTTTTGCGCACTAGGGCAATTCATTGCATGCTACACATGCGTACTAAACTGGTTTAAAAGCTACAACGGCAAATGTAGAAGCGTCAGTAAAATATGGGTTGACAAGAGAACTAAACTTCATTTCAACAGATGCTAAATATTTTAGCTTATTACGTTTTTGATTTCCACTTTTGAGGTGATTATGTCAGTGAATATGTTATCTAACCAAGAATATAGATGAAAGGTTAACAACTTTCAAAGCGCGTGCCTATGCTTAAATACTGATTATATCTGTGCGATCTAAAATCTTTTAATATAGGATAATTGCACTGTCATTTTCGAAGTAATTCAGCATAAATCTTTGAAAGAAGTTAACAATTTGCGATAATAAAATGTAAAAGCTTTCTTTTAGATTCGTCAAGTATTAGTTTTATTACATCTGATCAAGTATATAGTAAAAGTGAAAGTAAAAATTAAATCAAATTTTCACTTATCACCAGTGTATTTACGCAATTTATGCGTGTTTTATATTACAGATTTGTATGTAAATGTATAAACTAGTCAATTTTGAGGTCTCACATTCTAAAAGGAATGTTGATTACCTGAGCTGGGTGTGATTAGGTCAGGTAAAACTTTGTTTTATTTAGATTTCTCAGCACGTACGTATTTCTTAACATGAGTATATGCTAAGAAAAAGATAAACTTTCAAGTTGTGTTGTATATTTTATGAAATAGATTTATAGCCTTAAGGTAAGAAAGCGGTTTATTTTTCTATTTGTTGTGTAAACTATGAGGCACGCATATGGGATTTGCGCTTTTTCTGACATGTTTGTGCATGCCATACATGAGATCTATATGTAAGTTTTGGTATTATGATTTTTTATAAACATGAAATGCTCTATTTCACCTATTCCATATCGTAGCATATATTATAAATGAATATTCTGTATGTTTGGGACTCTTGTCCGTTTTCCTAGTAGCACCGCTAGTAACACAAATACAAAACTACTTACTTAAAGTAAATTGTGTGTTTTAATTTAAAATCATTTCAACCTATTATTGGATATTCTCAGTATGTTGTACAATTAATTAAATTGATTAATGAATTAATTAAAAGATTATGTGTTAACTCATTTTATGTGATTATTAATAGTCGAAAGTAATCTTATTCTACATTAATTTTCTTGAAAATAATTTACCATGGACCCAAGTATAATAATTATACAAATCTGGGCCAGTAAAAAATAACATCTCTGAGTTATTGACACTTAAATTTTGCTGAAACCAATGTCGGGAACATCATAATTTAGAAACAAAGAAGAAATTTCCAGCTCTACATATTTCTGATACAACCTTACTTTTCTTGTTCACCTTTGCTTCCTTGCTTTCCAAATAGTCAATTTTCTTCAGGTGGACAGCGCGCACGTGTCTACGCGTGTGTACTAAGAGGCCCTTCTATAACCCGCTATAGGCAGTGTACTGGGAAAAACACGTACGAATAATTTCTATTATGTTAAATGCCAATTTTTGGCGTTTATAGGAACGCTAAACAATTTTAATTAAAATCGGTACTGGGATAACATGTAGGAATTCAAATGAAGTAATTATAGTAACTTACTGCGGATTTACTAATACAAATTCCATTATTCATTCACAATTTTTTTATTAAGCTCTCACTTGGACTAGTGACACTCGTTTTATATGACGCTTCATGAGTTCTGCCAAACCGGCACCAGTTAATTAGACAATGTTGCCTGATTTTAATTATAATTCTCGTTCAGGTAATTTCAAGTAAGGAAAGCCAACAAAAGCTTGTTTGCACAGCAAAACTCGTCCCGGTAAATTCGCTCCTGAAAACTTGACCGCGAAATATTCATCCCCAAGAAAACTCGCCCCTAGGTAAATTCGCCCCTAGAATATTCTCTTCCAGAAAGTTAGCCCACGGAATATTCGCCCCCGAAATATTCGCCTGCGGAAGGTACGCCCGCGGAATATTTGCTCGCAGAAGATTCGTCTCCAGAAAATTCGTCCCGGGATATTCGCCCCCGAAAGATTTGCCTCTGAAATATTCACCCCCGAAAGATTTGTCTCCGAAATATTCACCCCCGGAAAATTCGCCCTTAAATAAGTTCGTTCTGAGTTGCTATAGAAATGTCTAGACATTTATCATCATTTCATTTTGACAAACTTAAATATTGACAGAATTAAACTACTTCATCTACCCTTGAAATTTTATTTTACATATTTAATAACACTTTGCCCTTCTATTTTGAGTAGTAGCGATAACTTACACGTCTTATGTCGTCAAAAGTGAGAAGGAACATTCGAAGACAAATTAATGCATGTTTTCAACAAGGCGCTTATTTCAACATTTGAGCACTTATTAAGACGAATGTTGAATAAAAGCTTAATGGCAGTATTTTTGGGATCAGTTGAATAGGTGATGGGTAAATCCGATTAATGCTTTGATGCCATGAATTCTGAAATAATTGTAACCATAGCATCTGATTTCCGTTGATAGTTTGATTTTGACGTTTCCTATAATCGGAATATCACAATGATTAATAAAGGCAGATATAGGACATATATGCCAAAATGAAGGGCATCGTGGTGGTGGGAAAGATTTTATAAGAATTCGTACCTATATAGTAAAGAGGGTATCTTATGGGCGAGTGTGACGTATCAAAGACAGGGAATGAGGGATAACATTAATAAATACAACTAAGCTATTTCAATTAGTGAAGTCAGTAAAAGAAACAACTTCTGGTATCGAGAACATTCCCTATGGAATGATTAAAAACCTCCCACCTCACGGATTAGACGACTTGAGGTTTCTGTACAATGAGATATGGACAAAACGAGAATTCCCTTCGGACTGGAAAACAGCTCTGATAATTCCCGTTCTAAAACAAAGAAAGGATTCACTTAATACAGCAAGTTACAGGTCCATAGCACTACTAAGTTGCCTAGGGAAAATTATGGAAAAAATTGTGAATACAAGATTGATTGATCACGTAGAGGAACACCAATTGATAAACACATTACAATCAGGATTTCGAAAATCATACTCAACCCGGGACAATATTTTATTTCTCTCAAACGCCATACAGGAGACTTTCACTAGCAGGGGACATGGCACAGCAGTTTTCTACGATTTAGAAATAGCATGTGACAGTATGGAAACCGGGAGTCCTAGAAAAGGTACATGAGTAGGTAATCATCTTGATTTTTATTTCATCAACAGAAAATACCTCTCATAATGCAAATATGCAGCATGCCGTTAATTCAATATAACAACAAGCAAATGCTAAAGGGTTCCGTATCTCTTCCACAAAAACGGTATGCGTGCATTTCTGCAAATTAAGGAGTCCTCACTATCAACGCAAACAATATCTTAAACGCAGTAAGATAAAATTCAATAATAACAAAAGTTAAAAAACACCTTCATACAATTAAATGCATCTTAAACTCTAAGTGGGGGGCTGACAGAGAAATATTACGACTCTATAAAACATTGATCCAACCTATTATCGACTACAGATCTGTAGCGTATTGACCAGCATGTAGGTCGAACCTCAAACCCTTAGATACTTTACAGAACTTATGGCCACGTTATGCATTCTTTACAAGTCCCTCCAGCAGTGTAAAGGTAGAAGCAGGCGTATTACCTCTAAGACTAAGATGAACTTGGCAATTTCTATAATATGCTACCAAAATCCGAGACGCACCTCACCACTACAATAAAGATTTCCTATTCAAAGAGGAACCAATTACAGAAAAACGATCTAATTTACCTGTAATCTACAGATTTAACGAAGAACTACATAAAATGCATCTGGACAACATATGCGCAATAAATGAAACACTACTGGAAAGTAAAATTTGGCAAACTTCGGAAGAAGAATGGTATAGGAAAAACAAGCTGCTTAAGAAACACATACCTATGCCGCAAAAGAGAAAAGTGTATCCAAATCTAAAAATAAAAGAGAGCATCATACTAACTAGATTGAGGATAGGATACGCGGTAATCGCCCATTCATATTTACTAACGAAAAGTGAGAGACCACTTTGCAGCTACTGTTCTCAAATACTCACCGTTCTACATATATTTGAAGACTGCATACAACTTCAGCCAATAAGAATCCGACTAATGGTAAGCAATAGGATTAGCCCAGCCCTAAAATCAGAAAAAGAAAAAATAACAAACGTCCTAAAAATTCTTGAAAGAAATACATTTATTAAATAAAATCTAAGTGTACTTACAAAAAAAGTAGAAAATAGTTGATAAGAAAAACATGGCAAATAACTTAACACTTGCTTTACTTGTTACATTAAAATAGTATAAGTGCGTAGTATGATAAATATTGTTGCGGGTGCGGAGTTAGACGATCTAGAAGTAACCCAGCGAGTTTATTGCACAAGTAAAGATATAACTTTATTATGACTAATGTATCCTATTTGCCAGACGACTGCACATAGTCAAAAAAGTAATTGTGAAGTTGTAAAGAAGTACCGAATTATGGATTTTATTTCTTCGAATAACCATTAACTTGATACTATCCACCGCACTCACGTAGTCACGATGTAAATGTATTTGCATTCCAAGCCTATTTGGTTGGCCCGTTTCACAATTTGACTTGGGACAGAGTTCTCTAAAATGCCAATTGCTTTTGAGCAAGGTTCCTAGGAGGCGAATATCCCGGCGGGAGCAGATTTCTTTAAGGGTGAGTTTTCATGGGAGCGAATATTCCGGCGGCAAACTTACCAGGGGCGAATATTCCGGGGGCAAGTTCACCGGAGGGGCAAATTTTCTTGGGGCAAATATTCCGGGAGCGAGTTTTCCGAGGCGAATTGACCGGGGCGAATTTTTTTACAATCGATTACTTATTTTCGCAATTTGAAAACTCAAGAGAAAAAGTTGTAATTTGAATACGTCACACTTGTTTCTTAATTATTATTTACAACCGTACTCACAGATCCGCGGATTAAACGAAAACTAACATGGACAAACTAAAACTATCATGATGTCTCTTTCACTGTATTCACTTCCAAACTGCTGTCACTCAATGACTGCATTCTGGGTGGCAATTTTATTCCAAATTTTGTATTACCACATACCAGTAAGCAGCACTTTGATGTTTGGGCGTGTGGTGTGAATTTTTGTTTGCCATTGTGAATACACTTTGTATAACTTTGAACATTTGTGGACTTATTTAATTTTATAAGTATGACTTCTTTCTGAGTTGAGGGCATGTTAGATACATATCAACTATATTTCAGATATGTAGCGGTGTAACTAGTTAAATTTTGAAGTTACATGCAATACATTTTGTATTTCTGTAAAGGTAATTGTAAAGAAAGTTTAATTAATTAATTTGTGTACCTTTTTAATTTTTATCTGGGCATTAACAGGTGTATACTATGCAAACAAGCGCAATATGTACTTATATTAAAAAAACTTAAAAAAATATAAATCTAATTAATCTGATTCCTACATTTTTCATCAATTTACACGAAAATAATAATCTTCGTCCGAGAATCATCTTCTGAAGTTATTCGCACTTAAAAAATTAAATTAGTGCCTAATCTCCCCAAAATTTGGATTACAATAGGTGTACCACATACCGGATGAAGACGCTTACACTATAGCCCATATCCCTTACATAGTACTACTGAAGTATAATCTTTACAAAAAACAGTCTTGAAGTTGGCCATCCTCCGAAAGGGTTTGTATCTCTTTCTTTTTAGTTTTCCTTTTGTAACTAATGAATAATGTGATTGAACATTACACAAAATTTTAGTGCATTTAAAATACCACAAAGCCAAATTGACTGTTGCAGTTTTTGCCTTCGTTACCTAGCAAACACAATGTTTTTGCGTAAGTTTAAATTTTGGAGTCGCAAAATGCATAACAAATGCCTTTAATTAATTAAATTTCATGTAACTCTTCAGAAATATCTCATTAGTAGCTGGATGAGGTGGTACAAACACCGGACTAACACCTCTGTTGTAAAACTGCTAGGCATGTCTTTTTAAGTTATTGTTATTTCCTAACTAAGTGTTATTCTAGCTTTAACTAAAACGGAAAAACATTTTCTGCATATTCAACAACATCAAAAGCAGCATCAGAAGGTAAACATAGAAGCATCTCGCTCATTTACACTCCAGCGCACTTGCTTATGTGATTCTCTAATTTTATGTGGATTTGTTGATTAAAATGGGCCTGATCACTTCACAATACTTGGTTAAAAACGTCTTCATTTGTATCTAAACAATTTAAAAACCATCTGCAGAATAGTAAGCGCAGCTCACTATCCCTAGGCTGTAAGTGATACGGATATAAGTTTTCTCTTTACATGAATTTTTTTTTTTTACTTATAGTATTCCCGAACAGGTAAAATTTGCCTAACGTGCTAAGCACTCAGGAACACTAGGAGGGTTTCGGGATACTGTTAGGCTGCCGAGAAGTGTTTATGAATGGCGGCTACCTGAAATTGTCAAAGTTTAGAGGAAAACAGGAACTCGGTAGTGCTTTCCACAATTTGATCGCCGTGTGGAAAAGTGTAGTTTTGTCGGCGTTGAACATGAGTAGATTATTCCTTCCCCATTCAAGGACACGTTCTAAGTCACTGTTGATTTTCACCATAACGTCCTGCCTAGACTTATTGTTGTGAGAAAACTGAGAACTACACTGTAGAGTGCAAAGCAATGGATCGGGTTAGTTGTTAAGGAAATGAGGTCATTTATCTACAGCAGGAAAAGTATGGAAGCACTGATCCTTGAGGTACTCTCCCGTTAATAGTTTCTTTCAAAAAGAAGCCATCAACGACAACGCGTATACGTCTTTTGTCAAGAAAGCTGGATATCTGATTGATGAGCGTATGGGATAAGCCGATCGAAGTGAGCTTGGCAAGTAAGCACTTGTGCCAAACCTGGCCAAAAGCTTTTGAAATATCTAAAGCTACTACGACTGTTTCACCGGACCTCTCTAATATGTTATTCCAAATATGAAAGATCACCCGTTGAACGACTCTGTCTGAACCCATACTAGTGGTGGTTTAAGAGTTTATTGGACTCGAGGAACGGAAGTAGTTGGTGGTTGATGGCTTTCTCCATGATTTTCGACAGAATGGAAGTGATAGCTATTGGTCGATAGTTTGAGGGATCGATTTTGTCGCCCTTTTTAGGAATAGACTGGACATTTGCCAACTTCCACGACGAGGGAAACTCTTCAGATGACATGGAGATCGAGAAGAGTTTGGACAATACAGGTACTAGCTCGGGGTAGCATTTTTTAAGGACCATAACTGGAACACCGTCAGGGCCAGTCGCTTTGTTTGAGTCAAGTTTATTGATAATTGATTCCAGGAGCGTGTAACGAATGTGAATTGGTTTAATAGCGTATGTGGTAGATTTGGGAGACGGCACAGTTTTACCAGAATCATTGAGACATGAATTTGATGCAAAGTAATCGACAAAGAGGTTGGCTTTTTCAACAGGATCAGCTACTACAGCTCCGTCGCGAGTAGTCATGGGAGGAAAGGAAGATGCACTAAAGCTTTTACTGATGGCTTTAGCTAATGACCAAAATTTACAATCACCCGAAGGACATGAGACTAATTCTTTGCATTTACGTTCTTCAAACACCTCTTTGGCCTTGGTGATGATGCTGGTGCAACTATTTCTTGCGGCAATATAGTTGGCGTGATTTTCGATAGATTTATTTGATTTCCATTAAACCAGGGTTGGGAACGGGCATGACCTACACGATTATGTTTTTTGGGAATGTATAACTCCATACCCATCAGAATAACTTCAGTTATTGGAGAGCAAGAGGAGGGCCATTTAAATCAATACTCACGCCAGGGGAGTGTTGCAAAAGAATCTCGCAGTTCGCCCCAGTTAGCTGATTTAAAACACCATATAGTTCTATCTGTTTTTCGAGTAACAGTGGGATTGGGTACAGTGGAAGTTATTTCGAATAGGTAGTGGTCTGATTGACCAAGTGAGGAAAGGACTCTTGTTTTATAGACAAGTGGATTAGTTGTAAGGAAAAGGTCCAGGAGATGCATATGGTTAGTTGTCAATTCTGGTTGATTCGGAAATGATCTGTGTGTGATATCAGGATACAGCAAATGCTTCTGCACTATGAACTGTGGGATTAGTAGTAGATGAAAAATGAAATGTGAATAGTACTACAATGATAGTGACGATTGGTTTTCAAGATCCTAGAACTTACAGACGGATCTTCTTCAATGTCGTGGAGTAATTGCTCTTCCTGTTGCCACGTTAGCTGTCTAGGAAGACCAGCATGAATCATGTTAGGAGCCAAACATCATGTTTCAAGTAGACGAACTTAAACAGCACTTATTGTTTTATGATAAGGGTGTCGCCTAGTAGGAAGACGTTGGCTGTACAGACGCTTTGCGGCACTAGCATTATTATTACAAGCTCTAGTAGTTTAATCATATCTAAACATTCTTTATTGCTGTACCTTCTGGGCATTATAATAAGTTTGAAAACTTAATTGTTTACCTTTGTACGTCAGTTTAAAATTGAAATATTTTACAATCAAACGTTGTAGTATTTAACAATTGGTGTTTGTTTAAGTTAGATGGTATTAATATTTATCTTTCATGTTTTAGAAAGATTATTTATTGACCACATTAACAATGATGTACTTAACGACAAGATCGTTTCAGTACTACTCTTACAGTACCTATAGTATCTGTTTAGTATATATTTAATTTGTTTTAGTTTTGCCTAGTTACTTCTATTTATAATAGTGAAAATGTGTTGATAAGAATGCATGACTTTACAATTCCTTTAGTACATTGGTGTATTTATATTGTAATAATTGTTATTGCTATTTGCATACTAATAATTTAACTAGTTTAACTTTTAAATGTGTTTTACTTATTCTATTGAAATTGAATGAAATTGAATGTTTCGTAATTGTACGCAAAATGTTATATTCTGTCTTCGTCAAGGGTGACTTAATTATAGATAAACTATCTTTACCAGAATACCTATTTCAAAAATTGATTTGCAAAAATACCTTCATTGTGATCTAGTGGACATTCGGATAATGCAATCTCAGTAGAATTATCATTTACATTCGGAGTTACGGTGTTTCCAAATAATACATGGCCAGCATGGTGTTACTGTTATCGTACCATCTACGAATATGTGAATGTAGTATTACCAACCTAAATTACATTTACAGATATGACCTTAAACAAAATAATTTTAAATGCTTCCTTCGTTAACATTATGCAGTGCAAATTGGTTTTGTTTTATTAATTTTCTAATAGGAATTCATGTATAAAGTCGAGGTCGTGCTAGATTCGAAGTTTGTACTTTGCCGCTCTAGATCTTTTTGGTTTTTGTTACAACACAGTCATTTGCGAGCGAAGCAGTGAAAAAGAATAAGCATTATATAGAACAAACTGGTAGGTTTTCTCAGCATAATATATTTTTAAATAGAATTCCGCTTAAACCGTTAATCAAAATGACGTATAAATTAAACATAGTAATGCAAATGACGTTTTCTGGTCATTTGTTCAAATATGAAAACGATGGCTATAGAAGGCACTTTTTTTCTGATCAGCACTAGGTTAAATTGGAACTTCAGTTCAGTTATTGAACTTGGAGTTCCTCGATAAAACGGTAAACGATAAACGAATTTGTTAGAAGTGTAACTATAATCCATAACCGAATAAAAGCGAACTGCTGACATAGCACCAATACTGTATAATCCTACCAAAATTGACGGAACATGTCTTCAACATGCAACCATCAACGCCAACGGGACGTCGAAGGCCCGACCACACAATAATTCATAAACTACATCTTAATTGTTTTAAACTTCAATTCTCAAGATCTATACTTCAACTGAACTAAAAGAAATCAATCATCTGCTACCTCTTCTAAAAGTACTTAGATGCGGTAAATGACAGCTCATCATTTCACATGGAAATTCAACGATAAAAAAGAGTTAAGAAACTGTCAATTCAGAGAACTCACAAAACATAATAACACTACCAAATACTGCAAACTGAATCAAATAAGAAAATGTAAACTTTCACCATTAACACTCATAATAAAATACTTATCTTTGGGATTTTTAATGGTGTACTTTAAATTATAAACTAAAGTTTCGATAACACTTAAGTTATCTTCGTGTAGTAATGTTTGTTAAAAATTGTTAAAGATATAGTAAACAATTTTGTCAAATTTGAAAGATTAAACATAAACTCAAGCCTGCTATTAGTATAACAGTTTAAATATAAAGCCAACTATAAAATTTTAGTAAATAATAACTAGGTCATAAAATTAAATTTATTAAACTGCAAGATGACAAACCAGAACACTCTCTACGACGAAAGCTAACAATTCTTTACTAAAAATTTTTAGTTGTTTATATTTCCCAACTGTTATACAATATATTTTATGTTTAATTTTTCAAATTTGACAAATTTACTATATCTTAACAATTTTAAACAAAATTACTGATGAAATAACTGAAGGTTAGAAGTTATTATAATTTAAAACACCATTAAAAATCCCAAAAAGTAATATATGAATCAAATAAGTTCTCAACAAACTTACAAGCACAAATAGGAAGCACTATTCTGTATGATCGAGTTTAT
The DNA here is from genome assembly GCA_036346205.1 of Vesta saturnalis. Lineage (NCBI taxonomy): Eukaryota > Metazoa > Arthropoda > Insecta > Coleoptera > Lampyridae > Vesta > Vesta saturnalis. The sequence goes on from JARFJB010002494.1 coordinate 333,524, forward strand.
GCACACAACTTAATTGATATAAACTAAGAATTTCAAACTATAATGATTCTTAAGAGAGTACTTTAAAAAATAAAGAATGAAATCTGGATATTTAGTAAAGGATCCCTTAAATAGAGTTTGCGCAATGCTTCAAAACATGGTTTAATGAAAAAAGGCAAAGGGTTGTGGATACAAATATTTAACTATACTGTATACGGAAGGTGTATTATTTTAGTTTTATAGTGGTGCATGCTGAAAATAAAGATGAATTTAGTCCTGATAAATCTCTTTTATTTTGGAGATTATTGACATGTGTGCGGAGTTAAATACTAAGTGGTTTGAGACACACTTAATACCAAACTTACCAAAGCCAAGCTTAATTGTCTTGGATAATTTAAGTACACTAAAAAATTATCCAGTTACTAAACATCAACTTTAATGCTTAAACGAAAACTTCTAAAAATAGTGAAAGAAACTATTCAACAGAAAGTGTGATTGAATTGCATTAAAACATTGAAAAACATAACGCAATATTTAACGATTAACGTTAATCAAAGACAGAATTTTGGAAAGAGTTGATGGTTACTGTTAGGAAATAGTGAACCAGTAATCATAAACGTGAGGGATGCAAGTTCTGAGGGTAGTGACAGTGAGGAAGAACCTGGTGTAAATTAAGAAATTATAGTATGGTGTAAATCAATAATAATAATAAAACTTCTTTCATTGAACACCTTTCACTGAAATGAATGTAATAATTTATACAATTTATAAAATTGCGGATTGGATACACTAGTTTTGCTAATTCAATATTTCCATATTTTTTAACTCATTTATTTCTAATATGTATCATTAATACACCTGGTTTTACAACTACTATTTATAAATATTAAAATGTGTTACTCATTTACAATAAATACACTTTTTAATTCGTTTAGTATTACAATTGACTAATCGCTCGTAGGCGCCGATTTCTATTACAGTTATGTTCGTTATAAGCAAGTCCATGATATATTTAATCAGGCATAATTAATTTATTTCACCTTAAAGCTGGTTAATCATGGTTTCCATACTTTGCATTTAATTCATGTAGATTTAATGTTTTTCATCTGTATTTAAAGTCATTTGATTTTAATCTTATACTACAGTAAGTGTACTTTATATACTGGCCGCCATAAATAAATGAACACCAAGTAAACGCTGATGTATTTTAATGAAATCACCAGACAACGTGAATTTTATTCCTATTAAGAAACGATGAAAATTTCAGCAAGATACAATCAAAATTAATCAATTAATCATCAACAATGGAACTGTAGCGTCCCGCCAGGTATCCTATCTTGAAAAGCGTAATTTGAACTTATTTGCTATAACGCAAATTCAAATTCAAGAACAAAACAATCGCTAAGTGATTTATCTTGACTTGACTGACAATAATGTCACTATTACTCAAGTTAATTGCCAGCCTTACTTTGACTTTCCAGGCAATAATTAAAACATTAGAATTTATTGACAGGTCTGATATTTAATTACTCGCAAACCCCAAATCTGATCAAACGAAGTGGCCGTCTAGGTAGGTACGTTGTACTATAAATTAGGTAGGCTGGATGAGGTAAGTGTTGCATCATGAGGGCAGGTAAAAAATGAAACTACTCAAATTAAAATGAACGAGCGTTGCGCATCGGTAGTTAAGGTTATATACTCTTGTGGGAAAGAACCACCAATAAAGCCCACTTTATTCATAAATAAGTAATAGCACAAATACATTAATAAATCAAATAAACCAAAAAACAATGAAAGGGTTAAATAAATAACCAAACGCCATTAAATCAGGTTAAAGTGCGTACAAAATTATAACATTAAGAGAAAATGAATAAAAAGCAGTTTAGTTACACAGAAACACAATAATAAAAAAACACATGTAGCCACACGTACAATTGGGTCATAAATAATCAAAATAATAATCATAAGAAAAATTATAACACCAAACATGTGGCCCTTTAAAAACCAATCATGCCGGTCTTTAAATAAATAAGCACATAGAACAATAAAACAAATTACGGTACATATAAAATTGCACAGGTGATAATAAGGTAAAGGCAAGGACATAAGAAAACAGACAAGGAATCTGCACGTACCCAATTAGTAGATATACTATACAGATCCTGTCCCACTTTTGTCAGTAGATTTGTCACCAGATTTGGAAAAAGTCACCAGAAAGGTTACTGATTTGTAGGTTGGTAACATCTTTTCAAGGTAACCTTCAAGGCCACGTGGTAGGAAAGGTTATAACTCGAAGTCTCTTCAAGGTCCAATTCAAGTGCTTATCCTCAAGGTCATGCGCACGAGTACTTCAAGGCCATTGAAGTAACTATATTTGAAAAGTCACTAGAAAAGTTACTAGATTGCTTTTCAAGGTCATTGATTGTCCACGTTAATTGTAGGTTACCTGCATCTATTCCTTACGTATGATCACATTGCCCTGGGTCTCAAGCCCTGAGGTGTTGTCTATGCATGTTTCAAGGTCATCAACTGTTATGTCACGCCCAGTAAAGTCCTCAAGTGGTTCCCAAAACAGGTAGCCGTTTCCTAAAACAGGTGCTTAAAACAGGTTTAAAACAGATGCTGTTTTGCAACCGTTTCCCCATTTCAGGTCACACGAGAAACAAAATCGATTCATTGTTCTGTCATGATTCCTAAAATAGATTTTACCTAGATATACCTCAATTTAGGAAATCAAGAACAAAGGGGTCCATTGTTCAGGCCGACGCTTCAAAGTCTATGCTTACATTTTCAAGGTCCATCTTATAAAAGAACAAAAGCGATTCATTGTTCGGTTGAGTTATAAAATAGATTGTTATCTAAATACGTTCGATTCTGAGAAATCAAGAACAAAGGGATCTATTGTTCAAGTCGACGCTTCAAAGTCTATGTTTATAATTTTCAAGGTTACACTCTTTGAACAAAAGCGATTCATTGTTCTATCATATTCCTAAAATAGATTGTTATCTAAATACACTTCAATTCTAGAAATAATTTTCAAGAACAAAAGTGATCCATTGTTCAAGACGACGCTTCAAGGTCTATGCTTATAATTTTCAAGGTCACACCTCTGATAAAGAAAGGCGATTCATTGTTTTTGAGTCAGCTTTAAATTCTGAGAATCAAGACAAAGACGATGATTGTTCAGACTGATGCTTCAAGGTCATCTAACAAGTAAAATATTTTTATAAAACTTATAATTTATTAACCACAATATTCATCTATATACAGATAAAAATCGATTTAGTAAATATACATATTATGGAAGTGACAGTTACTTAACATTTTGTAATACCTTTGCTGGATCATGTCTATTTTATTTATTATTTGTTTTCACATTCAATTTCCTTCAACTGATTTTCGTTTAATGTGGTCCACGATACATCATCATCTTTCCTAATAGGTATTTTCATCGCTCATTGTAATGTTTACTAGCCATACATTCAGCTTTCCTTAAAGCCTTCATATCAGATGTAGATCCTTTACTTTGAGACATTGTTGTGACTTCTTACAAACCTAGTGCAAAACACAAATTAAAATGTTTAATTATACAGTTACGTAAATTTCAAGGTCAATTCCGAGAAATTATTTTCAAGGTTAAAGGTGATCAATTATCCAACCTTACCGACCACCTGTAGGGCTATCAAATCGATTGCCAATGGTTAAAATGTATTGATCAATTTTCAAGGTCATAAGTCCTAAAAGCAACCTTGGGTACCCAAATATGACCGGTAAATGTTATAGGAGGATGCTCTTCAAAACGTATACTATAGGATCCACCTTCTCGTTTTCAAGACCTTACGTACAACATTGCATGCGTATATTCTTCAAGACCACGTATAGTGATCCACTTAGAATTTGTTAAGAAAAACGCAAGTGCATTAGGTCAAGGTCACGTAATTTCCATGCATATTCTTCAAGGTCACACCTGGAAATGGATACAGTCGATCCATTGCTCAAAATTCTGGTCGGATCAGGGTCATAATTAAATTACCTGTATGGGGTATTCAAATAGACCTTTCAAGATGTGAGGATTCTATTTTTCAGGGCCAGGTCACCAAACTGGTTGAAACCATGTGAAATGTTAGGTTAGATTTAGTAGCATTCCTAATAAAAGTCGCGTTTCTTGGAAATCAATTCCAAAGTTAGGTAAAGTTCATTGGGTGTGAATCCATTGAAATTTTCAAGGTAACCCTTTTGACGAGACATTTCAAGGTCACCAAACAATTCTTAGAGTCAGAACCATGTGTCAATCCTAGAAATCAATTTTCAAGGTCACCGGCAGGTATCATATTACAATTCAAACAGATTGTTTGCTATGCTAAATAGCTTCATGGCTAAATGGAGTAGTCAAGGTCAAAATATACTGGTATCAATTTTCAAGGTACATGCAGGGTATTCATGAAATTTGATCAATAATCAATAGGCATTCCTAATCAATGACTTTGTATAGGTCCAAAGTTATTACAATACTAGAAATCAATTTTCAAGGTCACCTGCAGTGGTATCATAGTTCATGGAATGATAGATTGTTATCTATGAAAATAGGTCAAGGTTAAGGGTCTTATATTAGCCAAATGCTCTTCAAGTCAAATATAAAATAGAATTAGGTCATCAGCAAGTAGATGTAGAAGTGGTTAAGGTATTTAAGCAGTAATGTCCAAATAAATTGACTAAATTGAATATACAATAGTGATAGCCTAACGTTTCTAACAATTGACCAATGGTTTATTTAACATAGGCAGTTAGGAACGTTTTAACAAGACGACACTTGGAAATGTTCATTAACTTAAAGGGCGATATTGTTTGACGTTTAATACAAAGTTAATGCCACTGAAGATTACTAGTTAAATAAGTAGAAATTAAAAGGGAGAAGGGTTGAAGGGGTTATTAAATTATATTTCTCATTAGAAAAGAGTTATTAAATCCTTAAGATTTGTGAAATAAGGGCATAACCAGGTTAGAGTATCTGGTAGGGAAAAACAAAAAAGGTCCCAGTAGTCATGGTTAACTAGAATATTTTCTATTTATGAAAAGGAAAATGGCTAATTACATAATTTAGGTTGTTGTCATAGAATTATGATAAGCGTTATTTAATTAAATAAATTCAAGATGTTATAAAGTGGTAAAATAATTCAATAACATGTAGAATATTGTACAAACATCTTATCTAATTTTCAAAATAAATTTTTGGACCAATTAGGAAAATATCCCTATATTGGTAAAATTAGATTCCTTAGGTTTTCTTGGAAATAGAAATAACTTTATTGCTTCAATTAACAATAAAATAGTTATGAAACAAAATGATGGTGTTGTCTATGCTAAATAGCTTGACTAATTTAATAAAAATTTTGTTACGTGGGTTATAAGTCCTAACCAGCAGTAAGTTTAGACGGATCCGTTAAAGAAATGTTTGGGACGTAATAACCAGGCTAAATTAACAAGTAAAACCATTTATTTTAGAAACAAAATGAATAGGTGTAGGGTTAAATTATTCTTGAAAATTGTAGAAAATTAGAAGGTTGCTCAAGTACATTTTAAAACTGAAAGTAGCCTGATAACAGTTTTAAAAAGAAAAGTTCCCTAAAACCACTTTAGGAAAGGGTAAGTTGATAGTATTTTAAATCTAAAACATATTTTAGGGTAAGGTGTTTTAAAGTTATAGTTGTTCAAGAGCTTATCAATTCAGGGTGTTTAGGTAATTGACCAGAAAATAGTTTATAACTTAGAAATCTAAAGCGTTTTTGAAGAAAATGTTTTTATTTGAAAAGGCTGAATAAAAAGTATTTGAAACCAAGGTTTAGGGTTAGTTTTTAATAAATCCCATTTAGTGTAAGGAAAGGATCCAAAAAGGTATGTGAACGAAAAGAGGTTTGGAGACGTTAATAAACAAGTGAATAAAATTGATTTGAGGTTTTTGAAACAAAATGATGAACTTATTAGCAAATGTAAAAATAGTGTGAAACATGAAATGTTAGGTGTTAAGGTTAGAAACGATATTTAAATAATACCTCAGGTTTACGTATTTGGAAAGAAAATTAAGATTGCAAGTTTATAGTAGTTGGGTGAATCGAAATAGAATTTGAGGTGTAAAAGTTTATAAATTAAAATGTATTATTTAAGTAATATAATTAAAAAAAAATTTAAGTGTTGTAATAGGTTTCTTTAAGTAAAGAAACGTAGAAGTAAAATGCTTTTGTACAGGCGGTATTTTAAAAATTTAAACGTTCCTTTGCTTAATATTTATGTTTTGGGTGCTCGAAAACTGAATTTTTGAACGATTTTCAAATGTCATTTGTTATCAAATCTCCCAAAGAAAGGAACCCTGATATTAACCTTTAAATTGGCCTATTAACGTTAAAAGAGTTTTTAAAAGAAATGACAGTTGCATATAGAAAGGATTAAGTTAATTTGATGTACTAGTTTTAAATTCTCTTAATAAAACATTATGGTTTAACAGATCCTAAAAGAAACTAATGAACTAAATTTCTTTTATTATAAACGTTTAATGAAAATCAGACTTTCCTTTGAAAAGGAGATTTAAATTGTTTTTCAAAAATAAAAATGGGATTTAAACCTGTCTGTTAGGCCCGTTAAATTTGCCTTTTTTCCTAAATGAATTTATTAAAAGAGAAACATGACAGCTTGCATCATAGAAATGGAGTTAATTTGATGTACTAGTTTCTAATTTTATATAAAATTGAAATTCCCTAAAGAATGAAATCGTTTAGTTATATTTAATGTATAGATTTAAAAGAATGGAGAATAAATGAATTTTTATTGTTGCTTAAATAGTTTTATTGTTTTAAAATAAATACTTTCAATTATATGTAATTTAAAAATTCAAATTAAGCTTTTAAATTGACTATTCATTTTGAAACTTTAGAATGCAATTATAGTTTAAGTTGACATAGAAATTTAATTTGTTAAATAACATTTATAATAAAATTTAAATATGTAAATACAATTACATATATTCATTAATAGTTTTTTTTAAGCTAAGAATTTTATTACATTAAAAGAAATGCGAAATCTTTTATATGCTTTTTAATTCAGTTTTTTGTGGCTCGTTGTATGTATTTTAAGGGAACAATCGATGCTTCATATGTTTTTCAAAATGCCTTCTTGATTGTTACAATAAATCGGTAAATAAATTTTATAAATAATTTCACAATTCAAAATTATGATTTTGTTTGTTAGCATTACCACCCAAATTTGTAAGGAACAACTGTCAGGTGTAGTGATTGAATAAAAATGTGCTAAAACGTTTAAGTGTTTTTAGTTAGTGGCGGTATACGTTTTATGTGGTAAAAACAGTGCTTTGGCTAGGTGCGTCAAAATAAATACTAAATGTGCTAAAAGTGTATCTATTTTAATTAATGTTTGTTTTTGCGGAGCAGGATAAATGAACATAAGCATGAAATTGTTTCGGGGCATGTGCTGAATAGGATGTTGAAGTCGATAGTATAGGAAAAGGTTTAATGAAATACCCATCCACTGTAAACAACTAAAACTGGTAAATTCAGTTTTCAAAATCCTATTTTCAATTTTATGTTAAGTGCAATTTTCTTATGTTTGAAGTGAATTATTACCTTTACAAGTGGTAATATATTTTGCCCAAATACAATACAAATGAATGGGGAGGGTGTTTAATTTCCCAAATGTTGCTGAATTTAACATATTTTCTTTAAGCATTTACAATGCACATCCTTTAAATTAATTTAACCTTTACATAATTGACTCGTTAAGACTACAAGTCTATCATTCATTTGTATCATTCCGCATTCCGAACTCTCTTTGTATGCTATAATTGCAGTAGGAAAGCATCATTTTAAGACTACTAAAATTCTTTAATTTGTATCATTCCTCATTCCGAATTCATATAATTAATAATGATTAATAATAAATTGATAATATAATTCCTATTAACTATAATAAATATTTTAAAAGCGTTCCTTGATTGTTTCAGTCTTATGAGATAACATTTTAGTAATGATAAGTTGCTTTCAAGCTACTAATATATGATTCAACTAACCTAATCATACAGGTAGGACAATTTATGTCTTAGTTACTGTCCTGGTATGCTTTTGGTGTCTTAGTTACATACCGATAATGTAATATATAGAATTTTACTTGTTATTGAAATAAAATATATTTAACTACTCCTGAAAACTTTTATTTATCACATCTGCTACATGAAAAAATTTGTAAAAAGTAGATATACTAGGTGGGATCATAAAATTAAGAGTAAGATTAATTTACTTAATTTACCAGTTTTAAGTAACATTCTACCTAAGCAAGTGTCACACAGATCACGCTCAATGTTTGCTGTTGATGTACTACGGTGATATCAACATAAGTCAAAGAAACGTAAGGTAGATAAAGAGTTGTACTTTGTGTTTTAGTAAAGGAATGTGTATAACAACATATGTTTATATTAATAAAAAATAGCATCTTGGAAATGTTTATTCTAGATTATTTATCCTAACTAGTAGAAATTTCTAAACTTAGTAGTTATATGTGTGTATATATATATATATATATATATATATATATATATATGAGAATTGATTTATAAGAATTAACACATTAGCTCAGCCAAGAAATGCTGTGTGACCTTGAGGAATATACGTAGGCAATGTGTATGATGGCTTTGGGCAAAACAACTTTGGTCTTGAAGCGTCGGCTTGAATAATGGATTGCCTTTGTTCCTGAAAATTGATTTCTCAGAATTGAGGTGTATTTAGATAACAATCTATTTTTAGCAATTATGACGGAACAATGCATCGCCTTTGTTCTTTTCTCATGTGACCTTGAAATTTGTAAGCATAGACTTTGAAGCGTCGGCTTGAACAATGGATCGCCTTTGTTCTTGAAAGTTGATTTCTCAGACCTGAAATGGTGGGGGTAGCTGGATAACAATCTGTTTTTATGACTCGACCAGAACAATGAATCGCCTTTGTTCTTTTCTCAGAGGTGTGACCATAAGGAACATTTTCTAAAAATTACATATGAATGCAAACCAATTGTATCCCCTTTAAAACAATGAAAACATATTCTAACACCTAACACACAATAAAAACCATTCATTTATATAAAACAATCCGATTCTTTGTCTAGAGATCTGCGTACATTAAAACTATAACTAAATCGATTTTCTTATTTCTTTAGGATCATTTACAACCTTTTATATAAAATTAAAACATTAGTACATCAAATTAACTCCATTTCTATGAAACAAGCTGTTACTGTTTGCTCTTTTAAGTTCGGATAGTCAATTTAGGAATAAAATTTATGTTTTGGGACGCTGAACATTTTAAACGTAAACAATTTTTTAGGTTTTTGCAAAAATCAATTTAAATCTCCTTTATACAAAGGAAAGTTCATATTTTTGTCTCAGATCTGCATTAAAACCAGTAAATTGCTTTTATTTATTTAGAGTTTAGATTTATATAGACATCAAATTAGATCTATAAACTCCCTTTCTATACTGCAATTTCTGTCATTGTTCTTTTCAATAAATCTTCTTTTATACGTTGTATATAGGCCAATTTAAAGCCGGTTCCAACGTACGTCAGGGGTTCCATTTCATGGGAATTTCGATAAGCAATGTATCTCATTTGGAGGAAGAAGGTCGATATCAGATAAAATTCACGTTTATCGAACCGCACCCAAACATAGATATGTAGAGCCAATAAGGAATCGTTTAACCATTATGGGTTGGAGAAGAGAATACCGAAAACCTGTTACAAAAGCTATTTTACTGTCTACGTCTTTTAACTTAAAAGAACAACATATTCACAACACTTAAAGTCTTTATTTTTAATTATATAGTTACTTAAACCTAATACATATAATTGTGAGATACTTATAACAACATTTTACACACCCTCTGTAAAATGATTCTAGTTTTCCGATTGCACCAAACACTATAAACACTTAGCAGCGTCTTAAATTTTCTTCTTAAAATACTTGTAAAAGCGCTGAGGATATGCATTTAAACTCATTCGTTTCCAACATTATACTTCCTAACATTTCATGCTTTACTACACTATTTTTACATATTGCTAATACAAGCTTCTCATTTTTTGTTTTCATTATATAACACTTCAAATCGAATTTTACTTCTTTTACTTGTTTATTAACGTCTCCAACCTCTTCTTTCGCTCCTCACACTTACTGCTTTTTCTGTACTTTCTTTCTACCTTACGTACTACACAATAAGGACTTTCATACTAAATATCCGCATTCTAACCCTAACACTCAATCATGGTTTTCAACACTACATTTTATTCCAGCCTTTTTCGAACATAAAAAGTCATTCTTCTTCTCAAAAACGGCGTAGAATTCTAAGTTCATCAAAACATCATTTTTCTCGGGGTCCGAATTTATCTGAAGCACCCCTGGATGATAAGCCTCGTTGACACAGTACCTATAACTACTGGAAAAGCTACCTTTTACCCCTAAAAGTAGGTGATTTTAGGGGATTTATAGAAACTACCCCCTATCAGTACCTTGACCCATAAAAAATACTCCTAAAGTAGGTGATTTAAGCGAATTAGCTTTTTCTGTAATATAAAAACTAGTTCTATCAGGACCTACTTTCAGATTTCTAAGAACTGTACTTGGATGCAACCTTCCTATTTCCAAGATGACGCTCTTCAGAGCAATAAACTTTAACCACTCACGACCTGATTCTATGTTTAGATTTCTAAAATAAATGGTTTTGACCTAGTTCCATTTAGCCTGTGTTGAGTGACGGCTCCCCTGTTTTGGAAAACGGTTATCTGTCTTTGGGAACCGGATCCGGTTCTTGGGGAAACTACCCCATCCTGGCGATTAGGACCATATTTTGAGCCCACGTAAGCATAATATTTTTATTACAATTTAGTCAAGAACCTTGATATTAGCATAGACAACAACCCCATCATTCTTCTTGTTTCCATGAACTGATTCTATTGTTAGAATTGAGCAATGGAAACGCTTATTTACTATTTCCAAGAATTTAACCTCCAAGGAATGCTAAACTTGTTGACCTAGATGGATAGGGTGAGGTATTTATACCTAAATTGTGATCACAAAAACTTTATTTTTAGTAAAATTAGATAAGTATGTTGATAGTACAATATTTCCTTACAGTGTTATGTGAGTTAATATTATACTTAGCATTTATAACATCTTGAATGTACTTTAATTAAATAACGCAATTCGATGCATAAGTTTCCCTTTGATGCGAACACCCTGTATATTATGTCAATTAGGCTGATTTTTCCTATTCCGTCGATAAATATGAAATGATTCTAGTTAATTCATGTTTACACATGGCTGGGGACACTGCTGTTTGTTGTTTTTTTCCGACTGCACCCAGACTACTCATGAACACATCCTTTGTTTATGTAAAAGAGCGCTATATATTCACAACAACAATCATTAAGGTTTTATTTTTAATTATACATCTTTTTCTAATCGAGAAAATATAATTAGTAACTGACTACTGCCCTTCATATTCTCCTTCTTCCCCCTTTTCATTTTCACTGGTATCCCCACCTTCCCACTCCTTCAAATCTAGAGTGAACTCTTATAATTGTGCTGCACTTAACTTTTGTATTAAACAAGTCAAACAATATCGCCCCTTTAAATACGTTTCACATAATTTTACACCCTTTTCATATTTCTTTGCAAGTGCATGACAGTCATCTTCCGTATAAAAGCGCCCTAAACCATATACTGCCTCATGATTAGCATCAAATGCCAATGTCGTCAATTGTTGGAGTAAACATTCCACGGCTGTATGTGCATCTACCGCTTTGGTCCATGATTCAGCAGCGTAGCACATCCACATATTGAATCAATTTTATTTGCTCATTACTGATTAAATGCCTTAACCACTTCTACATCTACCCCCTCCCCCTCCCTTGCTGATGGCCTAATTTCTATTTTTATGTTTGACTTGAAGAGCATTTAGCTAATATAAGACCCATTTGACCTTGACCTATTTTTTTAGCATAGATAACAACCTATCATTCCATGAACTATACCATGCAGGTGACCTTGAAAATTGATTTCCAGGAATTGTAATAACTTCTAGAACCTATACAAAAGTCATTGATTAGGAATGCCTATTGATTATTGATTAGGAATCGATTTCTATGAATACTGTGACCTTGAAAATGGATACTAGTAAATTTTGATCTTGACTCCATTTAGCCATGAACTTTAGCATAGCAAACAATCTGTTTGAATTGTAATATGATATTCCTGCCGGTGACCTTGAAAATTGATTTCTAGGGATTGACATGGCTCTGACTCGACTAAATTCTTTGCAAAATTTCAATGGATGACTCACACCTTCAATGAACTTTACCTAACTTTGGAATTGATTTCCAAGAATACGCGACTTTGATTAGGAATGCTACTAAATTTAACCTTGAACATTTTCACACATGGTTTCAACCAGTTTGGTGACCTGGCCCTGAAAAATAGAATCCCTCACACCTTGAAAAGTCTATTTGAATACCCCATGCAAGTAATTTCTAAGAATTATGACCTGATCCGACCAGAATTGCTTGAGCAATGGATCATCTGTATCCATTTCTCAGAGGTGGGACCTTGAAGAATATGCATGGAAAATGTACGTGACCTTGACCTAATGCACTTGCGGTTTTTCTTAACAAATTACTAAGTGGATCACTATACGTGGTCTTGAAGAATATACGCATGCAACGTGTGTACTGGTCTTGAAAACGAGAAGGTGGATCCTATAGTATACGAGACTTTGAAGAGCATCCTCCTATACATTTACCGGTCATATATCGATACCCTAGGTTGCTTTCTAGGACCTATGACCTTGAAAATTGATAGCAATGCATTTTAACCATTGACAATCTATTTGATAGCCCTACAGGTGGTCGGGTAAGGTTGGATAAATTCGGATACTTTAACCTTGAAATTGACCTTGAAATTTACGTAACTGTATAATTAAAAGATTTTAATTTGTGTTTTTGCATATAAGTTTAAGAGACGTAGGTTTGTAATAAGTTACGAACAATGTCTCAAAGTAAAAGGATGTCAGATCCTGATACGAAGGCTTTAAGGAAAGCTGAATGTATGGCTAGTAAACATTATAATGAAGCGATGAAAATACCTATTAGGAAAGATGATGATGTATCGTGGACCACATTAAACGAAAATCAGTTGAAGGAAATTAAATGTGAAAAACAAATAATAAATGAAATAGGCATGATCCAGCAAAGGTATTACAAAATGTTAAGTGACTGTCACTTCCCATAATATGTATATTTACTTAAATCGATTTTTATCTGTATATAGATAAATATTGTGGTTAATAAATTATAAGTTTTATAAAAATATTTTACTTGTTAGATGACCTTGAAGTATCAGTCTGAACAATGCATCGCCTTTGTTCTTGATTTCCTAGAATTGAGGTGTATCTAGGTAAAAATCTATTTTTAGGAATCATGACAAAACATTGAATCGCTTTTGTTCTCGCGTGTGACCTTGAAATGGGGGAAAACGGTTGCGAAACAGCCATCTGTTTTGGGAAACGGACCTCCTGTTTTAGGAAACGGCTACCTGTTTTTGGGAACCACTTGAGGGCACTTTGCTGCGGGGCGTGACCATAGTAAACATTGCTTGATGACCTTGAAACATGCATAGACAACACCTCAGGGCTTGAGACCCAGGGCAATGTGATGACCTTGGATACCACGTACGTAGAGGAATACATGCAGGTAACCTACAATTGACGTGGACAATCAATGACCTGGAAAAACAATCTAGTAGCTTTTCTAGTGACTTTTTCAAATCTAGTTACTTGGTGGCCTTGAAGGACTCGTGCGGGCATGACCTTGAGGATAAGCACTTGAAGTCGGGACCTTGAAGAGACTTAGCAGGGTTACCAACCTACCACGTGGCCTGCAGTGACCTTGAAGAGACTTAGCAGGGTTACCAACCTACAACGTGGCCGCGGTGACCTTGAAGAGACTTATCAGGGTTACCAACCTTTCCTACCACGTGGCCTTGAAGCGGTTACCTTGAAACAGGCAATATTACCTACCTAGAAATCTAGTGACTTTTCTGGTGACTTTTTCCAAATCTGGTGACATTCTACTTAAACATACTGACGAAAAAAACTCATTAAAACAAAGCCTTACAAGGGTAAGTTATAAATAGATCACTAACATCGTGACCAATATATAAGTTTGAGTGTGTTAGAAAAATACAGTAATCCTGTCTCAGGTTACGCATTCATCTATACAACAAATAAAAACAATAGAAATAAAAATTCGATGTGTTTAATGGTCTGTCCTGGGAGTGTGTACCTACTGGCAATTGCCTTTTACAATCAATAACCAGCGGTATCATACACCCATTCACCAGCCACCTCTACCCAAATATAAATATAAACAACAACCAACAATGCTAGTTCGCACAAATACCAGACTGAGAGGCCCCTGTACTGTCTTTTTATTTTAGCAGATTTCAGCTTAATCAGTCCGCGTACGAATAAGATACCTTTGCAAGACAATGTTTGGTATTTAATATTTTATCTAGGCTGGTAAATAATTTGCTGCAAGCTTTCCGTTATATAAAAATACATACTTACACTAGAAAAATATTCCTTAATTGATCACAGACACGCCCGAAAGAGGAGACAACTTAGTGTTGCGAATTCAAAAGAAAAATGTATACGCAAGAATTATTTTAAAGAAAAACTGTTTACAGTGAAGGTATTTAATTAACCCTATCGAGCTTCGGTCGACACCTAACGGTATCTGCCCCCCATTCGATTTCAAAACTAACTATATCTACTGAAAACCCACCCTTTTTCAAAAGTAATAATAAAACAAGAAACATTAATTCCGTTGGAACAGTTTCATATTAATTATTGCACGACATCTTAATTTTACGTCTCGGTTTCAACGTATCAAACAAAGTTCCCTTTGGATTTGCGCTGTGTTCAGCCGTAAGTGATCATTAGGTCAATGAATTTTTTTACATCAAGAGCGCGCAAAAGAAAAATAATTCGTTACGCCCTTGAGTAAAGCATTTTTAAACGTACACCCTACTCACCCAACATGTATTTACAACTCTAGACAAATATTAGTTTCAAACACTCCTACATTCCTTACATAAAAATATATAAATAAAATATTTTGAAAACAGCAAATTACGACGTATTATTAAGATATTAAAAATCCACTAATTATCTTTTCTATAGTAGTAACAATGGTGATTTGACAAACGTTTATTACAATAATAAAATTTTCGCAGTCCGCTACCTACAGAACAAAAACTCTTTCTTTTTATTTGACTTTAGTTACTTAAAGTGTCAATGTTAAACATATTTGTAAGCTTAATAAGTAAACACATTAAAGTTGAAATAATGCCTCCTGTACATCGTGCAAATTTCCATCAGTTAACCAAGTTTGAACGTGGTAGAATAATCGGTCTACGAGAAACCGGATTATCAATTCGTGATGTTGCCGCTCGCGTAGCAGTGCCACGATTTCCTTATGTTGGCGAAGATGGTCAGAAAATAATGAGGAACGATGACGTTTGCGTCCCGGAGGTCATAGATGCACCACTAATCATGAAGATCGTGCTCCTCGACTTGTAGCTCTTCGGGGCCGTTTTTCATCAACAAGGGAAATTAGTGATAGATGAAGAGGATTAACTGATTATCAAATTTCCTTACGATCGACGTATCGAAGAATTCGATATTTGGGCTCAGATCATACCGACCATTACTTTGTTTACCTCTAACTCCACGCCATCGTTCTGCACGGCGGCAATGGTGAGAGTATGCATTGGAATATGCAATGAAATCAAGTCATCTCGATTTTGTTTATGAGCTCATGATGGTCGCAGATTGGTTAGAAGACATACAACGACATACTGCTCTCATTAAAGGTGTGATGGTGTGGGGGCTATCTGCCATGGCAGCAGATCTCCTCTAGCAGTTATTGAGGGAACATTAGATGCAAATCGGTACAATAAACAATGTTCTTGAACCAGTATTACTGCAATATCTACAAGAAATAGAAACTCAAATTTTTCAGCAAGATAATGCGCAGCCGCATACCTCAAGGGTTGCTATGGAGCTGCTAATATTGATCTGCTTCCATGGCCTTCTCGTCATCAGACTTACCAGCAATCGAACGTTTGTGGGGTATGGTACGACGGAGAATAAATGATCTACAGCCACTCCCAAACAATGTAGATGTCCTTCAACAACGGATTTTAGAAGCGTGAGATAGTATATCTCAGGTTAGCATAGATTCACTTACTTCAACTATGACTAATCGGCTAGCTGAATGTGTGAGAAACAGAGAAGGGTCAACGCATTATTAGTGTTAACAATATTTGTATCTTTATTTTGTATCGTTTATTAATAGGAATAAAGTACACGTTTTCTGAAAATTTCGTTAAAATACATCATCGTTTACTGTATGTTTTTATTTATGGCGGCATGTATATTTCATCTCTGAAAAGGATTAAATTATGAGAAATAAAACAATTGTATATTATTTTAATTAATGTTTACATTTTATATACTTATTGAGGTTATGTGAAACATAATCTTGTAGCAAAATTAATAATGTAAACCTAATTTCCGTAAAAATAATTAATGGTTATTACCTAAGGCTCAGAATACCAATTCTTATGGGGTTTTGAATTGTAGAAAATGTATTTAGGGATTTTTATATTTGCCCTATTTAGGGGAACCTGACCTACCACAGCATTTTTTCTATAGAGGTGTAGGTAGCAGATTGCGAAAATTTTATTATTGTAATAAACGTTTGTCAAATCACCATTGTTACCAATGATAGAAAAAATAATTAGTGGATTTTTAATATCTTGATAATACGTCGTAATTTGCTAATGTTTTCAAAATATTTTATTTATATATTTTATGTAAGGAATGTGGGATTGTTTGTAAATAATATTTGTCTAGGGTTGTAAAACACATGTTTGGGATGAGTGCAATCGCTTAAAATGCTTTACTGAAGGGGCGTAACGAATCATTGGAATTTCTTACGCGCGCTCTTGATGTAAAAAAAGTCATTGTACTACTGATTAATTACGGATGAACAGAGCGCAAATCCAAAGGAATCTTTGTTTGATACGTTGAAACCCGAAACGTAAATGTAGGGTTTGTTACGAACGAATACATTAAGGTGTCGTGCAATAATTAATACGAAACTGTTCTAACGGAATTTAATGTTTCTTGGTTTTATATTACCTTTGAAAAATGGGGGTTGATTTCGGGAGTAAAGTTAATTAGGTTTGAAATCGGGGGAAAAAGTTAGTTACAGTTAGAGTATCAATCGAGCCAGATCGATGTTTGGGTTAAATACCTTCATTGTAAACAGTTTATCTTTAAAATAATTCTTACGTGTACATTTTTTTGAATTCACCAACACTAAGTAGTCTTTTTCATTTGAGGTTAAACCGTATGTTAACGATTTGTGCCTGTAATCAATTAAAGGAATATTTGTTCTAGTGTAAGTATGTATTTTATATAAATGAAAGCTCGCAGCTAATCATTTACCATCCTATGTAATGTATTAAAAGAATCAAACATTGCCTTGCAAAGGTACAGTACAGTACAAGGCTCTTTCACTCTGGTATGTGCGAATCAGCATTGTTGGTTGTTGTTTATATTTATATTTGTGTAGATTGATGAACGGTACCTGATACCGCTTGTAAAAGGCAATTACCAATGTCATACACACGAGATGAGATAACCATTCAACACCTCGAATTTTATTTTTATTGTTTTTATTGTTGTATAGATGAATATGTGACCTGAGAAGGAGCACGAAATTTTTAACGTCTCAAACTTATATATCGGTCACGATAGTTTCTATTTACAACTTACCCTTGTAAGTCTTTGTTTTAATGAGTCTTTTGTGTTAGCTTAAGAATTATTTGCCTGCGAGCTGATTTCTTTGTATGTGCTGTATTGTAATTTGATTTATGTATTTTCTGCTTTGGTGGTCACTAAACAATTGGATACGGGTAAATTCCTTGTCTGTTTTCTTTTGTCCTTGCCTTTACCTTATTATCGCCTGTGCAATTTTACTGTTGATATATCGTAATTTGCTTTATTGGTGTGTGTTTATTTATTTAAAGACCGACATGATTGGATTTAAAGGGCCACATGTTTGGTTTTCGATTTTTAGTATGATTTTTATTTTGATTATGTGACTACATGTGTTTTTTTTTATTGTGTTTCTGTATAACTAAACTGCGTTTTATTCATTTTCTCTTAATGTTATAATTTTGTATCACTTTAACCTGATTTAATGGTGTTCTGTTATATTTAACACTTTTTTTTTTTGTGATTATTTGATTTATTAATGTACTTGTGCAATTACTTATTTATTAATAAAGTGGGTTTTATTGGTGGTTCTATCCCACAATAGTATATTAACGGGCTGAACCACCAATGCGCAAAGCTCGTTGATTTTAATTTGAGTAATCTCATTTTTTTTTACCTGCCCCTCATGATGCAACACTTACCTCATCCAGCCTATCTCATTTAGATAGCATAACGTACCTAACACTAGACGGCCACTTCGTTTTATTAGATTTGAGGTTTGCGAGTAATTAAATGTCAGACTTGTAAATAAATTCTAATTTTTTAATTATTGCCCGGAAAGTCAAAGTAAAACAGGCAATTAATTTGAGTAATAGTGACATTATTGGCAGTCAAGTCAAGATAAATCACTTAGCGATTGTTTTGTTCTTGAATTTGCATTAATACCGGGGGACGCTATAAGTGCTACTTGCAAATTACAAACTGCTGTGTTGAAGTAATATTGTTTCTTAAAGCTTCATGAGTACTACTTTCATGTACTGGCACCCTAAGAATGCTGTTCAATTTAACAATATATTTTATTGTAAAAAAAAACAAAGAGCTGTCATTAACCATTTTACCCGCACAACTGTGGGTAAAATGGTATACGTAAACAAAAACACGTAATTTTTTTTATGCAAAAAAATATTTATTTAGAAATGAAACCTACATAAATTCTTGGTCACAAATGAAACTAAAAAACAAGTTTTCTTGAGAAAAAATATCCATACTAAATAAAATTGGGTAAAACGGCATATACGGTTTCAACAAAACATAACAAAACGTTGCTTGCACTTACACCTTCGAATCCACTTACCTTTAGATTTCGATGTAGAAAATTTTCCACAACAGAAAATACAAAAGGCCTCACTATCGTCATCCTCTTCTAAATTTGCATTTTCATATATGGGCTCTTTCTCACAGGCATGATTTAAATTTATGCTAACCCCTTTTTTCGCCTTCTTAGCGTTTTCTTTCTCTTTCAACTCTGGCATAAACGCACTACTGGTAAGTGTTGCTGGAACTTTTTTTCTCTTCCTTGATGTTTTGCCAGATGTGGAAGGAAACGGACTTAAGGTAGTAGTTACTTTTTGGATCCTCTTTCTTTGAGTGGCCAATGGTAGGGTGGTCTTATACGATATCACTCACAACATTCGAGATGTCTTCTGGGGGATCTTGTGAATTTCCCTGGATTGTATTAGTAGGTAAAATGTTTTGGTCGTTTTCGCTTGATGGAGAATACAAGTAGTCAGGAAAAACGTTTGAATCACAAACCACTATTTTTTATCCACTGGCAGGATTTTCTAATGCGGCAGCTTTCTCGTATGCAGGTCGAAATATTCCCGCCGCTTGTAGTTGAAATATTGTTCTATAATCGTTCCCTCTAGTCTTTTTTGTGAACTCTTGATTAAGATATGTTTTCAGACGTGAATAAAACGTCACGTCCAGAGGCTGAACACGATGACGGCAATGACCCGGTAAACAAAGAAGAATTATACCATGATGTTTTGAGTAGACCAAGCCCCCAACATTTATGGCTCCCATTTCCGTCCAAAACAAGTAAAACTGGTGAATCTTTTGACGCATTGTTGTGTTTTTTAACATGTTTTGTCCACTGTTGGAAAATTTCCCCCGTCATCCAACCAGATTCTTTCGGAAAACCGACAGAGCCGTTGGGACTCCTTCTAATAACTCCACCTTCCAGTTTTTACTGGGAAAAATAAATTCTGGGAGTATATAACTTCCTAGGGGATTTGTGTAACAAACAACTGTTAATGAATAATTTCAGCACTGGCAATTGCTTTTCACCAGTTGATGCGAATAGTTTGAGGATTTTTCACTTAGATATTCCACTGTGATCGACGTTGTAGATTTTTTCCGGATTCAGTTTATGTTTGTCAACAATTTCTTGGTATGTCTTGAAGAATTTGGCAATGTTCGGTTTATTAAAAGCCATGGCCCGTGCAATTGAGGTATTTTCAATTTTTGTAGGGTGATTTCCGGGTGTCTACTGTGAAATCGTGTAACCCAGTCCCAACCAGCACGTTTGTCGTTTTTGTTGAACCAATGAGGAATTTGGTTTATTTCTGCACAGTTGCAGGCAACTGAACGCAATTCGTTACAAGTAATTCCACATAGACGCTGTTTTATTTATTTCAAATATTGTACTATCGATTCCATTTGTTCAGGAGTGAAAGTAGTGACGAACCTACCTAGTCCTTTGTAAATATTTTTAACCCTTTTATTTGCATTTTTCAGAAAAGCAATGGATCGTATCGTTGAAAAATAAGATCAATTATATAGCAGAAAAGTGATGCATGTCATGCCCGCCTTAATGCTCACTTCTTCTGAACAAAACATCAACTACTACACATATTCGTCTTTCATGACGGAAATTAGAAACCAGTTTATGAGTGTATCATTTAACCAACGAACTGAGTTTAAAACACTTATGCCAAACTTGGTCAAATTTCTATGAGGTATAAAGCCTGTTTCATCGGATTGCTCTAATGTATTGTTTCAAACTTTCACATATGGAAGAAGATCACGTATTTAACGACCAAATTGATGGTCACTAAGGAGCTTACTGGTTTTCTAAATTATTTATTTATGGTTAAAGCTATTTCACAGAAACGTATTTTAAGGTTTGTCTGCTTTCTCAAAAATTTGTAAAGGGTTTATTTATGTTTAGCTTCAAAACGGTATATTACAATGTAAGGTAGTCGCACGGAATAGCAAAAATCCCGATTTCTGCTCCGTAGAGTAGTAAACGACACATTGAACGTTTTAGAGGCCTTCAGCACTAATATCATTTTCCATGTCTTCCTCATTCCACTGTTGGCGGTTAGTTTTTCTGACGTATTTTCCCACCATTTCTTAAAAAAAGAAAGAAAATTGAAAATAAAGTACTCAGTAATAGAAATCGGTTTAAAATGGCATACTTATTGATCTAACATGGCTCCCTCATTCCACTGTTCGCGGTTGGTTTTTCTGACGTATTTTCTCACCATTTCTTTAAAAAAAGAAAGAAAATTGAAAATAGAGTACTCAGTAATAATAATCGGTCTAAAATGGTACTGATCATACTGCATTCGACAAATAGTTTATGCGTGAGTTTAAATGATCCCAACTTTATGCGTAAGCATGAGCAAAAACCCACATTATAATATTCTATATGCAATAAATATTTGGTTGGGACCTTTGGATATACATAGAATGTATTCCACTGCTTATTCAATATACACTGCACGTTATATATGTACGTTTGTCAGACTCGACATGATTTATAGTATATACAGCAAGCATAGCTCAAGGATACACTGTTTGTTAAAGTGTATACAACAAGATATATACAAATGTACAATTGGAACATCCATTACACACTATAAGGATATATTCAAATAGCATTTTGGTATTCTAAGTATGTGCAATGAATATTATGTTTGGATATTTGCACATATACGTTTATCAGACTTATGACACATTTCACGTATTTACTGGCAATATTTGGCGCGTAGGTATTGTAGATCTCTGAAGCAGTGGAGTTAAGTTAACGTCTCCTATGTCTGTGTGTATCTGAGTAGCGTGTATAGTGGTGAAGTTTAGGGGGATTGCTATTCCGTTTCGCGAAGGGTATTTTGATGAAGGGTTTGTAGAACAAAAAGGGAAAATAATTGTGAGCGGCTTTGTAAATACTTCAGTAATTACACAGGTTGGTTTAACAAACGTGATCGTTGAGGAGTATCAGCTGAGCACACGTGTTGGATGTTATTTTAGGATGAAACTGTAAAACGCCAAGAAACTACGTAGAGCCTTACTGACGGTAATTGTATCCAACCATCTGCTAATTCAGTAGAATTTTGGGTGTTGTGAGGAATATAATTGGTGGAGAGCGACCAGCTATCGCGCCAACCAAAGAAAGTGAATGTGACACCCAGACCATCCCTTTACTGGTACTACTTTAGTGTCCTGAACGTGTAAGGTAAAAATATTCAAGTGCTTATTGCCACTTCGTTTTACAATAAATATAAACGTTGTTTGGTTTTAAAAAAGATTTTTGAGCTTATTAGGTTTTATTAAATATTGTAAATTACGCCTTGCCAGTTTATAATATTTATAAAAGTTACATGTTTATTTGTTATAGGCATATTTGCTAAATTAGTCATTTATTCAGGAATACCTTGAGATATTTAATTTCCTTTGTTTAATGTTGAATGGTTTTTAAGGTACAATTAAATATTTATATTTAAATAAAAGGGCATGTGTCGCCAATCTTGAGCTCTCTAAAGCGCTTTCGTGGTGACAGGAAAGGAATTGTAATTTTGTGAAATTTGTAAAGGTATTAGCAGTTATTTTCTTCCAAACCGTATCCAGCGATAAAATATTTTGTTCGTTACGTTAAAATTAAGTGTGCATTTAGGTAATTTTAATTTATGTTTGTTAAATTGAATTATTGGGTTTCTTTGAAGTGCTAAATTTCGTTTGTAAAGGAACAGTATACCAATGATAAAGGGCGTTAACCTTTTATATTTGTGTATTATTTATGTGGCCTGTCATCATAATTTAATTTGAATATGTCAATTAAGATAGGGACGGGGGTAGGTTTATTTAAATTAGACAGTAAACTAAAGTTAATTCCTATAGTGTGGAGATTTCTGTATTTTAATTTAGCAACAATATTCAAAGTGGAATTTAATAAAAATTTAAAAGTGTCCAATAGTAAGAGCTATGTTTTGGTGTTTTGGAGCATTACGTTTCAGACTGACCCAGGGAACCGTTGGTGGCTAATAAAAAAGTAACTCCAGGTATTTTTTCCTGTTTTATGCTAGTGTACCCACCTTTTTGCGTACATTTTAGCCAGATTAAAAAGGGAGGCGCCAAAACATTAAAATTAAAAGCGACGTTTTAGTATTGCCTCATGCCGCCGCATTAAATTAAAAGCTTTTTCAAATTAGTTGTAGATTTGCTTATCTAACTAGTATTAGTATCCCACGCTTAACTTAAAACTGCCGACAGCGAGTCACTGTCTTACTCAGCAGTGATATTATTTGAAGGTTCATTCTAATTGTTTTGAAAATCGCGTCTGCCTATGGCTGCTGGTTCCAGAGTTGTGAGCGGACTAAGAGTTATTTCTTCATTTCTTGCTTTCAGGAATTTGGTAAAAAACTGCAGTTCTCCAAATTTTAGATTAAAACTCTTTAGGTAATGTGTAATTTATTGCTTCCATCTTTTGCATACGCAATTTACGTCTTGTTTCCAGATCGCCTGTCTACATTACATATTTGTATTATATGTAAATAATACTACATTCCAGCACTTCTCTGCCGAATGTAAATAAATATTCACTCGTTTTACTGCTAAACAACAACACACGACCTTTCTAGCTACAAAGTGGAATTTGAAAGAAATGAAATAATATTAATAATAATAATTTTTTAGGATAATTATGCAACGTCCTTTTTAATACGTTCCTAACAAAAACACGCAACATTGTAAAAACAAAAACAATAATCTATGCTAGATAGGCGTTTAAAACTTCATGTCAGATAGAGGTTAATAGACCTTTCCAACTTACATTTGGAACTAAACAACTTTAAGTAGGAAATTAACAAAATCAAAGTGGAAATAATCAATTTGGTACGAATCAACTTCAAATTGCGGTTAATATTTTTTATTTGTGAAGAAACAAATTCAAATTGGGAATAGACCAATTTAATTTAAGTACTAATGTAAATTAAAGACTGCTAGTGAACAAAATCAATATATATTAAAGAAAAAGGGAATTTAAACAGTAATAAAATGAGATCTCACAGTATGAGATAAACAAAAATTGAAACCAACTTATATTTAACAAGGCAAGATCAAACGAACAACTTATTTAAATTTACATATCAGCCATGTTTAGGGCATCAGGGATAAAGCGTTGAATATGAGCTACATATCTGGCACAGTTATTTACGTTAATTGTCGGTATATCGCGATTGATAATATTTTCCAAGCGTTGCAAACTAAAGTCAGCTTGAGCAATGTGCAATCTTCCTTCGCCCGCTAAAATCTCTGGCAATTCTACTGCTAAATTTCGTTTAAAACGGGCTTTGAAATCTGACCAAGCAAGATCTACTGGATTTAGCATGGGACTGTAAGAACTCAACCTTAAGAGTTGGTGTTGATTAAACTCTTCCTCACAAAAACAGCTTCCAGGTCACTGTGACAGGGAGCATTATCAACCGTAAGGACAACACTTCCTTGATATAGTAATGTTGCAGCGCGTAGACAGTGGCGAACAAATTTGTCTCCTCTTCTTATCTGATGATGATTTAGTCCCATATGGCCCATACACACAATAACATGAACGCTGGCTTCACGGCTCGCAGCTGCAATAAATGAGCAGCGTTTCCATTTTGGGCGACTTCTTTGGAGATGAGTTAGTTCATATATATATATAATTATAATATATATATATATATATATATATATATATATATATATATATAATGGGCACGTTGTGAGCCTGAAAGTTTCATAGTTGTCTTACGTAATCCCTTTTTAATTTTGTTTTCTTTACTATTCATCCTCTGAGGCTCTCTACTGATAACTTGATGATTTTGTTCAAATTTTTCTTTTAATTGTCACAGCGTAGTTTTAGGATTTTCCTCTATAATTCAGTCATTAACACTTTGTGTTCTTCTAAATTTTTGCTTTTCTTTGTCTCCCACGTTTACTTCGAACGTCTTCTTAGGTTTGTTATACCCAGAGTGTTAGCTAATCCTCTCTAGCTGCCGTTGTTATTAAAAACAGCACATATTTGCTTTTTAGCATTTTCTGCATCAGGTGATTTAATGTAAGGCATTTTAATTAATTTAATATAAAGTTTAAACGTGATTGCCGTTCGATTTGCATAACGTATGATAATATGAATAACAATTCCAATTTGAATTTGATTAGTACCAAATTGAACTTGTTTGTTTCCAATTTGACTTTGTTTATTCCCATTATGAACATGTTAATTACCAACTAAAATTGATTAATCCCAATTTAAAATTGTTACATTCCAAATTGAAATTGATTAGACCCAACTTGAAGTTGGAAAGGTGTAGATGCTAACTTGAAAATATAATTCTCTGCGCACGCGCACGCGCTTCTATAAAAATATCGAGAATACAGTTTAACATTTTCAATCTTATTTAATTAAATGTTCATGCATTTTGGCTTCGTATTAAAATAATTTCTAACAAAAGGTTGTGTGAAATTAAATTATATTTAAAATATATTAATTGTTATTCAAATATTGAAAAGATTTGAACAAACACTTAAATTCCACCTTAGCAATTTTTTTGCTGCCAAATCGCATAATTAATCAATATGTTTAAGGTGTATATATAGGTATTTTTATATCTTTCAATATGCAGCTGTTTCAGACATAAAAACAAAAAACAGTCCCTTATAACCCTCTCCTCTCCACCGCTGGATTACTCCAAAATCTAATTAGCACCAGGAGAAATGAAATGAATGAACTAACATACATCTACCCACGCGGGTCATGAATTCTTCCAAAATTACTTATTAGTTATTACTTATCCTTTGGGTATGAAATCGTCTATTTTTATTAATTTTTTACAAATTTTACGTTTTGATTACAGTAAATGATAATATTTTTTGATAATTAAGGAATATGTTAAACAAATAAGATATATAATTAAAATACTCAGCTTTTGGGTATTTAAATGGAGTATTTTATATTTATACGTTATATAAATCTATACGTTTGGATAACTGTAATTCGTCCTCAGTAAGTGGTAATATGTGTAAAAATTGTAATTCTTACAGATATTACCATTTGGTGAGGACGATAACTGTAATTGTTATCGAAACGTATAAAATACACCATTTAAAAACCCAAACGCTAAGCATTTTATTTTGGATACATATTTGTTAATGTTAGATATTAGGAAGTGTTCTAGAGGTTCCGATATAAAAGTCAAATTGGAAACATATCGACCGTCGAAAACACAAAATTAATAATTAGAGGGAAAACCCTAAGGAATAATAATGCACAGAAGGCAGGAAAACAAGCAAACGGATAGAATTTGTAAGTAAATTTAGTTATAAACAGATTGGTTTAGGTTAAGAAATACTGCATGTAAGGTTGATATTTGCATGCAACAGATATATAAGAGTCTAGATAACGAATAAGCAAACTAACCAGCAGTGTTGGTAGGATCTAGATCAAAGTGATCTAGATCCAGGATCTAGATCCACTAAACGGATCTATGATCTGGATCTAGATACTTTGCTCTGCTAGGATCCAGTATTTGGATCTAGATCACATTTTAACAGATCTTTAGTACTTGAATCCAAAGATCCATTAGAAGATTTTAAAATGTATTTTAAGGGTATTTTGTGAAATTTTAACTAGCTTGAGGTAACAGAGCTTTATATTTAAAAATACATTATGCTCCGTTATGACCGTTACATCCGTACCCCACAGCGATACATACACATTTACACAATTACCTTCTGCCTGAGGCATATTAAATTCCGAAATAACCAATAATAGAACTATTCATTTTCTTTGTTAATATTTCCGTCGGTTTTTTTTGTTTCCCAAAGCTACAAAGGCAGGTAATGACTGCTAAGTGCTAATCTAATGACTTAATGAGTAATGACATTGGGGTCATCCATCCATTAAAATAGGTACTTAAGTTAAGTGAAACTGGAATTCCCTGTTGCTAATTTAATCGAACAAAAGGACGTATAGAAAAACAACAATCTTGTCTTCAGTTCTTAAGAATACGACTTTAAGTAAAGCACATTTGTTAATTGTTAGTTAGATCAACAATGAGTAACGAAGCTGAATTAATGGAAGTTCCGCCAATCTTAAGCGAATTCTTTGATTTTTTAAAAATAAATACTCAATCGCAAACAACATTTGATTCAGAATGCACAAATTATTTTAAAGACACAAGCACTAACTATGAGCAATTAAATATGTACCCTGCTATAAAAGAAATCTTTTAAAATATAATTATAAACTTCCTTCATCTGCTCCCGTTGAAAGGATATGGTGGACTAATTTTAACTCCTCGTAGGAATAGATTAGGTGATGATATATTTGAGATGCTATTAATTTTAAAACAAAATAAAATAAAATTAGATAATAAAATGTAATTATGTAATGTATACTTATAATAATTTAGATACATGTCCTTATCCTTATAATTGTATAACTATGCGTTAAGTTAAATTAACAATTAACATTGCAACTTGCAAGTGTAAATGTGTAAGGTAAAATGTAACATTGACACATTTTCAAAATTCCTCCTAATTTTAGTTGAAAAGAAATTTACGTTCTGTCTTTTGTTGTAAAATTATGTGTATAGTTCCGCCATCTAGTAACCTATACTTCAAACACTTTGTTCTAATTTTATGGTTTGTAGCGTCTGTTTAATGGTTAAGCACAAGAATTTGTTGAGTCACGTCTATAGAAAACTTTGCCGGTGTTAATTGTTTTTTGAAGATTCGACCTATAGTCGGCCAAGTAAGTAATTTCTTATATTACGCGTTAACAAATATTAGTTTATTTCAATTTAAATTCTGTAATTTGATGAAGTTCTACTTTCGTAAGTGAAGGTTAAGATTGACACCTGTGTCAATGTTACACTCTATAAATGTGTCAATGTTTTTTCTCTTTGCAGAAATGCCCCGCAAAAAGAAGGTTGGCGAAATTCCCAGAAAATATAAAACCTATGATGAAGACAGTATGGTAAACGCCATAAATCAAGTAAAAAATGGAAGTTTAAGTGTCAAGAGAGCTAGTGAAATGTATGGACTTAACCGTTCAACGTTAATAAACCACTTGAAAAACTATAAATGCAAATCAGTTGGCCGCCCCACAGTACTCACTTTACAAGAAGAAAAACTCTTGGTAGTTGCTGACTGGGGCTTCGGACTCGATCGTTTTAAATTACGTATTTGTGTTCAGGATTATCTCAAACGAATGGATCGTCCAAATCCATTTAAAATGGATTACCAGGTATTGACTGGATTAAATCTTTTGAACGTCGTTGGAAGAAAAACTCAGTAACACAGTCGCACAAAATCTACCTAAAAATAGGGCAGATGCTTGTTCTTTGGAAGTGCTCAATGATTTTTACGAAAAGCTAAAAGCCACGATTGAAAGGCTGGAACTGTCGAATAAGCCACAGAATGTGTTTAATTATGACGAATCAGGCTTTCAAACTGACGCTGGTATTCAAAAATTTTATGTCACAGAGGTTCCACACAACCCACTGAAACATGTGGGTACTGTAACAAAAACTACTTACACCGTTCTAGCATGTTGTAGTGCAATCGGTGAATATCTTCCCTTATTTGTAAATTACAAAGGTCTACATCTTTACGCAACATGGTGTCAAAATGGACCAGAAAATACTGTATAACTGTTCTCCATCCGGCTGGATGGAGGCAGCCCAGTTTGCAGATTGGTTCGAAAATGTTTTGTGAGAACTACTGCTGCGTTAAGTGGACCGAAACTACTAATATTTGATGGCCACAATTCCCACATAACACTACAACTTATTGACATGGCTATAAAAACAATATTGAACTGTTCTGTTTGCCCTCGCACACATCGCATGTTCTACAGCCGTTAGATGTTGGAGTTTTAAACCTGTTAAAACAGCATGGCGTAATGTTCTAAAAAGTTTTATCAAGAAACTGGGTTTAAGAACGCCGACAAGGTAGTGTTTCCTGGTCTGTTAAAAAACTTCAAGAAACTGGGTGTTTTCTAGGGCCAATGCAGTAGGTGGTTTCGAGGGTCTGGAATTTTCCCTTATCTAAAGAAAGGATATTAAAAAAATCCATATCATCAACCGTCATATGTTCTTCAGAAAATAAAATTCAACCAACCACATCCACAGTAGAAAAAGAAAATGAAACACCAACACCCGATTTTGCAGGTTACAGTCAATCCTCACCACCAACTACTCCACTTCCTGAACAGTTGGAAGATATTACACCTACTAAAAAGTTGGAATTATCACTAATGACTGTATTAAGACGGCAAGAAGCCAAAACAGTAATACAAAAAAGAAGTAAACTCAGAAGAAAATTTGCGGAAACATTAACAGCGGACGATGTTAGACTAAGAATGATAGAAAATGAGAAAAACAAAAGAAAACCAACAGTAAGAAAAACTCAAAAACAAAAAAGCAAGAAGCCTGTTGAAAAACTGAAGAAACCTCAGATAGTGATGCTAGTTTACAATTTGTGAAGTTCGACGGAAGTAACCAAAATATAGTTGCAAATTCATGGGTCCTCGTCAGATTTAATAATTCTAAAAGTTGTGTAGAAAAGGAAGAATGCATTCACTATGTCGGACAAGTGTTGGAAGTAAATGACAGCGAAATTATGGTCAACTTTTTGAGAAAGAAGAAAATACATTCTGTGTACCCTGATGTGCCCGATTAAAGCCTGGTATCTGTAGATGATGTCGCTATGGTTCTGCGCGAACCATGTATTAAAAGGGGAATGCATTACTTTCATGTCAACTTTCTTCCTTCTAATTATAAAGCGCCTCCTAAGATTAACTAGGCTTTATTATAATACGTAGGTGTATAACTATCTAAAATTAAGTATAAAGTTTCTTAATTAAGTATTTATTGTTTTATTTCTATGATTTTCCATAAAAATATCTAGGACATTTGTCAATGTTACACTATACATGCAAAATATTGACATATTAGCTGTTTTATGAGTGTCAATGTTAGACTTGCCATGGGTAACATTGACACATTACCACTTTTTAAAAAAAAAATTAAATTCTGTAAACGACTTGGTATATTCATATTCTATCATATACAGTGTAGAAAAGGTTAATATATCTTCATTCTGTCACAAAAGCAGTCATATACCAAACTGCTATGTGCCAAAAAAAATCAATTTTAAAGTTGTGTCAATGTTACCCCATTTTACCTTACCTAATACTAATTTTGTAATTTGTATTTGTAGTGCGTTAAATAATTAATGTAAGTTTTCAATAAAAACCTATAAAAGTTATATTTATATATTATTTTTCTTAATAATTTAACCTTACGGACTAATATTTATATTACATGAAAATGATCATGGGAATGGGAGTACTACTCATCAGTAGTAATACTAGCAATTAAAGATAATATTAATAATTAAAAAATCTCGAAACAATTTTGGGAATGTCGGATCTTTATAAAAGATCTAGATCCCATTTCAAGGATCTTTGATCTTTATCTAGATCCATTTTACGTACGGATCTTGGATCTTTATCTAGATCAGTTTTTAAAAATGTGTTT
Organism: Vesta saturnalis; assembly: GCA_036346205.1. Classification (NCBI taxonomy): domain Eukaryota; kingdom Metazoa; phylum Arthropoda; class Insecta; order Coleoptera; family Lampyridae; genus Vesta; species Vesta saturnalis. Next base: position 364,256 of record JARFJB010002494.1, read on the forward strand.
GGATCTGTATCTAGATCCTAAATAAATGGATCTTACCCAACACTGCTAACCAGGGTCACGCCGAAATTAACAGGATAGGCAACACATCCAACCTAGAAGTAAAGCAGTAGACTATCCAAAAATGTCTATAAACAGATTTTATTTTTTTGCACTAAGAAGATGGTATCCTCCGAGGTGCTGAACCGGGAAACGCTCTTAGTGCTGTGAGAACAGAAATACCGAAACGAGATAAGATAATAAGAAGTGTTGAAACTAGTTAAAAGTAAATATTAGAAGGGCAAACAACGGGATAAATAACAAAGCCTGACAAAATGAATTCCACGGATAAATCAACAGATGCAGATAAAAGGAAAAGAACAGGAGAAAATGGTAGCGAGGAGGAAATGAAAGCCTTTAAAAGAAGTAAAGGATTAACAATAACACCAGTAAAAACGCAAAAGAAGAGGGGCAAAATTGACAAGATACTAGACATGCTACAACAATTATCAGTAGATGTAATTCAAATTAGAATTGAGCAGAGTAAACATAATGAAGAAAGAAGATGATCAAATAAAGAAGGAAAAGAATACAGTAATAAAAGTCAACAGATAGATTAAAAAGCAGGTACAAGTAATGAGTGAAAGAATAGAATACATAGAGAAAGAGAAGAGAAGAAAGAATATAGTGGAGCACGGAATATACCTCAACACAGGCAATGAAGAGGAATTGAACGAAGAAAGTGCAAAAAACAAGAAAAGCAAAGAGGAAAAGAAGGGAAATAGTAAAGAAGAGGATAAAAAAGACAAAATATGGAAGAAGAATTTAAGAAAGTCAGACTGGCTATACTGTGCATAACAGAGACCAAAAAAAAATTAAAATGGGGAAGTAGAACTGGAGAAAGGGCACCTAATAATATACAATGGAATACATAATAGTCACAGAGCAAAGGAATGAGTAGGATGTATAATAAAAAAGGACAAAATAAAATATATTAGGAACTGGTCGGGGATATTGAAAATGATCCTAAGAATAGATATGATGAGCACAGACACACACGGAAAAATAACAGTAATAGTGAGGACGAGACAGTAGAAAAAAAAAAGGATGCCTTTTGGGAACTATTAACAGAAACGGTAGAGAATGAAACAGGAAGATTGATAAATCTGGGAGATCTGAATGTAAGAGTAGGTATAAGAAATGAAGAACCTGGAGAAGTAGCAGAAAATTGTATAAATAGCAATGGAAGAAGACTAATCGATTTTTGCATACTAAATAATCTAATAGTAACTAACATATTTTTTGAACATAAAGAGATCCACAAATTTACAAGAGAATATAAATATACAGTAGAAACAGAGATTGATAAAATAGAAGAAGCAGTAGATAGATTAAATGTAGAAGAGGTATAGAGCTTTACAAAAACCGCACCAAATAATATAGCTAGGCGGGTGTGCGGAGTGTTAAAAAGTAGTGAACATAATAAACAAACAATATGATGGAACGAAGAAATAAAAACAGCAATAAAAAACAACAAACAGAAATGGAAGGAGTACTTGAGAAATAGCGAAAACTGCGACAGGTATAAGGAACAGAGACACAGAGTAAAAATCTTAGTGAGAAAAGCAAAACAAGAGACATGGGAAGAATTTGGGACCAGAATGGATAAAGATTACCTAGGAAACCAAAAACTGTTTTACAGAGTAGTAAAATCCCTTAGGCACAAGCAGAAGTGTGTGTGTCAAAATACATTAAAAATAAAGACGCCAAAACTACTAGCCGAAGACGAGGACATAAAAAGATGGAAATAATATTTTGAAGATCTCTTAATGACAGAAACCATCAAAAATACAAGAAGTGAAGGAGAACAAGCGATCAACTTAGTAAAAAGGGAACAAGAGGGAGACATAACAGAAGAAGTTCAGAAGCCTTAAAAATTTAAAAAAGGGGAAAAGATGGAATAGTAGCTGAGATGATAACAAATCTAGGAACGAAAGCCGGGAAAGTAATAGTAAAGCTAATCAAAGTATGGAGAGAAGAATAAATACCACAAGATTGGGAAATAGGAATATTAATGCCAATATACAAGAAAGGGGATAAACGGAAATTCTCAAATTATAGAGGGATAACTTTGTTGTGTGTAGCTGCCAAAATATATGAATGGATACTGTCTAAAAGACTAGAAAGGACTACAAAGTGGTCTCAGGAAAGGAAGATGAATACAAGACCACAAGGAACTTTGTGTGGAACAGCCTAAGAAGAAGAGGTGCAAGCGATAAACTAATAACGTGCATTAAATCTCTCTACAACACCACCAGAAACTATGTTAGAACAAGAAATACAAGAACCAAAGAATTTATAACAATGGAGGGCTTAAGAGAAGGAGCTATGCTTAGCCCAATGCTATTCATGGAAGGCAAAATACAAGCAAAAGAAATGAAGTTTTTAAAAGGTGTAATGGGAATAACGAAGAGGAATAGAGTAAGGAATAGTAGAATCAGAGAAGAACTTCAAATGGAAGCAATAAAGGAAGATATATATCGAAGACAACTACAGGGGTTTGGGAATTTGACAAGAATGGGAAACGAGAGAATAGATAAAAAAATTTGGCAACCAAGAACACGACAGAGAAGATTTAAGGGCAGGCCAAGGAAAACGTGGGACCTGCAAATGAAACAGGTGTTAAAAGATATGGTAATGACGTGGATTGAACGTACAAGAGGAGCAGAAAACAAGGAGGAATGGGCCCGGAGAGTTTACGGTGATAAATAAACAATTAGAGTCCAATAAAAAAGAAATGAATTACTTATGGTTTATAACGTTTAGTGTGTAATTAAGAGTTTGTTTATTTTGGATATACCTTAACACTTAACGGTATACAAGGTTACGATGGGTATATATATATATATATATATATATATATATATATATATATATATATATATAACCAGAGATATAATCTTGACTGTGCTTATTTATAACAAATTATTATTTTCAGAACCTGAGGTTGCAGTCAATCTTATTGAAGCTTATTTATTTAAAAAGGAAACACTCTTTGACATTTATCAAGCTTTCGGAATTTTATTTATTCCATCTTCAGGATAATCTGCAATATTCAGTTTTAAAATGTTACAATTAATTATTAAATTACTACTTACTATCGTGAGATTAAAATAAACTCTACTAATACATAATAAAAACGCCATACAAACATTTGTCATCAATATAAAAACTATCTAAACTATTCAAGAAGTAGCCTGCTATTCGTGATACATTTATGCACTGACTGAAAAATACTATCATTTCGAATAAAATGATATGATTACGTATAAACAGTTTTATGCGTTACACTATCAACATTATGTTATATCTAAACTATGATGCGGTTTATTTCTTTAAACGTTTTATAGAAATGGATAAATCTAATTATAATATTCACTAACAATTGTCCTTATTACATTTAAAATACAAACAATCATACAACAGAGATTTACAACAAACTATTGTTCTAATGATAATACATAACTGTATATATTACTTAGTTTACTAATATCCGATCTCTTATTTAGGCTGTTTCTTTCCCCATTTATGCAAACCATTTCTAGGAACAGTCGTTTTGATAATTGTTGGCCCGTTTCAAAATTTTAGTCTTATCGAAATCCATCACGTTTTCATTAAGAACATGTTCCGATAGGGCACACGAATGGACATTTCTATGTATGTAGCTTTTATGTGATGTTATCCTACCTAATAGATTTCTACCCGTTTGGCCAATATAAACTTTCATACAATTACTACATTTGATAGAATACACAACATTAGAGGATTCCGTAATGGTAAGTGGAGACTTTAATTTAGTGTGCAAGTTAGCAGTTGTTTTATATTTCTAATAGCTATTTTATGTTTTCCAATCCTTTAAAAATGTTAATAAGCTTGGGTGTAAGAGACGGAATGAATGGTAACGAACCAATCGTAATTTTAGTGTTTTGGGAAATCTGTTGGTTTTTATTGGCATATCATTCTCTACCCTCTCTGCAACGTTATTCGTAGAACTACTAAACAGTAATTTATTGACAAACTTCGCTGGATATGAATTCTCTAGTAAAATACTTTTTAACTGTAGTAAACTTACGTTGAAATGTCGGATGAGATAACTTTAAAATCCGATTTTTAATGCCAGTACTAGATTGATTTTTATCCTAGTAGGATGTTGCAGAAATAACTTATAAACCTATTACTACTCGTGGGTTTACCATACCATTCACACCTTAATTGGTTAATATGATCACGATGTGTCATCATATCTAGAAACGGTATTTTGTTATCAGTCTCCTTTTCTACTGTGAATTATTTCGAAACAGTCAAAAATATTGAATAAATCGCGATTTCTTTTTCAACTTTGACACCCTGTATCTCGAAACGAAGCATTTCCGGACCCATGTACAGATCAACTTTTTGCTTATAATGATGAGTTCTAGTACTCCTTTAATTTTGGCGGATTAGATAAGATCCACCCTGTATACATTTTGAAGGCAATAGGCTATTTTTCTACATAATCGCCATTTAAATTAAGTCATTTATCATAACGCGGTACAAGCTTTTCAATACCCTCTCTGTAGAAATCTGCCTCCTGCGAGTTCAACCACTGGTTTACACATGCAGTTCAGCGTCAGTGTCAAGGCGTTGCCTAGCGAGCCATGTCTTCACCGCTGGGAACAGGTGGTATTCGCTTGGCGCCAAATCCGGGCTGTACGGCGGATGATTAAAAACTTCCCATCCAAAACCATCCAAGAGCTCTGCCTCACTCGGATTTCACTCATCATTCCTTGGCCGTACACATCACAAATCTGACGATAAATGTCAATTGGTTTGTGATTTTTTGCCAACGAAAACGTTATCACAGCCCGCACTTCACAACTGGAGGGATTTTCAACTACAGCGCTCATTTCAACACTCCACTGTAAACAAAATACGATAGGACCGATGTGCAGACTACCACGGCTGGTGTGTAGGAACACTCTGACGCGCAAGCGCAAAACGTCTGTTACTTTCTGTACAGCCCTCGTATATATATATATATATATATATATATATATATATATATATATATATATATATATATATATATATATATATATATATAATAGCTGAGTTTACATTTTCATAAATAGATATCTTAATTATGAGTGATAATCGTGAGGGTTTGCATTTTACTACTTATTATTCTTATCTGCTAAAAGAACAATGTTTAAATTAGTATGCTTTGGTAAATGGAACATTATTTGTGCGATATAAATTGCGTTCAGTTTGGCGTTGTCCTCATTCACTTATTTGCATGTTATCACTATTTGTGAACACACCTACCTCACTTACCTTTTAAGTTTCAAACAAACTATAAAACATCCCAAACAATTAATCAGCACGAATTAGAAAGTTGGTCTCAAAACGAGTAACATAGGTAGCTAAAGTTATGATAGCACCGTATGTTGAAGGAAGAACCATTTTTTACCATTGTTAATTATTATTATTATTAAGACTCTACTATTACTACATCAGAAACCGTGACCAATTACTTGTATTTAGTATGCTTCCACTAATAGCAATTTAAAGGAAATTGAGCATTGTTCATAGTCAATTATAATACGGTATTTATTTCCATTAACGCAATTTGAGTTTTGCAGAAAGGTAATTTCATGTTACTAAATAAAATTAATTGATTTCGTTATACTGAAGTGTTTAAACAATATCATTGTTATTTTCTATAAAATTACCGTATCTACAGAGGATGTTTACTAACTCATATATATAAATAAGGAACGTAATTAATTAAAGAAACCTTGAATGTAAAGGTGTGATGCACAAACTAATTTTATACGTCTGTTTACAGATGACAATGTGTAGAGTAGGTTAAGTACGTGATGCATTACATCGTTTTAAGTGTGACGTTGTAAGTTAACTACTAGTCACGTAATGTATTGAATTAGAAATGAAATGAAATAAAAATTTTAATTAGCAATTGGACAATTTTTTTCCTTGCATGTAGTAATAAAACTAGAAAGCTACACAAATACAGCGGAACCACAAAAAAAAATTCTGTGGGCATAATGTGAAGTAGTTAAATGTTATCTACATAAATGATCTAAAAAATTACATTTAAATGATGGTTTTAATTTTGGGATTGAGTGTGTAGAGTGATGTTAGTGTAGAAACCTGGAGATTAACCACAACATAATTAGTAAATCATTACACCAACATCTCTTAATTGACAAAAAATATGGCTTTATAGTGGATAATTACTTAATTAGTAGTATAATAATTACAGCTTTAAAACTTCCAACAAACTGAAATTAAAATTAGAATTCGAAGAATCGTAACCCCTTTACCCCTATGTAATTGCTACTAAACATGTCAGCGCTATTTCTAAAATAATTTAATACTAGGAGTGCTTTTGAGGAAGCGTCCAAACTTTATTTGTGTTTTAACTGTATCATCCCACACCCATTGAACTGGATTGTTTCTACTTGTGACTAATATCCGATGTGCGTCAAACATGCTCCTTTATGTGTCACATAAATACTTTAAAAATGTAAGTCTGCTAGCAAATATGCCTCGATTTTACATATTCAAGTAAAATTATAATAAATCTAAAATGCAAAGCATAGGTTCTAGGTTTATTAACCACTATGCAAGAATGCCACAGAATATTAATGGCGATTCTAAACAGGTTTAATTAATCCTTTAACATAAGTGTATTATGTGTATACATTAAATTTTCCTAATTTCTACTGAACGCAAACGCACGCTAGTGCCATAGAACATAATCTTTGTTTACTGTGAGCGACCTCTCGTTGTTGGGAAGTTCACATTAAGTCTGATGTTCAAGTACGTACCGTTCACCGAGGGTAAACGTTCACGAACGCGCGTATGTCTTTAAATATGACTCATAGTCTTTGCTCCGATTTAATACTATTACAATATTCTATAAAGAAGTGATATCGTGATATAACTGTTGTAAAATGAAACAAGTAAAAGAATTACCATAGCTTGAAATTTGCCTAGCCGATAGTTGTGCGAGTTCCTGTGGCGACAAGCTCTTTACTTGATATTTCATTCGGCCCAAACACTATCAATTTAGATATTTTTTATCGGGATAGCTCATTTGGCCGCAAAACTGGTGTATAAATATAGATTTTGAGCAACATTCGATCTAAATGCTGACCAGCACTCATTGAGTACAAAATGTGGCTCTTGGTTATTAAAGTAAAGTAAAGTAAGCTATTTTGCCGCGACCAACGAAATTGGTATATCAATCTCGATTTTGGACAAAATTCGGGCCAAATGAACCACTAAATTTAACTTTTGTTTACCAAGCGCATATAAATATAATTTTGAGCAACTTTCAGTCCAAATGTTGATAAACACTCATGCGGTACAGAATCTAGCTCTTAGTCATCGAGACAATCACTTTTGCCACAACTCCAACTAAATTGGTGTATAAATATAAATTTTCATCAATACTCGCCTGAACTTTAAAAGTCATGGATTCTTGGTTATTCCCAATAAATCATGAGACACAATCCTTTGTCAGTAAATTGATGTATCAATATAGATTTTGGACATTTCACTCAAACACCGACAACTGGGTCATCAAGGCAATCCATTTTGCCGCAACCCCAAAGTATTTGGTTTTAAATACAGATTTTGGTCGACGTTCGGCCTCAATGCTGAACAACACTCATGCACCACAATATTTACCTCTTGGTCATCTAGCAATTTTATTTTTCCGTGCCCCAGAAAATTTGATGAATAAATATAGATTTTGCGCGTTACTCGCCTTAACTGTCGCTTTTCTTCAATATTTGAATATGAACACGTTTATAAATACTTTTACATTCAAATTTTCAATATAAAATTTAGTTATTTTACTTAGATTGAATAGTTTTTTATTTGTGAGTATTTTATAATAATTATATCGTTTGAAAATTGTATTAAAATAAGTTGAATCGTTTACGACGGGAAACTGTTGAAATCTATAAACATCCAATTAGCTTTAAAAGACAAAAATAAAATTCCTTGTTAAACACGTGTTGGGATTTGTAATTTAAGACATACAAAACATATCTTAAAAGATATCAAGGTTTTTTGTTGTGAAAATCATAAATTAAATGAAATTGTACTCAACAATTTATTTGTATTTATTGCTCAACCGGTTTGATAATTACGTATCATGTTCAAGAGCTTTTGAAAAAGACGGTGCAAGATTGTTAAATATATTATGTAGATTCACTTCATGATCTTAGAAGAAAAAACAACTAAACACTTCTACCAGAACAAAATTAAAGATCTAGCTTACATATTTTGTGCATCATTCTAAACTTTCAGCAATGAAGATTCAAAGAGATCATTTTATTCGGTCATTAAGCAGTTTTTGGGTTTATAAATTGCGAAGGTTTCTAAAACATCTAATTTTATGTTACAAATTACAAAAATGTAAATATTTAATATTGAAGACGCACACTGACATGCACGCACACACACACGCGCGCGCACACACGCAGCACACACACACACACACAGACACGCACACACACACACACAGACACGCACACACACACACACACACACATACACACACACACACACACACTCGCAAACATACACACACACACACACACACACACACACACACACACATACACACACACACACTCAGTTCTCCAACTCCTACTAGTATACTAGTGATTGCTTATGCGGATGATGTCACGTTGTTAACTAATAATGACGATTTTAAAGCACTGGTTAGTTGTTATCATGTCTAAGCGGAGCAATCGGGGGCAGAATTAAATCTGAAGAAATGTAACGGTTTTTGGGCAGACGCCTGAAAGGACCGAAAGGATAACCCACTTGGCATTACTTGGTCAACCTACATAATACTATTAGGGGTCAAGTTATGGAATGATTCTCATCAAGATTCAATTCAAGCTTTCACGACCTCTCACACGACCTGGACATGTCAAGAATAACGTGGAAAAGAAGATTACCTTCAGTGTCACTTAAGGGCGAAAAACCATTGTGAATCAGTTTACTGCACCAAAACTATCGCACACACTTCATTGCCTACCCATAACGCCTCAACAACAAATTTGTCTACAAAGAAAGATTAATAACTTTAAATGGTAAGGGAAACATTGAGTTTCTCAAAATCATTTGTGTCTTCTCATTCGACAAGGAGGACTAGGAGTTGTTCACATTCCATCAAAAGTAAAAACTCTAAGAATATGGTTAGCAGAAAAGTTAGTAAGTACTAACGTGAAAAAAAATGGCAGATTATTGTTGAACACACTTTAAGAAAAGCAGATTCTCTTGGTTTAACTTAGCAGTGCTTGTTTTTAGAAAAAGGAATACCACAGAAGCATATCGTATCTGATTTTATCATGGAGGTAATTAAAACTACTCGACAGTCGGACCTTAGTGTCAAGAATTTTGACTATTCACAAAATTCCAACATTACTGTCTACGTTATCCCCCCGAACGATTCCACCAATTTTTACAGCGGTTTGGGAACAAGCAGGATTCATTACGAGAAGCGATTTTCGAAATGGTGGTACATGGCTACAAGAATGCTGCTTACTTGAACGCCTACAAACACCGTCTAAAAAGGAATTGATAAACCATTATAGGAGGATTAAAGCTACCTTTAACGAGTGGTTTTTGAACATGACTCAATTATCTCTCGTTTTGGTTTTCAAGTATCAGAATCAGAATCGAGATCACGAATTAAGCTCCCACTCACGGAAAAAGCTACAAAATAAATTCAACTTCAAGACCAGCAGATATTAACCAATTACTGGTCACAAAGTCCCACCATTGGCAGACTATGTTTAATAGTTTAACAACCGTATATATGTATATATGTATATATTCTGGAAGATTAGCTAACTCATGCACTTCAAATGATTGTCAAGGTGACACTTGGGGATGAACTGTAAAACTGATTACCCATGGTTCCTAATGAGGGGGAGACGAAAGATTTTAAGGGTTGATTGGTACACCATTCTATTTACTCTCCCCAAAAATAATAAAATTAACTGTTCTTAAATATAAATGCAAAAAATTACAAATAGTAATAGGTACGTTTCATATTATCCATTACATAATTTGAAATTCTCGGAGTGTGATTTTGTAGGGTGGGGGATATAGGAGGGTGTACTGCTGAGTCCTGAAAATATGGTTTCCGTCAATCGATGGTTGACGTGTTTTACAGTTTGGTCGTAGTTAGCTAACTATGACGGTTGTTTTGTATAAGTAGTTTTGCTTGGATCGCCCAGTATTTACTCGAACGGTACCAGTAGGGCTAATTCTATGCAAAATTTACTTATTATTAACAGTTAAGATGACATTACCCTTACTTCAAAAAGGCGACTTTGCAAAAAGGGGTGTGGTGCAAAGTCTAGCTGGAGGAAGGTCGAGTTAAAATATACCGCAATTTGTGGTTAATGCCAGGGCCTTGCGTGCCTCAATTCTTTGCCCACATTCCACGCAGAATTAGACGATGAAGTGTGCGAAGTTGAAGATGTTCCTGCGACGACAGCAGAGACCGACGGTCATCATGAAACAGAAAGAGACGAATCGTCAGAAGAAGAGAGCGAAAGAGATGTGGCGAGCGGGAGCGAAGAAGAGGGCTAATAATTAACTACATTATTTTATAAATACCCTTCAATAATAATCATACCGTAGCGAAATTAACGCGAAATAAAGGTCTGTGCAAAAATTCAGCTCAGTACTCCAAATTCCCCAATTTCGATTTATTAAGGTCTAACGTGACTGGACTATTTAAAAATTAATTGAGTAACTTTGTACACCAAATTCATAGTTTTAATCAACACTTCATAGATTTAATTTTGAGTTATTATTTGTTTCAATTCTTAGAGGTAGACAGTTTAACCGAAAGTTTTACCCCGAAGTAGGAATATTCGCCCTTAGATTTCACTGAGTAATCCTAACGCACTGTAGATTAAGAAACAAGTGTCTTATTTTGAACTACATAGTAACTGGTTACGTTTATTAATCAAAATTGTCCTTTATTAAATTCATTTTTTGTTTTAGTGCAACCACGTTAAATTAGTACGGTTTAGATACCAGTTGTATTATTAAAATTGGATTAATCTGATTGTGAATAGTTAAAAGCCGTTTTGTAAAATCGGAAACTTATTATTTGATTTCGGTAATTCAAGGTTAAGTTAATTTGCCTAAAATGTGCGCCAGCATAACTTAAAAGATACGCAACGGATTTTAATGACACTTTATATTTACAGTTATTGGTGAAATATCTCTTTTCTATCGAGTTTTGTTAAAATCGGTTCATAGTCAATGATATTGTATAGAGCACGCTCAAGTGCCTTGTGTATGAATAACTCCAAAATTATTCACTTTAATGTAAGAAGTGAAGAGAGCTTTCTTACAGTTTATTCAATTTTGGATAAGCTTTGTTTAGACAGTTTTTGTTGGAGTAATAAATACACATTAAAACGTTTTTTAGCAATTATATCAGCTTAAGTGAAAATACTTTTATTAGGGAATATTTTAGATAACTTTCCTTTATGAAAGTAAGATAACGAATAAGTTTGAAAAAAGGGATTCGATTAATAAAAAAGATGAATACGAATACTAATTTTGAAGAGTCTGTTTTTTAGATTTAATTAGATAACATAATTTATTAGGATTATAATTGTAATATGTCAAAGTTGCAAAATTTTTGCACTCAATTTATGTTTTTGGAACGAATTCTGATGTTTACCCCATACATACTGTAATTTAACTGATATGAAATTACATCCAAAAATAAAAGAAAATGTAACGCCGTAGTTATTTAGATAATTCAACAAAATGTCAGAGAATAAGTCTAGTTCTAGGTGACGCCAATTTAAGCAATTACGTTCGGACGCTATATATATATATATATATATATATATATATATATATATATATATATATATATATATATATATAGAAGAATCACTGGAGAACAGTGATGGTTAAAAGCATTGCTATTTGTATTTAGCCCGCTGCTTGTTGTGCACGCGGTTTGTAGTAATTTTTGAACAATTAAGGTGTTAATCGAGAACTATAAATATATCCAACGATTATTAACAAAATCATTAAACTGTGGGAAAGAAAGGTGGAATTGTACTATTCCACAACAAAGCTCAAAAGAAGGTATTGAGAGAGCCAGGCGCCGAAATCGGCAGAGGAGAGGAGAGGTATGTGTGTATATATATATATATATATATATATATATATATATATATATATATATATAGTATACATATACATGTGTGTGGGTGGGTGGTAGAGTGCGTGCATACGTGCACGCTGTGTGTGTGTGTGTGTGTGTGTGTGTTATTATTATTATTATCTTTATTGCAACTATATGGATTTACATACAATCGGCTTAATGAATTGGTAAGATTTGTTTTATCTAAATAGTAATAATATGCTAAACGTTTTTGCAACAATACCTATGTATTTAAGGTTAAAATATATATTTTCATAATACACTGTTTACACATCGCCAGTATTTAAAATTCTCAATTGTCCCTTTTCCTAAATGCCAGAAGTAATCCTGTATGTCTGTTAATAAAAAGGTTTGGAAGCTTGCGGAGTGGGGAAGGTCCTTTTCATGGCATCTATGGTCAGGTGATATATAGTAAACTTTGATAAATTTATCATGTAATTTGCTACCGTACGAGCGCTTGTAACTTTTCATTCCGCCTAAAAAGGCGGCATCTTCAACAGTATTAATGTTCAACAGCTTCTTTATCATTATTGATACTAAGTCCTAACCTTGTATTGTGTAGGGACATTCAAATATCATGTGGAAGGCGTCACACCTTACTGTTCGGCATTGGAGAGATGAATCAACACTCCTCATTTTAGCGTGATTAAAAAAATTGGACCAGCCAACCGATTTTTTTAAAATCTCCACGCTATTTCAGACACGTGCCTGGTTGTTAAACTATTAAACATAGTCAGCCAATGGGTGGGACTTTGTGACCAGTAATTGGTTAATATCTGCTGGTCTTGAAGTTGAATTTATTTTGCAGCTTTTTCCGTGAGTGGGAGCTTAATTCGTGATCTCGATTCTAATGCTTGAAAACCAAAACGAGAGAGCATAGAGTCATGTTCAATAAACCACTCGTTAAAGGTAGCTTTAATCCTCCTATAATGGTTTATCAATTCCTTTTTAGACGGTGTTTGTAGGCGTTCAAGTAAGCAGCATTCTTGTAGCCATGTACCACCATTTCGAAAATCGCTTCTCGTAATGAATCCTGCTTGTTCCCAAACCGCTGTAAAAATTGGTGGAATCGTTCGGGGGGATAACGTAGACAGTAATGTTGGAATTTTGTGAATAGTCAAAATTCTTGACACTAAGGTCCGACTGTCGAGTAGTTTTAATTACCTCCATGATAAAATCAGATACGATATGCTTCTGTGGTATTCCTTTTTCTAAAAACAAGCACTGCTAAGTTAAACCAAGAGAATCTGCTTTTCTTAAAGTGTGTTCAACAATAATCTGCCATTTTTTTTCACGTTAGTACTTACTAACTTTTCTGCTAACCATATTCTTAGAGTTTTTACTTTTGATGGAATGTGAACAACTCCTAGTCCTCCTTGTCGAATGAGAAGACACAAATGATTTTGAGAAACTCAATGTTTCCCTTACCATTTAAAGTTATTAATCTTTCTTTGTAGACAAATTTGTTGTTGAGGCGTTATGGGTAGGCAATGAAGTGTGTGCGATAGTTTTGGTGCAGTAAACTGATTCACAATGGTTTTTCGCCCTTAAGTGACACTGAAGGTAATCTTCTTTTCCACGCTATTCTTGACATGTCCAGGTCGTGTGAGAGGTCGTGAAAGCTTGAATTGAATCTTGATGATAATCATTTGATAACTTGATCCCTAATAGTTTTATGTGGGTTGACCAAGTAATGCCAAGTGGGTTATCTTTTGGTCCTTTCAGGCGCCTCCCAAAACCGTTACATTTCTTCAGATTTAATTCTGCCCCGACTGCTCCGCTTAGACATGATAACAACTAACTAGTGCTTTAAAATCGTCATTATTAGAAGTTAATAACGTGACATCACTGCGTAAGCACTCACTATTATATTAGTATGCGTTGGAGAACTGCGTGTGTGTTGTGTGTGTGTGTGTGTGTGTGTGTGTGTGTGTGTGTGTTGTGTCCGTGTGTGTGTGTGTGTGTGTGTGTGTGTGTGTGTGTGTGTGTGTGTGCGTGCGTGTGTGCGCGTGTGTGGGTATGTGCGTGTCAGTGTGCGTCTTCAATATTAAATATTTACATTTTTGTAATTTGTAACATAAAATTAGATATTTTGGAAACCTTCGCAATTTATAAACCCAAAAACTGCTTAATGACCGAATAAAATGATCTCTTTGAATCTTCATTGCTGAAAGTTTAGAATGATGCACAAAATATGTAAGCTAGATCTTTAATTTTGTTCTGGTAGAAGTGTTTAGTTGTTTTTTCTTCTAAGATCATGAAGTGAACCTACATAATATATTTAACAACCTTCCACCGTCTTTTTAAAAGCTCTTGTACATGATACGTTATTTTCAAACCGGTTGAGCAATAAATACAAATAAATTGTTGAGTACAATTTCATTTGAAAAACCTTGATATCTTTTAAGATATGTATTGCATGTCTTAAATTACAAATTCAACACGTGTTTAATAAGGTATTTTATTTTTGTCTTTTAAAGCTAATTGGATGTTTATAGATTTCAATAGTTTCCGTCGTAAACGAAGCAGCTTATTTTAATACAATTTCCAAACGATATAATTATTATAAAATACGGATACTCAATAAAAACTATTCAAAATAAATAAATTTTATATTGAAAATTTGAATGTAAACGTATTTATTTATAAACGTGTTCATATTCAAATATTGAAGAAAAGCAACAGTTAAGTCGAGGAACGCAAAATCTATATTTATGCACCAAATTTTCTGGGGCACGGAAAATAAAATTGCTAGATGACCAAGAGGTAAATATTGTGGTGCATGAGTGTTGGTCAGCATTGAGTCCTAACGTCGTCCAAAATCTATATTTAAAACCAAATTCTTTGGGGTTGCGGCAAGATGGATTGCCCTGATGACCCATTTGTCGGTGTTTGAGTGAAATGTCCAAAATCTATATTTATACATCAATTTCCTGACAAAGGATTTCGTCTCATGATTTGTTGTGAACATTTAGACTGCATGTTGCTCAAAATTTATATTGATAGGGTAGATTCGTTGTGGGCGCGATAAAATTAATTTGCTCAATAACCAAGAATCCATGACTTTTAAAGTTCAGGCGAGTGTTGGTGAAAATTTATATGTATACACCAATTTAGTTGGAGTTGTGGCAAAAGTGATTGTTTCGATGACTAAGAGCTAGATTCTGTACCGCATGATATATATATATATATATATATATATATATATATATTATATATATATATATATATATATATATATATATATATATATATTATATAAATGTATGATTTAGAAAATAAGGTAAGTATGAGTTCATAATGATGTTAAGTAACATCAATTGTATATCTAGGTAAAATGACGCCAGAAGGCTGTAGACCGTAAATATGAAATAACTTCAAATTAAATAAGAACAAATATCAGAAATTGGCTTTACAGTGTTGCCCTTTAAAGACGTCTGAATGATTGTAAATGTATGGGATAAATACAATAAAAATATATTTAGAAATAGCGCTGTGATGGCAAAGTGCTGAACTAATTTGTATACAATTTTACGTATTACACGATTTTGGCGTCAACTAGTTTTTCAAAAATCTCAACGTAGGAGTATGGAATGGGACCCATGCTTAGAATGACTATTATAGGATGCTATTGGAATGGCTAATGGCAAATACCAAATTGATGGATGCAAAATGATAGCATTATATATATATATATATATATATATATATATATATATATATATACAGGTGTACCAACCAAGATGCAAAGATAACTCCTTTGGTTTCATAGATATCAAAAAGCTCTCAAACAAAAAGAGTAGAGGAAGCATTATTTAAAATTATTTTGAACTATACAGGATGTTTCAAAATTCAGATATGAATCTAGCTTATGTTTTTTAAATGGGAACCCCTGTATATTATTTCAAATTCAGAAAGCCCACATTTTTCGATTTTTTCAATGTCGGGGTTGAATACATTATACAGGGTATTTGGAAAATATGGATTGTTTGTGTTGAAATTGTACTCATTTCAATGCCCTGTAGAACAATACACTCTGTAGAAATGAATTATCTGTTGGCAGTTGTCTTTCAGAATATTGTCTAGTATCGTTACCACCATTATTTATTTAGCTACTTGGGGTTTGTATACAGGGTGGCTCAAAACTCGGATGTATCATTTTTTCCTTAACTCAAATGGAACACCCTGTATTTTTATTACTATCAAAGTCCTGTGGTACTCCTCTTTAATTTTTGTCAGAGGTTTCCTGTATCTAACGTGAGTAGTTATCGAGATATTTCCAGATATTTGATAAGTTTGATTGTTTATCTGGTCGTCATTGTGTTTGACAGATAAATTTGATAAATTTACTGCTGTTTGAGAAGGATTTGTCCTGAAAATGTGTCGAAACAATACAAATAAATCAATCTAGTGTACTATCTAACCTGTTTACTTGATACTGATAACATTAACTGTAAATATAGAAGAACAACAATAACGAAAGAATAAATAATAAAAAGAAAATAAGAACATTAAATTAATCATATTAGGTGTTCGAAGTGATCTCCACCAACATCAATACAATGTTGAAGTCGATTCTCGAATGCCCTACTCACATTTCGCAATATTGTAAGATCAACACTCTTGAATGCTTCTGTAATTCTGACCTTCATGTTTTCTTTTGTCGTTGTGGGTCATTATACACCACACTCTTTACATAACCCCACAAGAAAAATCCACTTTAGTTAGGTCTGGTGATCGAGCTGGCCAATGTTTAGGTCCTCCATCATGTAGCAGCCACATGCGTTGCCGAATGTCGAGGGGCACTTCTTCAAGAAAAACTGGTAAATGATTTAGAAGAAACTGTAAATAAACAGTACCATTCACCGTTTCTTCAAAAAGTTTGGTCCTATTATACGATTTCCCAAAACTCCACCCCAAACATTCAAGGACCATATCTTGTTTGGCTGTGTGTTCAGCCATCATCAAATTTGAGTTAGATGTCTGGTAATAGTGAAAATTCTGTCGGTTAACTTCTCCATTTTTCGAAAATGTTGCCTCATCCCCAAACAAAACAAAATCAAAGAAAATGGTTCTTCGCGTCGATTTTCGATTTTTCCCATTGACAAAATTCTACTCTGCTTTATAATATAATGACAGGATTCGTTGAACCATACCTCGTAACGCTCAGCAACACTTTGAGTTGGTTGTCTTCCGTTATTGCATGTTTTCCTGCTTCTCTATTGTGATAGTTAACCAATCCGGTATGGTCAAAACGATCCAACAATTTTCTCAAAGTAACTTTACTGGGTTGTCTCCGGTCTGTAAATCTTTCACGATATACTCTTGAGGCCAATAAACAGTTTTGTGCATTCACCAAGTATCCAAATCATGTCTGTCATTTCACGACGGGAAAATTGTTTACCATTCATCTCGTAGTTACTTTTACTTCAACTATATTGAAACAGAGAAATAAATTGAACGAATAACTGAGCGAAACACTATAGTGAAACCTGTCGAACTGACAGATATGTCAAATACAAATCACACATCCGGGTTTTGAGCCACCCTGTATACAAACCCCAAGTAGCTAAATGAATAATGGTGGGTAACGGTACTAGACAATATTCTGAAAGACAACTGGCCAACAGATAATTCATTTCTACAGAGTGTATTGTTCTACAGGGCATTGAAATGAGTACGATTTCAATACAAATCAATTCATATCTTTCCAAATACCCTATATAATGTATTCAACCCCGACATTGAAAAACTCGAAAAATGTAGGCTTTCTGAATTTGAAATATAATATATTTATATATATATATATATATATATATATATATTATGATATTTAATTTTTTTATAATTTACTATTTTTAGTGAACCACCATGTATTAAATTAATTACATCACGTTGTGCGCATGCGATCTGAATTTGTGTTATATGCTCATGATTAAACCACCTTAAAATTACTTTACTTTTGGTAAGTATCTTTCTTTTTATAATAATAATTCAACATAAATGCAATACATGGTTTATTTCCAGACCAGCATGTAAATTAGTAATATCCTTTACACAAATGTACATAAATAATACACAATGATAATCAACATAACCACAAATAAATATGTATAGAATTCACAGACTTACATAATTTCTTTGCTTCTTTTAGCTGCTCCCAACTACGATGTTGATGTACCAACGTCCATATCGGCAGTAGTTTGAATTCCATACATTCAGCTTACTGATTGTTTATATCCAAATCAGAAATTATTTTCCATGTAAAAAATTGTCAAGATTGTCAAGATTGTCAAGATCGTCAAGATCGTCAAGATCGTCAAGATCGTTAAGATTGTCAAGATCGTCAAGATCGTCAAGATCGTCATGATCGTCAAGATCGTCAAGATCGTCAAGATCGTCAAGATCGTCAAGATCGTCCAGATCGTCAAGATCGCCAAGATCGTCAAGATCGTCAAGATCGTCAAGATCGTCAAGATCGTCAAGATCGTCAAGATCGTCAAGATCGTCAAGATCGTCAAGATGTCAAGATCGTCAAGTTCGTCAAGTTCGTGAAAATCGTCAAGATCGTCAAGATCGTCAAGATCGTCAAGATCGTCAAGATTGTCAAGATCGTCAAGATCGTCAAGATCGTCAAGATCGTCAAGATCGTCAAGATCGTCAAGATCGTCAAGATCGTCAAGATCGTCAAGATCGTCAAGATCGTCAAGATCGTCAAGATCGTCAAGATCGTCAAGATCGTCAAGATCGTCAAGATCGTTAAGATTGTCAAGATTGTCAAGATTTGCTTTTTCTGGCTTATATAGCTTCTGAAAATTTCTAAATTACCTAAGTGATATTGCCAATAGAAACATAAGATTGCTTTAATTCTATTGGTTAAACAATTTTCTAAAATTTGTAAAATCTTTACTCATAACTTTCTTATATATGTACCGATCTTAAAACTAAAAGCATTTTCGATTCTACACAATTTTTTCTTTCACTAGGTACTTTCGCTATATGTCCTTGCCTTTTTACAAATTAAATATTTTACATTTGTACATGGTTATATATCTATATATATATATATATATATATATATATATATATATATATATATATATATATATTTAATTTTAAGCAACCTGCGCTTTACATATATGTTAATTTAATTCCATCGAACTCACTTTATGTGTATATAAATCTTTAACTTGGTCTAATATATGCTCTAAACAGTGATATATATCTTATTATGTATATGTATATATATATATATATATATATATATATATATATATATATACATATATGTGTGTGTGTGTGTGTGTGTGTGTGTGTGTGTGTGTGTGTGTGTGTGTGTATGTATTATATATATATATATATATATATATATATATATATATCATCTCAATATATTTATATAAATAACAAACAATCATCTCTTAATCTATATAAAAACACATAACTTAGCGCGAAATTTGAATTTCTCCTGCATCCGTTACAAACACTGGGTTCGTGCCTATAAGTCTATATCGGGTGTATATCAATTTTAACCTTCATAGAAATGTAATAATTAAAACATGTTTAACCTAAGATTTATTTAAAAAGATCACTAATAAATGACTGTATCGTTTATGTAAGGTCTTCAACCGCTAAATAACTAATTAACTTACTAATAAAGCGAGCACAAGAATAAGAGAAAGTACGATCATATAATCTTGCACTTTAACCACCAGCCTTATTTCAAGCGTTAAGAATAAATAAACGATACAGATCATTAGTAATATGTTAAAAATATGTTAAATTTAAACTAAATAATAAATAATAAATTAAGAAAGTAGTAGAAAAAACATAAAACTCAATTGTTCTTTTAAGTAAAATTATTGGGAATGAAATAATTGATTGAAATATTACGAATTAAAATGCAGAAACACTTATCTGTATTGGGTTCTTCTTGCAGTAGTTATGCGATGTAGAGGATTATGGAAATTCCCAAGAATGTTAGCCAGCTCTTAATTCAACTATATCGGTAGTATTTAAGTAAAATTATTCGTAGACCTTTTTCAAAGTTAATCCTCTATCTACTAGCGCGCTTCCTGGTAAAATATTGAACTTGACCTTGTTCGATTGGAATCCTTCGAAAACACATATGCTAATGGTGGATTTCCCGTGTTTTCCAAAATTCCGGTAGCCTAAAATTCTACTGCCTCGTATGAAATACAATATGCGAATATAAGTAGTATCAAAAAAAAAAGTCAAAAGATTGTTATAACTTTTAGGTAATTAGAAAAATTTAACTTACACCTCGTTAAGATGGGCTTCAGAATAAAAAAAAATTAATTAAAATTTACCAAACTCTCACTAATCATAGCCGAATTTCAAAGTAAATTGTAATACAGGCAAACTCAGCGTTCAACTTCAAAGAGTATGCGTGTAGAAAATTTCGAAAAATAAACAGATGAATTAGGTGTAAATAAATCGTTACAACATCTGATTCCACCCGAAGCTAGGTTTGGTTTAGGGTTTTGGTTATTTCTTGTTGGAGTGTGAGTCTTTCGTTGTTCAGGGCAAGGGAAGCATTACTGTCCGCCAGGTTGGGAAATATATCTTCGTGGTGGTTAAGGTGGAAGAGGACTGCTTGTGTTTTGGTACAATTGAAGGAGACTCTCTACCGGTTGCCTCAGTTGAAAAAGTTCCGAAGGGTTTTGGATATGAGGCAGAAGGCCGTTCCGCTGTTACGATGCACTGCGCAGACAGCAGTGTCATCCGTAAACTGCGCAACGACTACTTCTGGTTGTGTCACATCGGGAATATCGGAAGCGAGCATCGTGTAAAAGATCGGAGCTGAAGCAAAACCTTGCGGAACCCTTGCTGTGGGTTAAAATGAATCAGAGAAGGTGTTGCCTACTTTGACTCAAACTGACTAATTAGTCAGGTACGAGAGCAGAAGTTTGAAGAGGGATCGGGGATGTTAAGGTTATAGATCTTGTGAAGGAAACCGGCGTGCCAGACCCTGACAGATGCTTGCTTAATATCCAGAAACAACCAGATTGCAGTGCTTATGATTGAATGCTCTGGTGGTCTCTGTAAGCAGTTTCAGCAAGGGATCACATAGTCGCCTGGCTAGAATTTGCACAAAGTATTTTCCGAGACAGCTTAAGAGGGAAATGGGTGTGGTAAGGTCGGTGTGCGGTTTGGTTATCATTACGGTGGAGACCGATTTCCATTCCATCGGGAAGTGGGATAGTATTAAACATTTGTTGATGTTCCAATACTGTTTGAACCCGTTACAGCACCAACTTTGAAGAGAAAAAGTATTTGGATGAGATATTAAATTTTGTGTGTTCTATTACTTTAGTTTCTTACACTTTTGTGCAGCGAGTGAGTTTATTTTTATTCTAATTAGGTAGGAAGTTGTGGTTAGGATGATGACCATGTGGTTTTGAAATTGAAGGCCTTTGAACCGGTATATTTAATTAGTTTGATATTAATTATGTATGTCTGAATGAAGTAGCAATAAGTTAGGTGTATTGGGATGATAATGAAAAGGACCTGGGCTAGTATCGCAGAATGTATTAAGGGGAAATGGAGTATCGGATTTAATTATGATAATACTCAGGTAGGGATTAGGTACTGGGTGGATTCGAGAGGGTGCCCTTAAGGATTAGAACTACCGATAGACGGTATTGGGGTACAATTAGGTACAGGGAAAATGGTATTCGGGGCCTTAACTGCCGGCAATGATTACAGGGGTTTCTCGGTTTCAAGGGGGTTGGTTTGAGTGGAGGTAGTTAAATATTCGGGGCAAGCCCTCTGTCGAAATAACAACATCGTTTGGAATAATTCAAACGCCCACCTCGGTGCAAAATACAGCCAAGATGTTAGTTTGAATTATAATACTGTTCTCTTTTGTTGAGGGTGGTTGTATCCAAGAACGGGCAGATTCTGCGGTTCGCAATACTTAGTAATATAGGGCGTCGCCTCCGGCAAACTAATTATCACGTCCCTTAGGCCCGTTTATGTACCGGACTCGGTACTAGTAGCAGGTTTTACACAAAAGTGTCTCCGAAGAGGGTGATTATAATAGTAAGGGATTAAGGGATGTAAGTGGTGGCTGGTGGAGGTGTGTAAAGGGGTGGCGGGTTTGGTTATTTCATTCAGGATGTTGGTATGTTCTGGCAGGACAGGTAAATCAGAGTTCGGTATAATTCATGTTATAATGTACAGAGCAACGGAGAGGTAATAATAATTGAATAATATGTAAGGTGGTCGGGTATTTATAGTAAAATTCTGGAGAGTGGGCATACGAATGGACAACTGATATCATTTATGAATAATGATAATACAGTTGTGGAAATAACTAGGAAATAAGGTTTGATAGGACTTTTGTACTAGGATAGGAAATTTATATAAAGGATTCGCAGGATCATTACGAACTTACTCAATTGAATTATTGATCAATGTATGAGCTTGATCAACATTCAGTAATTAACAACCAGTAATACCTTTTATTTTACTGTAGTTTACCCCGTTTTGTTCATCTTCAAGCCATCCTTATTTTATAGTGGTTTAGATCTTTTATATAAAGATATTTTTGTTTTTAATGACAGTCATTAATAATTGGCTTTCTTTAAATACCTCGTAAAGTTGCGGAACCCTAAAATAAATTTATAGCTACTTCTTTGCTACAAAATCATGATAGGATTGGTTAAATGTTTTATTAAAATAGAAATCTGTAATGTTTTTAAATGCTGATAATACTAACTACCGATCAATTGCAGGAAGGTTATTTTGAACATGATCGTAAAATTACTGCTGCTGAAACAGATAAATTTGTACGAGATCACAAAATCTTACACATATTTGCCGAGACATTAAAAAACACAATTGATGTAGATCGACTCTACACCATTGAACTTTGAAGAAAATCTATTGAAGTTACCATTTACATCATGTACTTTCACGTAATGATTGAATAGAGGATGTACACACTTCTTATGAAAGTGTAATGTCACAGTAAAGTAAAATTGCATGTATTTGTACACACAGTGCATAGTTGTGTGATGACTGAACAGTATATTTACCTTCTGCTTTGGTTTATACCTCAATTATTCCTATTTATATTTTTTGTTGTTTATCAAGCCAATAAGCACTACTTTATAAGTCTGCCACCATTTGTAATTTGATTTGAATAAATGTTATATTAAGTTTAAACTTTAAAGTTTAATGTCTGGTTCTGTAACATTTACAATATATTGGAAATAATTTGTTTACTTGTTCGTCAAAGCTACACAGACACATAAATCTATCACATCAAATATGTTTAATAAAACGTGAAAAATAAACGAGCTGTAATTTTTTAATGGGAATTAACTCGATGTATAATTAGAGTTTGATTTTTTTCCATAGGCTTATACTGAACATTTTTCTAACACGCTCTACTTTTAGAAATTATACAGGAAATACATAATCAATCGAAACGAAGAAACATTAAAATACAATAAATTAAAATGATTTAATTTAAAAATTGAAAGTTTTACTTAAGAATTAAAATCATAAAATTTGTTTTGAATAAATTTCTTTGTTTATGTATTTACGTATTAATATGTTTTTAGACATTTCGTGTTGTAAAGTACAATTAAACTCACAAAAGCAAAAACATCATTTACTCAACATTAACCTTGAATTACATGCTAATTACGTAAAAATGTTAAATCTCAAACAATGTGGTTATATCACATTATTTTTCTATTGTCTTAAAATGAATGAAAAACATAAAAATTCTCATTATTGTATTCTTGATATGGTATTTGTGTTAATAAATTGATGACATATAACTAGAGTATTTGTAGAATTTTGTTTTCCATAACGCAATTAGTCTAAATATCCAATTTACCTATATTAAAGAATTTATATGGTTTGCAAATTAATTAGCACTTCCAGATATAATTACGTCTCTCACGCCTATTATAAACTGCATATTTTAACAAATAATTAACCTAAGTAAGTGTATTTGCGTGTAGTTACAATGAGGTCAATTTTAGCTTAGAAACAACAAAATGTTGGCTTTATGTCTACAGCCCCGCATTTGGTAATAGATACATTAGAATTTAAGCTTTGTACTTTGTACATATTATGTTACATATTATGTTCTTATAATTATTTCGCTTTTATGAAAATATGAAAACGCAAACTTTCAAGATCATTATTCATGATTCAAGAGTAGAATGGCCCCAGCTGAGGATGTGACGTCATCAGCGGTGAGGAGGCCACGCCCACATGGTCGTGCCCATTTCCCACCAATGGCTTCTTTTCGGTATTTAGCTAATTAAGGCCTTTTTGGAGGTCTTAATTAAGGCAAAAATACCATCAAGGGTTGAAAATTCCGTCTAGGGGTTGAAAAACGCCCCCGAAAAGAATCCATGGGGGTGGTAAATGGGCACGACCACATGGGCGTGACCTTCCCCACCACTGATGACGTCACATCCTCAGCGGAACTCCTACTTTCAAGTACTTATCTTTCAGGTTTGTAACCATGCATTTTTATTTATTTTTTATACAAATTTAAACGTATCAATAACAATTATCGTCATCGGTAAGTATTGCTTATTAAAATTAAATTGTCAAATAAATGTATGAAATATGAAGTTGGCATTAATGCGGGCGTGCGATAGGGATTAGTAGTGCCCGGATTTCTAAGGCAAATGCAATTTTTTTCTACACCTTTAAAAGTAAGCAGCAGTGTTACATCTTGTAAAGTACGCATTGATAAAGCTATTAAACTATCCTTGCTAGGCTATTACGAATCAGATAGCTTATTTTATGATTCTCTATTAAACCTGCATGTTTCACTCAAAAGGCTAATTTTTTCCATACTTTACTCCGTGGGATTGAGGTAGGGTGCAAGTAGGGGCTTATGATGTTATTTTTAAATTTTAAATAAATGTAAACATCTTCACACTCGTGCACTCACAGCACAGAATTTCAGGAAATTCTGACAAATTACGATTCTTACACAGTTTACAAACATGATTCATATTTCGATACCTTCAGCGAAAACGGCAAAATCTTGTTTTGTTTAGTAGTGGCTCTACGAATAAAAAATATGATGCTGTGCAACATAAAGAGAGGGTTAGGAGTAAATCCAAGTTAACTCAGCAATTAATTACGGGCAGTGTAGGTGAACAATCGAGTTCAAGTGATCCGTTTTTAAAGACTTGTGTTTAGAGTTAGTGAGTTGTGACATTCTGCAGTGGAAATTGAATAACGTGGGGCTTAGACAATTTTTGGACAAGTACACAAACAAAAAGGTGCCTCACGAATCTACATTGCGCAAGAGGTGTTTGCAACAGTGCTTTCACGATGTAATTTGTGAGATTTGAGATCAACTGAAACACGAATATATTTGGATTTCAATTGATGAACCCACCCAAGCGGCGGGGCAGTGCATATGCAGTGCGGTAGTAGAAGCTTTGGAAGCAGGTAGCCGATCGTGGATCGTGTGAATCATTCGACTGTGGCAAAATTCTTTAATCACTCCCTTGCATTTTTGTGACATGGGGTCCGGTACCACTATATACTGTTGTTTCTTAGCGATGCTGTCCCATATATTGTTAAAGCAGGGTCTGGCTTAAAAGTGCTTTACCCTAAATTAGTTCACGTGAAATGTCTTGCTCACGGGTTGCATCGTGTCGCGGAAACAATTATGAGCCAGTATAAAGATGTCGATCTTCTCGTTCCATGCGTTAAGAAAGTGTTTATAACATCCGCCTTTCGAATTCAAATATTTCAGGAACTGGCTCCAAACATATATTTACCACCTCAGCCCATTTTAACTCGATGGGGAGCATGGTTGCAAACTCTGTCGTACTACGCGGACCATTCCAGTGAACTCAAAACGGTATTAAGTTCCTTAAATGCAGAAGACGCTGCCAGCATTGAAACAGCGCAAGAATGCTTTGTCAAAAGGGCATTCAAGAAAATATACTCGGCAACGTATTATTGAAAAATTCCAGGTACAAAATACTGAGCCAAATTTCTAAAAAACTTTCTGGTGACAGCATTGTGCTTGAAGAGGAATACACGGACGAAGAGCTGTGGTGCTTTTTACATACACCTGTGACGTCACGTGATGTTGAAACAACATTTTCGATGTACAAACCCTTTTTTAATAAATAATACTTTAGTAAGCTTGAATAAAGTTATTGTGTATTATGCTTATTTGGCGCTTATTTTTTGTGTTTTACGTGCTTATTTCCCTGTTTGATTGGCATACAATTCCGGGCACTGGTTCTAAGTATGAATGGCTCAGATCTTAAGATTTCCTACACTATTGCAATGTTGGGAACGACTGTATCTTCAAATCTATCATCTTCTATCAGCTACTAAAGCAGCTGATCGTAAAATACGCTTTTTGTACAGATTTATGCAGTACTTTTCCTCCTGACAACTCTTTCTGCTATGCAAGACCCAAATTTGACCTCATTTAAAATATAGTTCTCATCTTTGCTAGGCTAAGCTTAATAAAAATAATAACATTTATTGCCCAACAGAATAATTCCATTATGGGTACCCTTTAATGGAATAAGAAAAGAAACCTAGAGGATGGAAACGTTTAAGTTATCACGGTTCGCGACAATAATAAAACAGATTTGATAAATAAATATTAAATGACAAAGAAATAACTATAACTCGGAAAGCTTAAAAAAAATAATTGAATCATTTGGTCGCTAATAAATAACAGCAAGTCCGGTGAGTGGCGGGGAGCCAGGAATCGCGTAGGGAGAAATGGTTGAAACGTGGTGTGATTGAAGGGTATGTAAGAGAAAAATGTACATGTATATATGTACATTTAGATATTCATACAGTAAGTATACGACCTTTTATTTATATCTTTCTTGACTGTCTATATTTCTACTTCTTATTCCCTTACATGTCGTGGCAGTAGACAAATAGCTGCCCGGTAGTAGGACGATACCGTTAGTAGGGAATGCTACATCGTCCGGAGCACGATTTGACCAGTAACCGGTCTGCTCGCTATGGTTGTACTCAAGAAAACAATACAATTGCCTCAGATCGACCTGACTACAAGGGGCGGTCAAGGTCGAAATAGGCAGGCCACGTTGCCGACGACTGTGCAAGGAATGAATGGCAAATCGGTACGTGGAATGTCATTGGTATGCATGGTAAAGAATTTGAAATTGCGAATGTAATGTACGAAAGACACCTTGATATTCTGTGTGTATCGGAGACAAAGCGCAAAGGAAAGGATGCTGTGGAGAAGGAGGATGGCAGCCTAGCACTGTGTCAGGAGTTGAGATTGAAGTGCATGGCGCAAAAGGAGTTGGGTGATCATAAGTGAAAGAGCGAAAAGATGTGTTAAACAGTACGAATTGGTATCTCCCGGGTAATATGGGTTAGAATGAAAGTGATGCTATGTACCGGTGAATAGGTGAATAGAGAAAGAGACCAGGTGGTGAGAACTTCTGGAATGAAGTATAGAACGTGTTGAACGTATGTAAGCCAAATGAAAGAGTGATGATAGTGGGAGATATGAACGGATGGGTGGGTGTACAGTGAACACGTTCTAGGAAAGTTCGGAGACCAAAGAGTCAATGAGAATGGTGAACACCTGCTGAACATCTGTGTGGAGAGAAGCCTGTTTGTATCCAATACGTTGTTTAAACATAAAATGTGCATATGTATACATGGCAAAGAGGTGAATCTAAAAGTATGATAGACTTGATAGTGTATGATGAACGGCTTAGAAACCTGGTGGAGTGTGGATCGGACCACTTTTGGTTGTATCGAGAGTGTGTTTAGGGCAAAAGTGGGTCTGGAGAAGGAAAGCAAACTGGTACGAACGTCCAGAATTAGGGTTGACAAACTAGTAGATAATGGTGCGAGAATGAAATACGCAGATGCTGTGAGTAAAGAGTTGAATGTGAATGAAACAGTGTGTAACGAACAAACAAAAGACACTGACGTTGAAAGTGCATGAATAAGCTTGAAAAATTGTATTGTCAGTAGTGCCGTGCGGATATGTGGAAGAGGCGACTGTAGGTAGACAGAAAAAGGTGCTTGCTGGAATGAATCGGTAAAAAGGCAGTATGTAAGAAAAAATATGCGTACATGGCAATCATTGCTGCAAAAAATGAGACTGACAAAAAGCGATTGTATTAGGTGTACAGATTAAGAAACAAAAAAGCGAATGAGGCAGTGAGAATAAGTAAAGAGGAAGTGATGGTTGTGGAAGGAGAGAAAATCCAGAATGATCTTGAGGGAAACAAAAACTCTTCTGGAAATGGGTCAAAAATACAAAACGTGGCCCAAAACAGAACGCTGCAGGAGTGATGAATATGAGCAACGAAATAGTATGGACGATTGTGAAGTGAGGAAATGCTGGCAAGAATATTTCGGAAAGCTGTACAGTAGTGAGGAAAGTAAGACTGAAGGGTTAAATAAGGAGAATATAGAAGGAATGATGAATGAAGCTGAGAAGGATATTGGGATAAATGAGGTACGGAAACCGTTGGAACGTTGAAAAACGGCGATGGAGCAGGCGTAGATGAAAGCACTGATGAAATGTTAAAGTATGGTGGTGCAAAGCTTATACGAAGATTGTGTGAATTATTCAATGTATGCCTTATGTGTGGAAACGTGCCGAGGGATTAGAAGAGCGTGATCATTGTATCACTGTATAAGGGCAAGGGGAACAAGAGTGAGTGCAAGAACTACAGAGGAACAAGCTTGCTCACCGCGCCTGGTAAAGTATTTGGAAGAATACTGATTGATAGGGTACGAAAAACTACACAAACTAAGATTTGGGGTGTGCAGGGTCGATGCGTCGATCAGACGGTTGCTCTCCAGCAGATGATCGAAAAGTGTTTAAAGGTAAAAAGGAAGTTGTACTGTGCGTTTGTAGATCTGGAGAAAGCATACGACAGACTGAATAGGGAGAAGCTGTGGGAAATATTAAATGAATATGGCGTAAATAAAGGTCTAATAAATGGAATGAGGGCAGTATACAACGGTAGTCGGGCACAAGTTTGGGTTAGAGGAGGTGTGACTTTAATATTGAGCAAGGAATGCAACAAGGCTGCGTGATGTTACCGTGGTTGTTCAATGCATACATGAATAAATGTGTTAGACAAGCATGTACCGATACAAATAGTGTAATGGTTGGTGACGTAAATATACGACTTCTGGTGTATGCAGATGACACAGCCTTATTAAGTGACAGTGCGGATCAGCTGCAGACCGCTCTGAGGAAGTTTGATACAGTCTGTGAGAGCATGGACCTAAAGGTAAACGTGAACAAAACTAAGATTGTGGTGTTCAATCGGGAAGGTGTAAAGGAGAGTAGAGTATTTACTCTGCAAGATGAAATTGTGGAGCAAGTGGGCGAGCTGGTATATCTAAGTAGAATGTTTACTGCAGATGGTTCAATTGAGGGCAAGTTTGAACGAGGGTCAACGCTGGAAGGAAAGTGATTGGAAGTATGTGGACGATAATGAGAAAGGAGAGCATGAGCCTAGCTGCGCAACGAGCAATCTATAATGGCGTGTTCGTCCCGTCAGTACTGTATGGAAGTGAGACATGGGTATATCAACAAAAGCACGTTGGTATGAGATTCCTGAGAAGCGCATGTGGTAAAACGAGAAGGGACAAGATAGAAAGTGAATGCATAATGACGGAGTGTGGCGAGGAAAATACGATGATGGATAGATACAAAAGTAGTAAATTACGTTGGTTTGGTCACATTGAGAGAATGAACAACGCAAGATTAACTAAACAAATATATGTGGGTGAGGTTAGAGGAAAGGCCGGGTCTGGTAGACCGCGTAAAACTTGGCTGAATGTAGTAGAATGTATGATAAAGGAAAGAAAGGTAAGGAGTTTTAAAAATAAAAGGGCATGTCAGAGACAATGTATGAATCTTGTGAAATCTAGGGAGGAAGTTGTGATCAAACGTTATACCTAAATTAGTGACCTCATTATAGCGGCTAAGAAGACGATTTTCACACATACACTGGTATTTTATTGGATGATTTTTTTTTAAATGTTACTACCTTGCACTTTGCAGCATTAAGATATATACTATTTTTAGCACACCAACTGTGTATATTTTCAATCTGCAATTGCAGCTGTCATTAAAAGTCTTAACCAAGCAACAGATTTTTAAATCGTTAGCAAATAATAATTTTTCAGCGTGCAGGTTAGATGTTGGTCGTTAACAGGTAGAAGAAAAAGTAAAGGGCCCTGTGGAGCACCTGAGGAAGCAACGAAATCACTAGAATAATGATTGTTAAACGACACATACTGGGTTCGGCACTTCAAATATGACGTGAAAGGCTTTAACAATGGCGCGTTAAAACCAAACGTTTTAAGTTTTGAAATGATAATACTGTGGTCTACTTGATCAAACGCGTTTGTAAAGTCAGTATAAATTGTATCTCCTTGACCTTGATTATGAATAACTTTGCAGTATATTGAGTGAAATACAACAGATTAGTGAGCGTAGATCTGTTCGACATAAAACCATGGTGCCACGAAGAAATATAGTTGCGGACTTCTGGATAAATTATAGCATGCAAGGTGATTTCAAATATTTTTGCAAAATTGGAAATAATACTGGTGGGTCGATAATTGGTAATGAGTGTGGGATCTCCAGATTTTAGAATTGGACATGGACGTGCTGTTTTTCATACATTTGGGAAAGTGGAAGTTTTTATCGCGAGATTAAAGATTAACAGTAACAGTTTAATTAGTGCCATACGACGATCTTTTGTCTGGAAGCTGGGGATGAGATACGGACCTACAGCCATTTTGTTACTAAGTTTATTTAACGCGGTTAATATTTGAACCTCAAATACATTGCTGAAATGAATGGATGGTAGATTGTTAGAATAATAAACCGAAGAAATTGTAGAAGGTGCCTGATAAACGCTACTGAAGTGCTTGGCAAAAGCATTGACAATCATATCCGGGGTATCGCATAAAATGTTATTGTGATACATCTTACTCTCAATACGAGTATTGACTTTCTTTTTTTGAATAAAATCCAGAATTGCTTAACGTCAATTTTAAAACAATTTACATTTGAGGTGTAACTTTTATATAAAGTGGTTATTTGAGCCGTAACATGCGAAGGTAAACGATGAAAGTTTTTATAATTAGCAATTGATTTATTTTTTTTATATCACTGAAAGTAGTAATACATTAACATCAACAATATCATTAAGAAAGGGTCGGTCAGTTTTGAGAAGAACGTTATAGTAATTAGGATAATCAGCATTTGGGCTTGTAGTGTCCCAAGAGGTACACTATCTTTTAAGTGTAATTTGAAATTATTCGCAATAATGCAAATTCAAGAACAAAACAATCGCTAAGGGATGTATTTTGACTTTACTGACAATAATGCTACTACTACTCAAATTAACTGCTTTCCTTACATTGACTTTCCTGGCAATAATTAAGACATTCGAATTTAATATTTAATAACTCGCAAGCCTCAAATCTGATCTAAAGAATTGGCCGTCTAGTGGCAAGCTACGCCGTGTTATATGAATGAGATAGGATTTGATGAGGTTAAGTGTTGCGTCATGTGGGACAGGTAAACAATGAAACTACTCAAACTAGAATTAACGAGCATTGCGCAATTATGGTTCAACCCGTACACCAATAAGTCAAATAACAAAAAAAAATGTAAGGGTTCCATATGCAACAAAACACCATTAAATCGGGTTAAAGTGTGTTCAAAATTATAAGAGTAAGGAAAAAAATAATAAAAACCAGTTTAGCTACACATAAACACAAACAAAAAATAAACGGTGAAATGACACCCACAATTGTGTCTTAAATAAATAAGAATAAAAACTGTAACACAAAGGATGTGGCCCTATACAACCAATCATGCCGGTCTTTAAGTAAATAAGCAAATAAGAAAATAATAACGCAGATTACGGTACGTATAAAATATAACAGACTGTAAAATTAAACAGGTAAAATAAGGTAACTGAAATGCAGTTTAACTACACTTAGACAAGAATAAAAAAATAGGCAACGAATTTACACATGCACAAGTGTATAGCAAATAATAGAAGCACAAAATACATAGGTACAATTACAATAAATTACATATAAAGAGAAATTAGTTCGTAGACAAACAAGACATTAAAAAAACAAAGCCTTGCAAGGGTAAAGTGCAAATAAATTATAACAAAGTGACCAATAGCTTACCCGCAAGTTTGAGTGACTATGTTAAAAAATACAGCATCCCTTTCTCAGCTTACACATTCAGCTATATAAAACAATAAGAACGGGTTCGTTTAACAGTAAAGATAGAATTTAAGGTGTTTTTAATGTCATCTGGACCCGTGTCTGTAACCCCCGGTCTCGTTTATAAGGTATTAACGGAGGTCTGCCGTGCCACGTTTATCCACGCATTATTTCCTCTACACAAATATTAATAAACAGTCAACAATGTAAATTCATACTAGCAATGAGGAGGACACGGCACTGTCTGAAGCTGACTACCTTTATTTTAACAGATTTCAGCCTACTGAGCCTGCGTGCGTAATTAATTAAATACTTCTTGCAAGGCAATGATTGATTTTTAATAGGTTACATAGGCTTGTTGAATTGTTTGCTGTGAGCTTAATTTACATTAAAATGCCTACTTACATTTGAATATAATCCTTTAATTAATCACTTATCGATCAATATTTAACGGGTTAAGATACGCCGTTTAAAGATATTATAGATATATTGCTTACACGCCCGCTTATTGCAACCGGAATTTTTCGATACGTTTATTTATATTACCACTTTAATGCTGTGAAAATCTTACATGAAAAACCAACACACAAAAGAAAAAAACAAAATTCGCGGGTTCAGCTTTACTAAAATGTACACGCTAAAATATTTATAGACAGAACGGTTTACAATTAGGGTTTGTAATTAAACAACCAGATCGATCCGACCTGAATCGAACTCTAACTGCAACTGCCGTTTTTACTTCCCAAATCCACTTTTTAAAAGTTAAAAAAAACAAGAAACATTTCAAAGTCACAAACAAAGACGTCTTTTGATTTGCGGTATGTTCCGACGTAATTAATTATTAAACAAGCGACGTTATTACGTCAAGAATATGTGTATAGAAATTTTCAACGATTCGTCACAGTCTTTCGGTGAATGCAGTTTCGAGCGGACACCTGTTTTCTACCCCAACATATGTTTTCGTTTTTTTTTCAACCCTTAGTTATATACATTCAAATATTTCTGACATAAAATAAATAAACTAAATATCCCGAAAAACATTATCAAATTACGACTTATTACCATCATATTAAAACCCCTTAATTATCTTTTCTATCGATAACAGTTTTTTCAGTACCCAATGTAGATAAGACTAGATCAAGCAGGCAATTTTGCACTTTAGTGATTGAGTTATATTGAGATAAGTTTAAAAAATGTATTTGATACTCTACACTTATTGTCATTTCTACACGGATTAGTAATAGTAGGAATATTGAAATTCCTAGGCTAGTGCCTTTTTGGAATCTTTAGATAGTAATAATTATTTGTTGGTTTTAGGTGATATTAATATAGATTTGAAACCAATATATCAAAGCAGTACTCACTCAGGCAGTGATGCAAGTCAGTATCTAATGATGATGGCATCCCTGGGGTACAAAAATTATGGTGACAAGACATGTCGTAACGCGACAATTGTAACCCACAAATGGTAACGGAAATTCGTAACGCCGTCAATTCGTAACGCGACACTTCAACATCGACAGTTCGAACACAACTATTCGTAACGGTATAATCCGTAACGTCAAGATTGAATGATTTTGTTTATTTTGTTAACGTGGAAAGCAATTTATAGTTGCAATTGAATTTACGTTTATCAATTTAACGGACCAACATCAGGATAAACATTTTAACTATTTCATATGTTGTGGAAAAATAAATTTTGAAAATTGTATCTTAAAATAAATATAATCTACCTGTAACAGAAATGTAATTAAAGTTTGTCCCTTTAATGTTCTTTAAATTGCCATATACGTAGATAAAGTAATAACAATGTAATAAGTGAATTCTTTAAACCGATGACAATCTTTAAAATTCAACTTTCTAAGTAAACATTCTGTAAATGAGAGTATGGAATTAGATTACCAATTATTATAATAAGTTCTGATTGGTTATAGCTAATTTGTTTAAAAAAGTGGTCTTGAAAAAATATTTTTAGTGTAGGAAAGTATACAAAGTATAAATGCGTTTTTTGTAAATGCAGTAATTCTAAACTTCTAAAAAAACTAAATGTTGGCGTTACGAATTATACCATTACGGATAGTTGTGGTTACTAACTGTCGATGTACGAAGTGTCGCCGTTACGAATTATCGGCGTTAGAATTGTCTTACCATTTGTTTACCAACTGTCGCGTTACGGTATGTCATGGATAAAAATTATATTACAGAGAATACAAAGATTAAACGATTCAACTTGCACTGATCAATTCTGTAAAGATGTTGATGATAAACGGAGGCGATATTGCATTAAACTTATCTGACCACAGTTATGCAATAAATTATTATATGTCCTAGAACTGAACGGGTATCGGATTAACAAGGAATTGTCAATATGGTTCTATGTGCTTGAAACCGCCTTAATGCTTTGCTGTCTCGTACTTATTGTACGTGACAAAGAAAGATGGATATATTATGAATAATGCCTCTATTTCTGCCGAACAAAAGCGTTTGCAACTTTCACATAATGACAAGGCAATAAGAATCAGATGCAGGTAGAATAGAAATTAATAGGTATAATAAAATGCCAGTGGTTCTCAACACTGCTTTAACATTATATAATTTGTGAAGAAATGCAACTTTTGTATAATAAAATAATAATCGATTACTAATTACCTATAAGTAATTTCAATTGACACCTTTCACTTATACTTATAACAACAATAACAAATACATTTTATTATAGTTAGTAAATATTAATTAAATTACAAAGATATACTTTTATAATTAAATGTAAAAATTATAATTGTCATTCGGCTTCAGATTCATCACTTCCTGAGTCATCCAAATCTTGAAAAGATCATCGTCATCACTTTCTTCAGTGTTAACTGTGAAAATAAGAGGTCTTACTTCATCCACAATCTCTTCATTAACAAAAGTATCTCAATTTTAAAGTTTAATAATGAATTTAATTATGTTCCTTCTTCTACATCTCGTATATTAATGCACATTTTTGTTTTCCATTTTCTAAAATGATAAAGTTTGACAGCTGTTTTTCACTATTCAACTGATTTTTTTTAAAGCACAGATTTTAGTCGAAACCGAAAGTTTTAACGCGTTTGTTGTTCTTTGTTGAACAGAAAATGTAATAATAGTGGACCACCATTTTCTTTTCTTCTTTAAAATAATCGACTGTATTTAAAACTAATTCAATTTCTTTACTAACTTTTTCGGCATTATATTAATGGTTAGTTTATATAAGCTTACTCAAAGAATAATGATAATATAGATATTGCAGTTGTTTTATTTATACCTATATACCTACTAAATGGTATAATAATCTATTATTAATTACTTATTGTTACAGTATTGCATATTTATTTGGATTCTTTGTAATTGAGTACACTAAAACGTCATTACCATACTTAGTATACAATGAACTTTCTAAATGTAATTGAAACTATCCTTAATCGAATATTCATTATTATGAATGGCTTTTATAAATGTTTATTATAAAACTTGCATTCTTCCATAAATTTTAAATGTAATGTTAAAGCAGTGTTGAGAACCACTGGCATTTTTATTATACCTATTGAATTTCTATTCTACCTGCATCTGATTCTTATTGCCTTGTCATTATGTGAAAGTTGCAAACGCTTTGTTCGGCAGAAATAGAGGCATTATTCATAATATATCCATCTTTCTTTGTCACGTACAATAAGTACGAGACAGCAAAGCATTAAGGCGGTTTCAAGCACAATAGAACCATATATTGACAATCCTCCTTGTTAATCCGATACCCGTTCAGTTCTACCGGACAGGCTTTATCAACAGTCGACAGCATGTTAGCAAAGATAATTTTAGATTAGCAAGTAAAATTGATTTTGATAAACTTACTAATTTAATAAAAGGTATAAATTGGGATTTTGTATTATCTGATGGTGATATCAACAGCTCTACTAATAAATTTACAAAAAAGATTTATAAAACTATTCAGGAATGCACATAATTAAAACGCTTACTAATAAATAAAATTTGTAAATGAACCTTGGATAACCGATGATATAAATAATCTAAAAGCGTAACAGATTCTAGTCTTATTACAAAAGAAATAATCTGAATTATATATGAACGAATCCGTTCAAAATTAAATTTGTAATTAAAAATTTTACATCAGTTCTACATACATAAAGACAAAATTTACATCGATTGCTTGAATATCGATTGCAGTTATTAATATCTAGCAAAAGTACAGGTCGTATTCAAATGCTACTCGAGGTAAACTTTTTTATTTATGTATTTAATAAAATTAATAATAATTTTTAATTACAAATAATCTGAGTAATTGTATAAACGACTAATAAAATTATCAAAATCAATATTATCGACAGAAATTAAAGTCACGACTAATATGAAGGAGAAATCATTTTGAATAATGAAGAAACAAGAAATGCGATCATTATGAAAGTAAATAAATAATTTATTACAATTCATTTGACGTAATTAAATATTTAATTTTTAATTTTGTAATATTATGAACAAAAATTTATGCAGGTGAAAAATCTGGCTCAAATTACAAAACAAAAAATTGAAACTGTATTTGAGCCAAATCGATTATGTATGCAACCAGTAGACGAGATTGAAATAAATTCAGTAATTAAATCTTTGCCAATTAAAAGTCTAGTTTATAGATAAATACTGAAATTTTAAAATTCTGTTGAATTATCAGTTTTTCGTATTTAATTAATCTTAGTTATGAACAAGGTAACTTAGATCTAAATCTGTTGATCATTATAAGATAGCTAACATAAATAACTACGGACCAATATCGTTGGTATCGATTGTTATTTTTGAACGCGCTACTTTAAAAGACTCATTAACTATTTAAATTCTGTAAATTTCTTCTCAATAAACAATTTGATTCATCCAAGGACTAAACAAAGCAATTAGAATTTTCTGGTATATTTATGAAAATGTTAATAATAAATGAAAACAATATTGTATTGACTTAAAAAATGTTTCGATGCCGTAGATCATCTAAGTGTCAACCAATGTTCAGCACGTATCAAAATCGTTTGCATGTGTCAATAGACCAGCATTAGTGACTAACGATACATTCTTCCTTCATGTTATATCAGAGCATATTTGGTCTTTGCTAATGACTTAGAAATATACATTTAATGGTAATCTAATGCCTTTGATGACACTACATAGCTTACTTGATGCATCGTAATTAAACATTGTTCAAAGTGATATGAATAGAGTATATAATTGGTTTGACTATAATTTACTTAGTATTAATGTTAAAAACCAAATTAATCTATTTTCATCTTAGAACAATGTTTATACCACAAATTAAATATCACAATCATGACTGTAATAATAAAAATATAATTTAATTTGTAACTGTGAAGTAATAGATATAGTAACAGAACAAAAGTATTTAAGCGTCACAATAAACTCAACCATCTCTTTTAATACTCATATAAAAATGGTTATTGTTATTTGTATTTGAATGTAATTAATATTAAGATGAATTGAGTTTATTTCAATAATTATCTTATATTCAATTTAAAATATTCATATAGCGGCATTTGACAAGTGCATTAATGTGGTAAAATGATATTTTAAATATCGCGTTAAAAAGAACAAGAAGATCGCATAAAATAAGCGATCATGGTTGATATTGGTCTAGATTGACGCAGCATAATCATTGTATAGTCACTGCTGTAAAGAGTGAAAATTACAAATAAGAATTAATTAACGATGATAAAGAATAGAAAATTATCTTCTTATTAAAATAATAAAAAGTGAAAATAGTGCAGTTTGATAATAAAAAAAGTTGCGTAATAGTTCCAAGTTGATGATTTGATAGCAGTGATAAATGGACAATAAGACAATCGACTCAATTAATAGATCAGTATATAAAATATAATAACTAACAAACATTGATAATGAAAGTATGGCCTTCCTAACTCGTTGCAATTGAGAACCTTTTTGTGTGTGTTAATAAAAAAACTTTTTGTGTTTGATTTCTCGAACTTTATTTGACATCACGATTAAACGAAAAGAGTTTAATTCTGATAAAGATTTTATTTGTTATATGTTAGTTTTAAGAAGTTTATTGTAGATATAAGTTTAATTTTATATATGTTTGTAAACAACATATTGATGCATTTTCGTTCAGATTTGGAACTTAATTAAATGAGTAACGTTTGATTTACTTTTATTACTAAAGGTTATTAATATTTAAAGCTTATACAAATATTGAATATATAAATGCAGAAAGAAGTCAACTCAACAGGAATCCAGATAAATAAATAAATCGAAATGAACATAACTTTGGTCAATGATAACAGTAACCGTTTCTTTATTTTAACTTAAGCTAGCCGTCGCAACAAATTAAGAAAGGAATTCGTAAACGTAAATCTTAAAATTCATTTACGTAAACCGAAATTAATCAGCAAACGAAGTCAAATTTAACTAGTAAATGATATCTTTATAAATTGAACCCATTCAGTTTTAATAAAATGTAATAAAAAATAATCATTTCAGTTTCACAATAACAATAATAAATTTTATTCAAAAATGTTGGAATTATAAAAAAGTTTAAAAAAACTCAAATCTTATTCTTTGAGGCGGGTTAAACAAACAAAAGTAATATCTAAGGATGTTACGTCCGTTGCAATTTCAGTACGGCATAGTTGCGTGGGGTGGAACTTATGACACGATCCTGAGGGTCCTCATCACAATACGAAAGAAGGCCATTCGTATTTTGTCTAATGAGTCAAGTAGGATCCCATCTGCACCCTTGTTCCTCCAACTAAATATTTTACCAATAAAAAGTCTATTAATGTACAGTATATTAATAAAATTTTTTGAAAAAAGAGGAACCTTTAAAATTCAAACTTTCAGCAGAGCGACCAGAAAACATGACAACAAACACCTAAAACTACCAAAAGTTAATGTTTATTTGTTTAAAAATTCCTTTTTGTATATGGGTCCATTGTTAGTAAACCGCCTACCATCTTATGTCAACCAAGTAAAAAAAAGATTAAGATCAATTGCAGCATGGGCTGTCAATCAATGAGTTGAAACTTTCAATATTTCCTTTTACGAATATTACAGCATTTAGCATACGAAAAATTTAAAAATAAAACTTTAAATTACGGAATTTATAACTTTATGATTTTAATATAATATCATTCTATTCCTATGTAATAATTAAAGAGCCGAGGCGGCATTGTTTAAATTCCTATTTACCTAATATTGTAAATTGACAGCTCAGCAGAGTAGGGCAAGAGCTCTGTTGGTATTTTCCAAACCTTATTTATAAGAAACTGTATAACAGTAGTATTAATTATTTTTTTAAAAACAAATAATTATAGTAATATGTAAATACTAATAATTATTGGGGAAAATAAAGTCTTTTTTCATTTCATTTCATTTCAGTATTAACAATTGAAACATCAATAACTTTCCGCAATAACACTCAGCCACCGCACTTTTGATTGGTAACGTTATGCTGCCGACCACGCCTAAATACTTTATAAGAATCCGAAAATTCAAATTGCACAAATCTGTGGTAAGAGCAGTTTCAACTAAACACAATGTTAAATTATTCTAAACTAACAGCCGTGTATAATTTTTGTGCTTTAGTACGCAATCCAGAAACGTCTTGATAATAGCACAATAAGTCATTTTTACTGTTGGGCAAACTCAGTTTAAATGTACTATTTTTGGTAATCCACGTGTGTGTTTTATTCTAAGGTTGGTTTCACATGAAGCACTGCGATCATCCTGTTGTTCCTTAATGGTACGATAATATTCAATTTGCTTTGGAATTCCATCTAAGGAGATAGAGATATTTTTGTACAACTGTTTGTTTTTTAGCTTTTTAGTAGTGACTATGACATTTCGCACATACTTTTCGTCAATTGACTGTACTTTCACCGGACAAGGTTTCGATTTAGCTGAAACGAATTTTCCTAATTTAAATAATGTCCGTATTAGAAAGGTTAGGGTTAATTTCAGATAAAATATCACGAACTGTTCTTGTCTTGTGATACATTTGACTCAGATAAATTAACTTCTTCGGGTAACCCATATATAATGATGTTATGCTCTCTATGTTAACGCTGTTAACCTCAGAGATAAATTCTTTTCAAAGCGATCATTAATAACCTGTTCAGGATTAAGATTCTGATACACTTTAATTGATTAATTTCCGACTTTAGATCAACTATTAGTTGTTTAATTTCACTAACCTTCAGATTTTACTTTGAGCA
The DNA here is from genome assembly GCA_036346205.1 of Vesta saturnalis. Lineage (NCBI taxonomy): Eukaryota > Metazoa > Arthropoda > Insecta > Coleoptera > Lampyridae > Vesta > Vesta saturnalis. The sequence goes on from JARFJB010002494.1 coordinate 405,047, forward strand.
GTTATCACAAAGATACGCCTGTCCTTAGAAACATTTAATTTTGTTATGTTGTAAGGTACACACAGAAAGAAAGCAGGTTGTCTGCTCGCTGGTTAACGGCGACGACAATGTTCCACACAAGCAAATGTAAGCGAACACAAATAAGGTTTGTAGGCGCGTGCAATCGTCGCCGGTCATCTGCCGGAATTAATTTACAATTATCAGCGATCAGTCTCCGCTTGTAGATCGTGATGAGTATCGATGCTTTAATAGCAACAGTTTATGTAAATAAATAGACAAGTCATAACTGACACGTAGTTGATAAATGTTGACAAAAAATTAGTCAGTATTTAGGCATTGATGGTAAGTAGACTACTAATTTTTCAACAAACTATATTTACTTAATGGTATTATAATGGATTGTTTGTGAAAAATGTCTTGAAGATTTCTCTTGAGGACATTGTACTATACCTTAGTCACTAAGATGTGTTCGAAACTTCTTTTTTATACATACAATGTAATATATCGTCAGCAGTGTTAATGTTGGTTTCAATTCTTGATAAAATTACACTTCATGGTATACCAAATGCACACTCTCACTTTTTCTGACTCTTGAGTACCTCTTATTAAAACACTCTTGTTCTTTTGTCAAATTTTTCCTGCTGTATGGCTTTAATAAATTATCTAACAGAGGATAAGTATCATCTCTTAAAAATACATAAGGAGCCTGTATGTTCTTTCCTGGAAGTTGCGTAGATTCGGGAAATTTTTGATAAAATAGATTTATAAAAATCGGAGGCATGGGAAATGTCCCCATCACTTTGCTTTCCATAACCTCCAACATCAATTGCAACAAACTGGTAATTTGCATCAGAACTTGCAATACAACGGAATACAGTTTTATAATTGAAATACATCGATAACGTTTGAAAATTCAATACTTTATAAAATCGTTTCTATAATTTTAAAAGAATTTGTTAAGTCATTGTATAAGGCTGTAGTTCTTCCCATATAGCTACGACGGTTTCATGTACTATAGTACCTACTGTAGATGCTTCCACACGAAAATTGAAGGCAAGCGATTTGAATGAACATCCAGTGGCAAGATACCTATAATAAAAATATATGCAGTTAAGTCCAAAGGAAATATTGAAAATGAATTGTTCTTAAAAATAACATTAAGTTGTAAAGATCCAGAAAATAATTATGTAAATTCATAATTAATTTTATAAATTGCATGTTTATAGAACTCGATGCATTTTAAAACTAAATTGTTTATTCTTCTGCAAAAAACACAAAGTATCATTACTGTTAACCAATCACGTTAGATCGAAATAGTCATAATTAATAATCAATCAGTAGGTAAGATTGGAGACTTTTGGAACACACCACAATTCCAAGGTCCCACATTTACAAGGTTACCACAATTTCAAGGTCCCCAGCTCAAGGTTCAAAAAATTAGGTCATGTTTACAACTTTCCCAAGGTCGTACATTTTAAGATTACCACACTGTAAGGTGTAAAAATACGAGGTCACTAACACTCAACACATTCACAAGGCTATTTGCACCCTACCTCCAGATAGACATCTCACTTTTCAAGGCTTGCTCATGTAATTTTTACACTTCTTGATACCACATAGAACCAAATTAAAAAAAGATGATATGCTAATTATTTATTTGTTGTTGTAAAATGTTACAGTGTATTTCAGATATATGATTTTCTTTAGGAATAAAACATTTTGATTTAGTACAAGTGCAAAAGGTCCTTTCACTTCGTATCATTTCACCTGCGAGGACGTGGCGCAAGTAATTGAGCCTACGTGCAGTGTGGTGCCCATCGGAGATGCTCCTGTACGGAGTGTCAGATGACCGCCATTGGTTTATTCGAACTCCACATGAAGCATTCAACCGTATCGTCTGAAGATATGGAAATGAACCCTGCTGCTGCAAGCGATGTAGGTGAGTGAACTCAGACCATGTTCGATACGTAAGTAAACGTTTATCGAAACAATTGTAATACTGAGGATAATAAAGGTTGGTGTCATGCACATCTTCTCACCGTAGAACACAGTAAGATACTAACAGGAAATAATTTATTATATACAAATATATACATTATAAAAAACTAATTCCAAATAATACACTTCTTCCAGAGTATGCAGAATCACCTTCATATACCTCGTGCAGCATTTTAGGGCGCTCTACGATGAGCACCAGTATTCTTGGTGTGACATGTGGTTTGCGACCCATCTATCCATTATATGAGGTCAATAACTCGGTATTCACTTGGTTGCAATGCTTTGTAAGTCATAGCATAAATGCATATGGCCAGCAAGATGATAACGAGTATCAAGAGCAAATGTGTGTGAATAATATCCCAAATTACATGGTGGTAGGAATTCTTTTATCTAGGTTGGAAAACCATTCAGTATTCCATTGCACATCTTCATATGTATTCTTTAATGTTCTAATGTCGTAGAAGGCAGTAGCCCTTTTTCAAATTGCACCCAGTTGGGAATTAGTTCACATGCTCGCCGCACACTTGATTAAAAAGTGATAATGGTTGGTAGCACCCTATCATCCCAATTGTTCTGTACTGGGCTAGCAGACATACTGACACTGGTGAAATAACACGATACTATATGTGCAGTTATCCCTACTTTTAAAGAAAGGAAGACCTTAAAACATATGTATAGTTAACCTTGAAGAATAACATGATTGATATCGGCATTGTGTAACCTTGGAGTAGTGGTAAACGTAGAATGGAACATTGTAATGTGAACCTGGATAATGGGAGATCTTGAAAATGTGGGGCCGGAAAGGTGAAAGAGACATCCTTGAAGTGATTGGTGAGATCCCAACCTTGCAAAACGTGAATAAAGGCCTTGAAACGGTAGGATTGCTGAAGTAACGTGCAGTGTGGCGGTCAAGTGAGCAGGTAACCTTGACGGTAGAAATAGTGGGAAATTAGGATATAAATGCAGAGGGTACATTGAAACCAGTATTGTATGTAATGGAGAACATATTACGTCAAGCGTAGAAAAGGCGAAGATTTAGTGTTATGAATTCAAGTGGATGTCGTGATATTTTAATTAAAATTGCTATTTTTAAATAAAAGTAAATCGAAGTATGTTAGTGTCGGTCTGTCACCCCAATTCAATTTTGAACCAGTCGTGAAACTTGGTGGATCTAAGAGTAATGGAGGTGTTTGATAAGCAGGAATGGCCATACTTATGGACAATCAAGGGATAATTACAAATTATTTCTACACCTGAAGGACATGGCTACCTACTAAGATGGGTTCGAAAACGATATCGTATGAAACTATTAAAAGAAGAAAATTATACGCATCTCTGATTGCGAAGAATCAGAAATCTATTTAGGATAAAATAATATTGCGGCCGGGAAATGCCTGATGTTGACATACACAGGTAATAGTCCATTACAAGATATATTTGATCTCAATGTGCATGTGTTATGGAAATTGTAGAATTTGCCAAGGAGAAAATTGATATTGACGTAGAAGTTGCGAAAGCCGTATTAATAATGGGGTAACGACCAAGCGAGAATAGGGATAATAATAAAATGTTAGTCAATATGTGGATGTGTTATAGTGCAGAGTCGTGGCCTAAGCTGTAGATTGTGTTAGTGCATGCCAATTTCAATCATTAGAATTTGATGCTGAACATGAAAAAGTGTATGGAATGGGTAGTTTAGTGATGACTATTTAGATAATCTAGTTTATAAGTATGTAGGAATACGTCTGTGTGAAATATTTTTATCGCATGACGATGGTATAGAGTGCATTTGTTGTATTAAGCGGTTAATAGAAGACCTTAGAGAAATATCTTGGAACAATTTGTACATGAAATAGAATGTCATTTACCGAATTATATTTCAACAGATGACAACACGACAAGTGAAGAAGGTCTGCATTAATGAGCTCAAAAACGTAGTTCACGATGTAGTAGAATGGGAAAAGGAGAATGGGAACAGTTAGCTAGAGATTCTGCACGCTTTAAAAAGAATAGAAGAGTGTAGTAATACTTTCAGCTGTCCTGGAAAAGCAACATCGTGATTACGTATTTATGAAACGCTTTAGTAGTATATAGTATTGTATATATATAATAAATAAAAATAAAAAGAGTTATTTATTACATATAATATTACAATATATAAAGGAATCGTACAGCGTATTATATAATGTCTTTGTTAGAAATCCATGAATTGTGAGAATTATCAAACCCTAACCATTTAACGAGACATATTTCCCGACGTCTTATTACACGTTCAACTAGGTTAGTGTCAGAATGTTTAACACGTTGAAGTTCTGGCTCATAGAAAAGTCCTTCTATCTCTTCATCTCGACTATCACGCAATGTGTAGTAATTGGACTGGAACGTTTAACTGCTGATATTCGAAAGACTTCGTAACTCCAATTAGTGTGTAACCCTTAGAGAATATCCTATGTATTTGCTAATACGTACATAATCCCCGACTTTAAATTTAGTTGTCTTACGGTCAAGAACTTTATGACATTTTAAATGTTTCAAAATACATGCCGCATTCTTTTCCATTACATCTATAGGTTTATATCCGGTGGTTCTATGCTTTCCTGAATTATAATGCACAACAATTTGAGGTAATATTGATAGCCATTTATAGTAACCTTGCATAGTGAATGTTTTCCTCATTATTGCTTTAAGAGTGCGATTTACACGTTCAACTATGCAATTCTTCAAGTTGGAATTACTACTGTGATGATTAATTATAAATTTTTTCATTACTTTTTTAAATTCAGCACTATAAAACTCCGTTCCCATATCAGATAGTATATGTGTAGCCCTTCTTTGCGAACCAGACAAAAGTTTATTCATTACATCTGCGACTAGTTTACCATTCTTGCGTTTGATGGGAAAGCCCAGACATATTTAGAGAAATGCATTTATTATCACTAAAATGTATCGAAATCCTTTATTACGAGCATAAGGTATCATTTCCACTAAATCAGCTTGAAAGAGATCATTTAAACCTTTAGTACTACACAACGCGCGGAAAATTTCTCCTTGCTGGTTTGTGCAGTTCTTCAACAATATCAGCTTTACTCATTTTATCGCTTTGGATTTTAGTAGAATCTCTAGATGAATGGTTGTTCTTTCGTAAATTTGACATCTGGTATTATAGGTTGAATCACAGCTTCCTTACGTATATTTGACTAATTAGAAACATCGGTGTCGTATATAGTAGATCATCCACTTGAAGATGAAGAACTCGAGGTGACCACATACAATGCACTATTTACACTCTGTATAAGAAACAAATATTTGCCAATGGAATATCTACTGTCTTCTTATGCATAAACTTGTAAGGTAAAATAAGTTTCGTAATATATATATATATATATATATATATATATATATATATAATATGTTTTACCAAATTTATCCATTGTCATTTGATGATGAAGATGTCCCAAATTTATCTATTGACATCAGTGCTGGATATGTAGTACTCTATAGTGATGGTCGTTGTAACAATGAAATGAAATGAATATAGTAATAGGTTTATTACTTTCGCTTTACGTAATTCGTCAATTATATATTTATTCGTTGTGATTGCTAGTATTTCCTGACATTGATCCCAATAACTCCCAACCAATCACTAATTTATTCTCAAACTCAAACTCAATCGCTTTGTTATTATATCGTAATAGTTGCATTCCACCCCTCTTTTGGAGATAGAAGTTGTGCGAGATTTGTGGCAGGAGGTGCAATAGCTGATGTAGGGTCGTTTTTAGGGTGAAGTAATGGTTTAATGATCTCAATGTATTTCTATTATTTCCTTGGATTTGGTCATCTGGGTTATAATTACGTCGAGCAGCATTTGTGCGGCCAAAATGTCATTGTATTGCTGCAGATCACTTTTTTTACCGTAAGCTTTTTAAATAGTAGCTCATATAATCCCGGAGTTCCATCATAGTCTAAATGATCCATCAGGAAGAGCGATACGAAAATTCTCTCCAACAAAGTCTAGTTCAGCATCACCAATAAAAATTTCTTTTTCGAGAAAGTGTACACCGTATGTTAAATCATACTCGTCTTCGGGATCTCTAAATATACCTTCCACATAATCTTTCGCTAATCGTCATCGTGTGTGGTATCAGCAATCCAGTTTCCTCTAAAACTTGTGGAATGGCGTCAGGAACAAGAATACGTGGTGCCTTCCGGTTCCAGATGTTTTAGGCGTATGATGTAAAAACTTCCTTTTCATGTGCAACAAGCTCAGTTTTCCGAATTCTGATGTAAATGGTTCAGCTTTGAGAAGAACCATCTTGTTTCAATTTGTTATAGGTTTAAAGTGCGCCTCATTGCACGCTCTGTAAGTGCAGTTCTTCCTTTAAAGTACATATTTTTGTTCACACTCTTGCGAGCCAAAATGTCTTGTACAAGCGCTCCTCCATTACTACTGCATGTTACATAACAAGTGTAGTATTTATAATGCAATGTAACAGTCAAATCCCTTACGGAAACGACCTGCATTAACATCACTCTTTATCAATCACAAGAAATCAAATTTGTCACGCCAGCAACAGAAACACAAGTCCTTAAATCTATCAAATGCCATATCTAAATTAACGTGATCATCATACAATTCTTAAATTGGTGCTATCTTGTTGAAACAGAACTAGTAGATTCACATTATCACGTATAAGCTGTTTTGGAATAGAAGAATACGTTTGGCACAGATAGAAACAATCATGTTTTGGTGTCTGCCAAAACAGAAATGATCCCTATTTCATTCTGTTATGGCATGCTACATCATTAAAAATTATTATTGAATTTTACGTGAATCACTAGGGATATAACTCACTGTTATCACTATATTCAAAATACCCTGATGGACCACGATTATACCTCGTTTAGAACCTCCTTTTAGTAGATCACTATGTTTTGAGTAGTGATTATTGTTAAAAGTGATGTCATAATTTTTATAGGTAATACAGTATCTTGTGGAATGAAACGGATGTCACCCATTGTAGTACTGAACTATAACTTGTATGGTGGTAATATATATATATATATATATATATATATATATATATATATATATATATATATATATATATATATTATATATATACAGGTCCACCACCAACGTCGGTCTCTAGCACCCAAACGACTGAATTTTTTCAAAATCTGTTTGGGCGAGAATATGTAAGCCTCTAGGACTACAATCTAAAATTAGTTTGATTTATACAGGGTGATCTATAAACTTGTTACTTATCAAAGTTATATTATTTTAAATGGAATACCCTCATTTTTAATTTTTTTTAAATAAGGTGTAAAAATAAGGTAGACTTTCATTAGAGTTCCCTATACCTAAACCTTACAGTTTCCGAAATATTTAACATTTTTGAAAATGTTGGGTTGTCAAAAATTCAAGTATTTTTCGATTCAGAAAAGATGAGACAATCTAATCTAGGTCATCGTAATTTTATACAATACCTACATTTTCCTCAGTTATGTTTTAGAATCTGACCTATATTTAGCGAAACCACCAAAGAAATGTTTTAAATCTAAGCTTTAATGGCTATAAAGCGGTTCCTGGCTACAGCGCCGGTCCTACCCTTGATCAGGTAGAGCGGCTGACTAAATCCAACACCAACGTCAAAAACTTTTAGGCACAATTAAAGAAAATAACGTGTAAATTAAATTACATGTCTTGTATCTAAGCTTCTCTTGAATATCTTAGGTTGGATCATATGGGTCATCCTTTAAGAGTTTAGATAACAGCAAACTTATATTGGTAGAAATAGCTTTATAAATCTTCTAGCATTCTGACTGTGCGTTTGTTTATCTGTACTGATCCATTCGTTTAATTCTTGCACATTAAAATAGGGTGAACACTAAGAGAGTTTTGTATAACAATTGCCATTAGTAATAATAACCAATTTTCATGATCATGAAAATCCATTCCAGTTTTATTTGACAGCTTTTATTGTAAATGCAAACAATAAAGTATGTCAATAGTCGTCTTTTATTCTAAGTAATGTAATTACCTTAAATGTAGTCTTTTTTATAGAAAATTATAGCTTGACCGTTAAATAAATCGCCGTTCTAACCGTTCAACTCTTCTATAAAACTTTGTAAGTACATGTTTTTAAACAATTTTAGGTCACTTCATGGTTTACAAGATCGATAGAAAGGTAATAAAATAGTTTATTTATGAAAATTAAACGAGTGTACCTGGAGACTATAAGGTCACCGTTATAGTCGATTAAAACAAGCAATGAGGTTCAATAACCGTACATTTACTGTAATCTGTAAACATTAACTTCAAATATGAGCATTAAAAACCTTTTAAATATCTTATATTGCAATTGTTCTTAATTGTTGAAAAAGTCGGAATCCGACTAAAATATATGTAATTTTGTGTAATTAACTGCATTATTAGAAAATAAGAGCACTGATGTCAAAATTATAGTCGATCATTTCTAATAATTTTCTATGATAATTGTACATTTTAATCAAGACCGTTAATTAGTACTCTTGTACAATTTCTAATAAGTAATTGAATTAACCTCTTTACAATAATTTGTTATATAAACATATAAACATATGATGTTATAATTAAGTGAATCATTGATGGAGAATATCAGAAAAAGTAAATTATGATTTGGTACAAGAATACACTTTCTCTAAGCATCTGTTTAAGCATCAGCTAATTCTGTTAGAAAATGTTTTTTGTTCATACATCATTTCGGCTTTCTTTTAAATCATTAGTATATTTATGATTCATCGACTCCAACTGTTAACTATTATATTGTATCAATGCAATGGCTGTCTTATATTTTTTCCATTGTGCAAAGCTGTTACTAATCGTTTAAATCATAATTTGAAAGTAAATGAAACTAAGTGGCTGGTTATTCGTATTTTATGACATGAGAAAGTATTTAATAAATAGATCCGAAAATGTTGAAGAAAGGGACATGCCAATGTACAGGGTGCCCAACGCTTTGGGGGGTGGAAGATTACGCCTATACTGTTAATTTAATAAAAAATCTTATAACAGATTATTGTAGTCAACAACGAGGAGCATCTTGTAAATATTTGTATACAGGGTGTCCCATTTTCAGTACTACACTATACTTGTGTTTTTTTAACGGAACACCCTATATATTTTTATATATTTGAATTCTTTGTTAAATGCTGAGCAAAATGATATGGTACTATGGGTCTACGACTAACGATTCCTAAGTTATTCACATTTCTATGTAAAAAATTAGTTAATAGTGCCCTGTTCCGCTATCTTGAAAGATATCATAAATTTTGGTTTGTTTTCCAATCTGTCTAATTTTAACTTCTACAATCAGATTGCAGACTTTTTTTACATATACAGGGTGGTCCATTTTGCTCTTTTTTTTTTAATGGCACCTGTATTTTATTACAGATTGAAAAGCATTTTTACGGGCTTTCAATAGATACTCACTTTTTACTACCTATTCCTAAGTGTTTTGAATTATTTAGTGATAAGTTGAAAATTGTAAACATTTTTTTATTTTTGTTGCACAATATCATAATTCAAAGAAAAACGAAAATGAAACAACTAATGCTATAAAACCGTGAAGCTATAGGTTTATGACACAGTGCAACATTTTGCACTATAAAAACAACGTAATAATTATTTACTCAGAACTGCATAACTATAAACTTTAAAATGGAATTAAAGAACACAATGAATAACAGTAGCTTGGTTTTCGATTGCCTTTTCTATTTCTTCACACTTAACAAATGAAAGCCACTTATTATAAATAATTCGTGAATAATTGTCAGATAATTATCTGATAGCTTCGTTATTTACTTAGTGTGCAATGATTTTTCAACAAGAGCTGACTAATATGATCTATGTTTTACAAGCAAGGAACTGTTTGTTGGCATCCAGGATTTATAAACAAAAGTACCCTTTAGCTAGACATGCAAGGCCTGAATCGTTTCACTTCTTTGAGAACAATTTGAAGAGACAGGAAATGTCATATACAAAAAGAGATGTAGAAAATCGTATAGTTGCAAACAAAGAAAACGAGTTGACAGTTTTATTAAATTTAAAATCCTCACGTAATGTTCATCAGATTGGTACAAGTAGATCTGAGCAAAAGTTCAATACAAAAATTATAAGCAAACAAATTTCACCATACATTGTGTTTGCATCAAAGCCTACGATCAAGATTTCGCAACTCGTGTCGCATTTTGCATATTATTCTGGAAAATTAACTAACAAGCCAATTTTGTTGACTTTGTGCTGTTGGACAAACAAGTTTTAACAGCATATCGTTAATAAACATAATAGTCACTGGTACATAAGTGATTACCAGCATCAGTGGACTGTGAATGTGTTGGTATTATCAATACTTATGTAATAGGACCTTTCTTTTCGATGGTTTCTGACAGGCGAAAGATATCTGCAATTCCTTCAAGAAGATTTCAAAAGTTGCTTGAAAATGTGATCTAACACTCGACAAGTTATGTATTACCAACATGATGGATCCCACTACCATAATCAGTACGTGCTTTTTACAAAATTGGCGCGAAAATCGCTGGATAGGTCGCTGATCTCGTTTAGCGAGATCATCTCTAGACTTTTCTTATATGTGAATCAGACGTGTATGCTACACAAGCCAATATGCAACTTCAATTACTGAGGCTTTTCAGTATTCGAAGAACTACCTCAAAATATCAAACAACCTTTACTAGGCGGTTGACAATGTGCATTGCTGCAAATGGAAACATTTTTGAACATTTAATATAAAATTTGTAATTCATTGTGTTCTTTACTTCCATTTTAAGGTTTAAGTTAAGTTTTATGTTAAGTTTATAGTCTGCAGTGACTAAATAATGATTAAGCGTTGCTTTTTATAGTGCAAAATCTGAATTGTTCATAAACCTATAGCTTCAGGTTTTATAAAATTAGCATTGTTTCATTTTTGTTTTTTTGAATTATGATATTGTTATTTATTTATTTGACAAATTCAAAAAAAATTTTTTACAATTTTTCAACTTTATCTAAATAATTTAAAAACACTTAGGAATAGGTAGTAAAATGTAACTATTGAAGCCGTAAATGCTATTCAAATCTGTAATAAAATACATGTTTATTTAAAAAAAATGAGAAAAATAACATGAGCAAAATGGACCACCCTGTATATGCAAAGAAAAGTCTGCAATCTGAATGTAAGTTAAAACTAGACATATTAAAACAAATCCCAAAATTTCACTCTGATATCTTTCAAGATGGACAAGCCTATAATTATATTTTTTACATAAAATGTCAATAATTTAGGAATCGTTATCGTAGACCCATAGTGTCTTATATTTTTCAATTTAACAGAAAATTCAAACATATAAAATTATACATGTTCTATTAAAAAAAAACACAAGTTTGTAGTACTGAAATGGGACAACCTTGATACAAAATATTTTGACTACATAATCTGTTATAAATTTTATTAAATCAACAATAACGTAATCTTAAAATCGTTTTGACATATATCAGTCATCAAATTTAAAATCTTAATCTATGCAAAAATTATAGTAAATTTTGCAATATGATTCATAAAACATTCTAATTTATGATAAACATCAGAATAACCATTAAAAATATGATTTCAATACGTTTGGATACGTATCATACAACATCCTACGAAACTTTAATTACGAAAACTCAAATGCAAATTTTTGTTAATTGATCTTATTTCATACATCTTACAACTTATTTTCCTATACTGAAAATAACTGAGTTGTCAACATTAAATTTGTATGTCTGCTTTTGTAAAAAACTTATTCACCATCCTCGTTCATTTTCATTTTAATAATACTTTATTAGTCATTTTATAATGTATGTAACTTTGTTATTTGTTAAAATTACTATATCAATTGCGTTTATACTTATTTAAAAACTTTATTGATTAAAATAATTGAACGATTAAGCTTTTAGGGTACCTTACAGGATTTCATTGGTCAACTTACAAAGTTAATATCTTCGCTATGGTTTAATTTATACAATATAAACAAAAAATTACAAATGTAATATTTCTTTATTCCTGAAAAAGATATCTACTAAGTACTATAAATGGATATATCCTCTGTGTACATAAAAAGCAATATATTAATTCAGTTTCAATATTTATGCACACGCAACAATAAAATAAACAAAAAAACACACAAAAGACACACATACAGCTATTTGCAGCTCTTTCCCATGATTTTTGCTTTAAATCTCTGAAGCGTTTATTTTTGGTGACCGATCTAAACAACTTACTATTCGATAGTGGAGATTTCTCTTGTTTCTTACTATTAGCACGGATCTATACATTTCAAAGTACTTTGATGTTGCACATTCAGAAAGGTTTACCTTGTTTATCAGAAACTCGAGCTCATTTAATACATTTTTTACACTTATTTGGCAGATACACGAAAA